>CM076846.1:75659732-76234251 GCA_039519185.1 Astragalus membranaceus
GAGGTAAGGGTGGGTTTTAACATTTGTAATGGGTTATGATGGTGGCTTATGGGTAGTTAGGATTTTGTGAATTGAATTGATGATGGCGTGATTGTTGGCGTTGCTCGTCATTGTTGTTGTTGTTATTTGCGTTATCGATTGAGTTTAATGATGATTGGCTTATGATGGAATTGGTGACTAAGTGATACACCCTAAGTGTTGATGAAATGTATGAATAATGATTAGAATGCTTGTCAGAGGTTTGATGAGATGTATGTGTGTCTATTTTCGATGTTTGATGGTGTGCACGAGTGAGAAATCAAGAGAACGCATTTTCGGTGCCACTAGGCACTTGTTATTTTTTTATGCTGTTTTTATGCTGTTTTTGCTGCTGTTTTTAGCACATTATGTTGCTGTTTTTATGCTGTTTTTGCTGTTGTTTTTAGCACATTATGTTGCTGTTGTTTTATGCTGTTTTGCTGCTGTTTTTTTAGCACATAACATTGCTGTTTTTATGCTGTTTTTGCTGCTGTTTTTAGCACGTTATGTTGCTGTTTTTATGCTGTTTTTGCTGCTGTTTTTAGCATATAATGTTGCTGTTTTTATGTTGTTTTTGCTGCTGTTTTAGCGCATAATTGCTGCTGTTTTTAGCGCATAATTGCTGCTGTTTTTAGCGCATGTTGCGGCTATTTTTATGTTGCGGTCATGCAGCTGTTGCTGTTTTTTTTATATCGCGGTTTGGCGCCATAGCGCAACCCAAGTAGCTGCTAGGCGCCAACTATGGTGCTGCCCGTGTGCGTGTGTTTGGGTGTCTTGTTTGAAGTTAGTATTTGTGCAGGTATGTGTGATGTGACAGCTATGATGCTGTGAATAGGTGAGAATTTCGAGGTAGCTGTGATGCTACAACACGTGGTATTTTTATGAAATGATTTATAACGAGATATGATGGTATAGTGTTTATTAATTAAATACTTTGAGTTTGTGTAACTGGTGCATGAGTCATGAGTCGCATTGTCATATGCATTTCTTGGTGGTATAGGCTTCGGCCTCTTGAGACTATTTTTGGTGGTATAGGCTTCGGCCTCTTGTCCGTTGTGGCTTATTTTACGAGATCGGTACCGCATGCATATGCCCAGAGGGGTTGCATTGTTGCATGGTCCATATATACATATATAACGTATTTTGGTGTTTCCATTCTGATGGAATTCGTGCCTTGTGCGGTGCTATGATGTGTTGATTTTCTGTGTTACCGTGATTTACCCGCTTCTTATATACTGCTATCATGTACTTATTATTTCTGTTAAGCTCACCCCTTCTGCTTGGAATGTTGCTCTTATGTGGCAACGCTGCAGGTGATCGTTAGCGCTCGTGTAGGATTGCTAGGTGTAGTCTCCTTCTCGTTGGGTCTGTGTCAGCTCTGATGCGTAGCACCGGGGAGGGTCTTAGTTACCGCTTTCGAACTAATACTGTTTTTTTGGAGTTTTGGCTTAAAGTTTATTTATTTTTGGAGATGTTAAATGAGTCTATGATTCCGCTGCTTAGAGATTAATTATTTATGTTTTTGAGGATTCATTTTAAATCAATTGAAGATTTTATGTGGTAAAAAAATGTAGCCCCCTCGGGGTGACTCTGATAATTGCGTTTTAATTATAATTAGTAAAAGGGGGGTGTTACATTTAGCAACATCACTTTATCTTGGCAACATCACTTTATTTTGGCAACGTCAGAAAAATCACACATTCGACAGTATTTCAAACATCAATCATGGACTTCACAGGTGGGCAGCCACATTTGGCGCCCTTGGCACCCACAGCGCCCAACAACACACTTGGCAGCCAAAACTGGCGCCCATGGCGCCCAGCAACACAACGGGCAGCCAAACTGGCGCCCTTGGCGCCCATGGCGCCCAGCACACAACCACAGCACGGGGCAGCCAGATTGTGGCGCCCATGGCGCCCCTGCGCCAGACACAGCAACAGGAAGCCTGATTTAGGCGCCCATGGCGCCACTGCGTCAGAAACACGCGCGCAACACAGCAACCGGGCAGCCAATCTTGACGCCCTTTGTAACAGCCTAGGTCCAACGCATTGGCCACCCCAGCACTATTACATCACGGTCTTCTCTACCCCTTTTGTAGAATTTTTGCCTTCCGTGGGAATCGAACCTTGCACCTGAGGCATAAGTGCAAGTTAAACACACCTCCCACTACCAATTGAGTGCGCGCTCAATTGGTACTGGGAAGTGTGTTTAACTTGCACTTATGCCTCAGGTGCAAGGTTCGATTCCCACGGAAGGCAAAATTTCTACAAGAGGGGTAGAGAAGACCGTGATGTAATAGTGCTGGGGTGGCCAATGCGTTGGACCTGGGCTGTTACAATAAAAATAGCCCTTGGCGCCCATGCGCCAAAACATCATAGGAAAACACAGTTGGGCAGCCACCATCTTGGCGCCCATGGCGCCCATGCGCCAGCACAACATAGACAACATCAACCGGGCAGCCACCACATTGGCGCCCTTGGCGCCCACGCGCCACAACAACATAGGAACATCGAAATTGGGCAGCCAATTCTTGGCGCCCTTGGCGCCTAAGCAACATGACAGACACATGTTTGGTGCCCAGGAGGCGCCCAGCAAACAGCACAGAATGGCGCCCTTGGCGCCCAGGCAGCAACACGCACAAGACATGGCGCCCAGGGAGGCGCCCAGCAACAGCAACAACAATGTTGGCGCCCATGGCGCCCTATAAGCAGAATTTTGTGTTCAATTCATCTTCAAGTATATTAAATCAATCACAATCATATTCAGTCATTATAAATCATGCTCAAACATCACAATTCACCTTCATTCATCATAAATCAAGCATAATTCATACAACTAAGGTTTTCTAACTTAATCACCTAGGGTTCCATAAGCCTTTCTACATAGAGCCCTTCATACACCCAATTATAGAGATAGAACCCCACCCTTACCTTAGCCTTTGAAGAACTCGAAATTTTTGGCTTGCCCTAGCTCTCCTCTTCTCTTCGCCGCGCCCTCTCTTCTCCTCTCTCTCTATTTCGAATTTTTCTTTTCTTTCTCAAATGCACAAAACCCTAATTAATCCCTTTTTATACTTAGTAAATTTTCATGGGCTTTTTCCTCTTGGACATGCGACTTAAACATGGGCCTTGTCCATGACACTCTAATTTCACTTCTACTAACCCTAACCATAGGTCCATATATTCTATTATTATTTATTTTAATATTTCTATTAACTAAATCCCCAAACAATTTAATTAAATACTCAATTAAATTTTTGGAGCGTTACAACTCTCCCCCACTTAGAATATTTTCATCCTCAAAAATTTACCTGATTCGAACAATTCTGGATACGGCTCCCGCATATTGCTTTCCAGCTCCCAGGTCGTGCTTTCTCCGGCAGCTCCCAACCAGACTACTTTCACCAAAGCGATCTCCTTGCCTCTAAGAGTCTTCACTTCGTGATCTTCATTACGCACAGGCAACGTCTCCACAGTGAGATTATCCCGTACTTGCACATCATCCATATGAATCACATGAGATGGATCTGAAACATACTTCCTAAGTTGCGACACATGAAACACATCGTGCAAGTTCGAAAGATTAGGCGGCAAGGACACCCTATAAGCAACACTTCCAATTCTTTTCGTAATCTGATACGGACCGATAAAACCAGGCGTGAGCTTCTTAGACTTCAAGGCGCGTCCAACACCGGTCATCGGAGTGACCCTCAAAAACACATGCTTGCCTGCTTGAAACTCTAAATTCTTCCTTCGCTTATCATGGTAACTCTTCTGTCTACTCTGCGACGCTTTCATCTTCTCCCGAATCAATCTCACCTTCTCAGTAGTCTCTCGAACAATCTCAGGTCCAAGTACCACACTTTCCCCAGATTCATACCAACACAAAGGAGTCTTGCATCTCCGACCATACAATGCTTCAAAAGGTGCCATCCGATTCTAGAATGGTAACTATTATTATACGTGAACTCTATCAACGAAAGGTGTGCATCCCACGATCCTCCTTGCTCCAGAACACAAGCTCTCAACAAATCTTCTAACGACTGAATAGTCCTCTCTGACTTACCATCCGTCTGAGGATGATATGCCGAACTCAATCTCAACTTAGACCCCAACTTCTCTTGCAGACTCTTCCAGATATCTGAAGTGAACCTCGGATCTCTATCCGAAACAATACTCATAGGGACTCCATGGAGCTTCACAATCTCCCGGATGTAAATCTTCGCCAGCTTCGATACCGGATACGTGATGCTGATAGGAACAAAATGAGACGACTTTGTTAACCTGTCAACAATCACCCAAATTGCATCATACCCCTTCGCAGTATTAGGCAATCCCGTCACAAAGTCCATCGAAATGCTATCCCATTTCCACTCTGGAATTTCTAACCGTCGAAGGCTTCATACCGGGAATCTCGCTTCATACCAGGCCACCAAAACAACTTCTTCAGATCTTGGTACATCTTTGTAGCTCCAGGATGAATACTCAACTTACTCCTGTGACTCTCTTCAAGAATGGCTCTCTTCAGGTCTGCCTCATCCGGAATGCAAATCCTACCACAGAACCTCAACACACCTTGGGAATCTAACCGAAAATCCTCATTCTCAGATTGACCAATCCCAACCGTCGAGTCTACCAGCTTAACATCTGACTTCTGGGCCTCTCTGATGCTGTTCAGAAAATCATTGTCAATCTTCAACATCCCTAGCTTAACACTCTGAGGCGTCACTTCACAAACCAGAATCATATCTCTGAATTCTTCAAGTAGCTCTAACTCCTTTACCATCATTGCTGACATATGCAAAGTCTTCTGGCTCAAAGCATCAGCCACGACATTAGCTTTGCCTAGGTGATAGTTCAAACCGAAATCATAGTCCTTCAACAATTCCAACCATCGCCGCTGTCGCATATTCAACTCCTTCTGGTCAAACAAATACCTCAAGCTCTTATGATCACTAAACACTTCAAATCTGGAACCATAGAGATAGTGCCTCCAAATTTTCAGCACAAAGACCACTGCAGCTAACTCCAAGTCATGAGTGGGATAATTCTTCTCATGAACTCTTAACTGTCTCGATGCATACGCAATAACCTTCCCATCTTGCATAAGCACACCTCCTAAACCCATTTTTGAAGCATCACAATACACCACAAACGACCATTCCGGATTGGGCAGCGTCAAGACGGGAGACGTTGTCAATCTCTTCTTCAATTCCACGAGGCTTTCCTCACAACGGGCGTCCCAAACAAAAGCCTTTCCTTTGCAGGTTAACTGAGTTAACGGAAGTTCTAACTTAGAAAAACCTTCAATAAATCTTCTATAATAGCCGGCCAATCCCAAAAAGCTTCTAATTTCAGTAGCCGACTTCAGGGCTTCCCAATTCAACACTGCCTCTACTTTCGACGGATCCACTGCAATACCACTACCGGAAATGACATGACCGAGAAAACTCACCTCTTTCAACCAAAACTCACACTTCGACAACTTCGCATACAACTTCTTCTCTTTCAGTACCTCCAATACTAACCTCAGATGCTCAGCGTGCTCTTCTTCCGATTTAGAGTAAATCAGAATGTCGTCAATGAACACCACCACAAACCGATCTAAGTAGGTATGAAATATACGATTCATATACTCCATAAATACTCCAGGTGCGTTGGTAACACCGAACGACATCACCGAATACTCATAATGACCATAACGGGTCCTGAAAGCAGTCTTCTGAATATCTTCGTCCTTCACCTTGATCTGATGATAACCTGATCTCAAGTCTATCTTACTGAACACTTGAGCACCCACCAACTGATCCATCAAATCGTCTATCCTCGGAAGTGGATACTGGTTCTTAATTGTTTCCTTGTTCAACTGCCGATAATCCACACAGAGTCTCATACTACCATCCTTCTTCTTCACCATCGACACAGGAGCTTCCCACGGCGATACACTAGGCCTCACAAACTTCTTCTCGAGAAGGTCCTCAAGTTGCTTCTTCAACTCGGACAATTCGGATGCAGACATCCTGTACGGTGCCATAGAAACAGGTCTGGTACCAGGTACAAGATCAATAGAAAATTCAACTTCCCTCTCTGGCGGTACACTTAGAATTTCATCACGAAAAACATCAGGAAACTCACGCCCCACCCGCAACTCTTCAATGATAGCTTGATTCTCAGTAGATAATGATGCCATCAGCGAGAATAACTGAACACCCTCCTTCATCAACTTCCGTAACTGATTAGCGGGTAACAAACCAAGCTCCTTTCCTCCAAAGCTCACCGACTTTCTACGACAATTGATTTGCACATGGTTATGCTCTAACCAGTTCATACCCAAAATCACATCCAATCCGCTCAACGACAAACAGACAAAATCCACAACAAAGTCTCTGTCGAAGATCGACATGGGACATTGAGAACACACTAGAGAAGTAGTCACCGACCCCTTAGCTGGAGTATCGACAACCATCTCTCCATTCATAGCAAACAATACATGGTTCAATCTCTTACAACAATCAGCAGCAATAAAGCAATGAGTAGCACCAGTATCAACAATAGATTTTAGAGGAGTACCGTTAATGAAGCACGTACCTCTAATAAGCCCATCTTCTTCGGAAGTCTCTGCCCCTGCCAATGCGACCACTTTTCCACTGACCTGCTCCTTTTTTGGTTTCTGACACTGACTACTGATATGTCCTCCTTCGCCACAGTTGAAACAAACCACCTCCTTATGCTCACACCCGGACGCCTCATGGCCGAGCTTACCACAACGGAAACACCTTATCGGCTCAGCTTTGCACGCATTACTCTTATGCCCAGCTTTAGCACATCTGTAGCACACAATCCCAGCTGGAGCATCTCCCCCACTAGTTCTTTTGCCATCAGCGGCCCTCGGTTTACCTTTCCCGCAGGTGCATCATACGGTTTACCACGACTCGGATTCTTATTCCTCTTCTCAGTAAGGATCTTATATTGAGCAATATTATCTTCTTCATAGATTCTACAGCTATCAATCAAATCTGAAAAGACACGAATTTTCTTATACCCAATAGCCTTCTTGATCTCTGGCCGTAACCCGTTTTCCAACTTGATGCACTTCGAGAACTCAGCAGTCGCTTCACTGTAGTGCGGATAAAACTTAGCCAATTCCACAAACTTAGCCGCATACTCAGTGTAACACCCCTTTTCTACCCGTTAATTTAATTGGAAAAATATCAGAGTTTTCAAAATTTTCTTTCGCACGAGGGATATTACACATACTTCAACAAAAACCACACTTCTCAATAAAACAGCTCAAAACATAATAACCAGGTATTACGTAGCACATCACAAAGGCGAATCTCAAAACCACAGTTATCATCGCAATAAAACTCAACGTCAATAAAATGATCTAAGCAGCGGAATAATAAAATAAAACAGAATTGTCAACAAAACTTAACAACCAAAAACATTCATGACATTAAGTTCGTCCCACCCCCTGAGTGCTACATATCAGAGCGTGACGACTCGACTCGAATTAGTGAAGGTACCTAGTCCTTCACTCGCAATCACCTGCACGTTACCGCATGGGGGTAACATTCAAACAGAAGGGTGAGTCCAATTCAATTCATATAATAAATCATATGATAAATAATAAGTCAAGTTACAGCTCTAAATTACTCACGTCACAATCATCAATCACATCTTTATAAATAACTCATCACAATGTCATGCAGGCATATGAAATGCAACCCACTCGCGGGCATATGCATGAGGTACCTTTTCACAAACGTCGCTTAGCCATTACGGCCTCATCGTCACTTAGCCTTTTGGGCCTCAAAACGTCACTGGGTTTATGCATATGGGATGCATGAGACACTATAACATGCATCACGCACAAATTACACAATCACTTACCAATTTGCCAAATAAAGGCACAGCACCTGTCAATTCACAATTCACACACCAATAACATCACTTAGCCTTTTAGGCCTTAACATCACTTAGCCTTTTAGGCCTCAAAACGTCACTGGGTTTTCATCGTCACTTAATCACAAACATCATCAACTCAAACAATAGCCACCGAGGGCAAAAGCGTCATTTATTAGCCACCAAGGGCATCATCGTCATTTACACGTCATTATAAGTAATAATAGCCACTAAGGGCAAAACGGTCATTTACACGTCATTATAAATAATAATAGCCACTAAGGGCAAAACGGTCATTTACACGTCATTATAAATAATATTAGCCACTAAGGGCAAAACAGTCATTTACACGTCATTATAAATAATATTAGCCACTAAGGGCAAAACAGTCATTTAACTAGCCACTAGGGGCATCATCGTCAAAACCATCACTTTTAACACTAAGACGTTGAAACCACAGGTTATACAAAAAAGGGATTTTTAACGACACCAAAACATCTTTTCAATGTCACAGCAGTGACCACCGGGGACAGCCACTTAGGCGCCCAGCAACCTTCAGTAATTATAAGTTTTTATTTTTAAAAGTGGGGCACACACGTAGACAACTGAAAGAGCTTTCCAACACTTTTTGAAACGTTTAAAACGGATGTTCGAGTCAAAAGATATAGCGAAAACAGTTTTCGAAAACATTTTGGGACATCCTGAAAAACTGGCGCCCTGGGCGCCCAGCGCCCAGGCACATGGCGCCCAGTGCCCAGGCACCTGGTGCCCAGCGCCCAGGCACCTGGCGCCCAGCAAGACGCGACACACTCACACGGGAGCTCAGCGCCCAACGCTGGCACCCAGCGCCTCAGCGCAACACGCAACACAACACACGGGCGCCCAGCGCCTTGGCGCAACACAGAAAACACGCCCAGCGCTGGCCCCCAGCGCCCAGCGCTACACACGCACACACGCACACGGGCGCTCAGCGTCCAAAACACAACACCTAGCAACACGCGCCCAGCGCCCTTGGGCGCCCAGCGCCCAGCACAACCAGCAACACAGTTTCAGCACATTTCAACATAAACAATTTTTGTTCTCAAATTTTTAAATGACCATACACAACCAAATTTCCCACAACTCATGTAACACATGTAAAATCATCAACCTCATCTATCCAACACCAAAATTCAACAACACCCCAAGCACAAACATGGCGCCCTAGGCGCCCACAACACAAAAGAAAAATGGATTTTTGGCCACAACCTTGAACATCACGCATACATCACAAATCAAGGACACGAATTCACAAACATATCATGGTCATGACTAATCTAGGCTATCACTACTTAGGATCTATCATAGGAATTATTATAGAAATCGATAGAACTCCCCTTACCTCGAATTTGAAGGATAGGATCTCTAGAGATGATCACGAACGGAACCACGGCAACCGGATCACGCCTTCTCTTTTCTCCTTGGAGCTTGCGACTTGCTCTTCTCCTCTCCTCCTCTCTACGGCGCACTTCCTCTCTTTCTCTCTATTCTCAAATTTCGCTAATGCTAGCAACAAACCCTAACCCCTAGGCGCCTTTGTCCAATTCGCATATGACAAGAGTCATGGGCTTGGGCTTCTCACTTAAGCCCAAGTCCATCTAATTTGGCACCTCCATCTTCTAATGCCACCTACACATATTATTATAATTTCTAATAATTAATTTATATTCAATTAATTAATTTGCATTCCTAAATACTTAATTAATAAATTAATTAAATATTTAGGGTGTTACACTCAGTAACTGACAGGTTTCCCTGCTTCAGCTCAAGGAACTCAATTTCTTTCTTGCCCCGAACATCCTCCAGATAGTACTTCCTCATAAATTCCCTACGGAACACATCCCAAGTGACGTCTTCACCTATAGCCACCAACCTCTGACTAGTCTCTAGCCACCAGTCATCAGCCTCTTCTGCCAACATATGAGTACCATAACGAACCTTCTGCGCTAGAGTGCAGTCCATCACACGGAAGATTCTCTCCATGTCCTTCAGCCAAGCCAACGCCCCATCAGGATTATACTTGCCCTTGAAAGTAGGCGGATTCTCTCTCTGAAATGTCGCCAAACTACGGGACCCAGCATTCTCACCAGTTTTCTGTTGACCCTCCACGACCTGAGCCATAACAGCCAACACAGCAGCAATAGCAGCATCGTTCCTTCCAGCCATCTCAACTAGTCACTACAACATGAAAAACAGTTAGAACCAATTGACAATGCATGGTTGTCAATGACACAATACTTGACAACTTGGCCGGACAGACCGAAACTGCTCTGATACCACTAATGTAACACCCGTTTCTACCCGGTAAATTATTAACGTAAAATCAGAGTTTTTAACGACAAAACGGATGTCACATTTCTCAAAAACAATTTGTAATACATAGCACCTTTCAAAACATCAACGTCAAATAATAATTCGATCACGCAGCGGAAAGTTCACAAAATCAATCGTTAAAATCGTTGCAAATTTATGCACGGCTTCACAATATTAAAATCCAACAAAACATAAGTCATAACTAAATAAAACAAAACAGCGTTCATCCCCCCGAGTGCTACCTATCAGAGCGACGACACCGACCTAAGGAAGAGCTATGATCTTCATTCGAACTCACCTGCACGTTACCCACATTTGGGGCAACATTCAAACAGAGGGGGTGAGATATCTTTCTATATAATTAGACACATGAAGAACACTATATATATCATGTTACAGTAGCAATTCATCATTTAAATAATCAGTCAACGTCATTACAGCATTATTTCATCATTTAACATCAATCATCATCATTTCAGCATCAATCATCGTTTAACGTCAATCATCATCATTTCAATCACATGAATAAGCACTTAAATGCGAAATGCGACTCGACTCAGGGCCACCGCCCTATAATGCATGTGGTACCATAATCCAAACTCGTAAATAGGGGTATCAACATCGCAACGTCGTCGTCGTATTTGAGCATAGCTCCGTCGTAAAATATGCTATGCATGAGACACCATGTAAATGCACATCAATGACAACAATTACACGGCAAGCAACAACATCGGAAACAACAGTGGCCATAGGCCTATAGCACATCACCTGCCAATAAACAGGGGCAACTTCGTCGTCGTATAACAATCGTCGTCAACAAATTACAACTTAGAAATTTTCAACACTTTTAGCAACATCACTTTATCTTGGCAACATCACTTTATTTTGGCAACGTCAGAAAAATCACACATTCGACATTATTTCAAACATCAATCATGGACTTCACAGGTGGGCAGCCACATTTGGCGCCCTTGGCGCCCACAGCGCCCAACAACACACTTGGCAGCCAAAACTGGCGCCCAGCAACACAACGGGCAGCCAAATAGGCGCCCTTGGCGCCCATGGCGCCCAGCACACAACAACAGCACGGGGCAGCCAGATTCTGACGCCCATGGCGCCCCTGCGCCAGACAAAGCAACAGGCAGCCTGATTTAGGCGCCCATGGCGCCCCTGCGCCAGAAACACGCGCGCAACACAGCAACCGGGCAGCCAATCTTGGCGCCCTTGGCGCCTAGTGCGCCAGGAACAGCAACAACAGCAACTCTGGGCAGCCACACTTCGCGCCCTTGGCGCTCATGCGCCTGAGACAGCACAGCAACATCAACCGGGCAGCCACAACCTTGGCGCCCATGGCACCCATGCGCCAGCAAATATAGGAAACAACAATTGGGCAGCCACCCTCTTGGCGCCCTCGGCGCCCATGCGCCAAAATATCATAGGAAAACACAGTTGGGCAGCCACCATCTTGGCGCCCATGCGCCAGCACAACATAGACAACATCTGTAACATCCCCTAATTTTAGAGGTTTCATCGGTTGATGTGGGAATAGCGGTCGTGGTTTAAGTAATTAATTAATCGAATGACTAGATGTCCTAATTGATTTATTCTAGGCATTTTCAATGTGTGTGATGTTAGGAAATGAAATGTTAGATTTGATGACTTGTTATGCTTGTGTGAGTGATTGTTAAGTTAAGTTAACTACATTAAGTCATGTGTTAGTTAGAATTAGGGAGTTAGTGGCTGAAGGGTAGTATGGTCTTTTCCTTTTCCACTTAAACCCCCCAGCTGAACCCACACACACATCACCACCTCCATTCTATTCCTTTTTTTTCAGAAACACAAACATAGGGGATTGAGAGAGTAGAGAGGGGGAGAGTTCTTGAAAGGGGGAGAAGGGAAGAGAAGAAGGGTGATTCTCCATGCATGTCCAAAATTCCTTCACCATTGCGACCCATATATCATCCCCTTCCTATTGATATCAGATTCATCATCATCTTCCCCTTCCTCCACCAAATCCCCAATTCGACCAACATCACCATTTTTGGGGAAATGGAGGTCTCATTACTGTTTTGGGTTCCATTGGAGCTTAGGAAGCTGCTAGGAGTGTTGCATGGGAAGTCAAAGTAGAATATTAGTAGCTCATTGTGCTGTGTTTGAGTTTTGGTTGCTATCCATGCACTCCGTGTAGCTGAATCAGTCCTTGGAGCGAATTCGAGGACCGTTCGTAGTATTCGTCGCCGTGTCAACCCGAGGAATCTTTGATTGTGTGATTTTCATCACATTAGGTGAGTTCTATACTCACTAGGGAATAAAATTGATGTGTCATGTATTCTGAAAATGAGTCACGCGTTTTATGAAAACCGTTATCGATTCGTTTTATGAAAACCTCGTTCGAGTCATTTCGCTATTTGATCAATTGAATTGGTTTGATTTAATTGTATGAATTGATGATTTTCTGGACTGGATTGATTGTGTTGAATGTCTGATTTTCATGTCTCAATTCAATGGATTAAATTGGTGCTTACTTGATGTTAATTTTGTTGTTAAAATTTCACTGTTTCTGAATGTTCTAGAATAGGTTCAGTAATTCTATAACTGGGAATGATTTAGGTATCCAAAAATTATATAACTTACCTTTTTAGAAACTAGATTGAAGGCTTGACATTTTGGCTTTGGAATGACTGCATTTGGACTTGTGTAGCTCAAGATATGAGCATCACAGTTTGAGAATAGGTTCAGTTTCTGGGTATCTGGGGATGATATAGGCATCCACAAATTATGTGGTCAATTGTTTTAGAAACTAGACTGAATGCTCGTCAATTTGGTCCTAATTTGGTTGAATTTGGAATTGTGTAGCTCAAGATATGAGCATCACAAGTTAGGGTAAAATTCTGTGTAATTTCGCGTCGCGACCCGTGGCCATCGCGTCGCGACCTCCCTTAATTTTTGCAACGCAAAACTTTCTGTCACTTTTCGCGTCGCGACGGTTTGCAGTTTTCACTAAAAAGTCCCTGAACTTGTTTTCGCAATATCTTTTGATCCGGTGGTCCGATTTAAGTGTTCTCAGATGCGTTGGAAAGGTAATAAAAAGGCCTAACTGAATATGTAATCAAAATTGTATTATTTTCTGTTTGGGTGTAATTGGGATTGTGAATGATGTTAGTTGATGTTTTGAGATTGTTATGCCTAAGTTAAGTTCATGTTAGGAGACCGATTATTATGTTATGATTATGCTAAGTGTGATTGATGTATTATGTTTGGATTAGCTGGATAATTAGTGTAAGCTAAGTTAAGAACCTTAGTAAGCCATGTGAGATCACTTAATTATAAGATTAAGTTAATTATTAGATCACCTAATGTTAATAATAAGATTATGTTCAGTTCAGTTTTTTGTTATGTTATTGTTATGTTTAAGTTCATTGTTGAGTTCAGTTCAGGTATATCTTCATATATATATTTTAGTCGGGGTGACGACTCTATCTAGTTTAGTGTGCTAGGGGAGAGGCAGTCATGAGCCTTAGGAACCTAGGCCCCGTTAGGGACCCAGCCGATTAGTGGGGACGGGTTCACCGGAAGCTTATTATGCCAAGTGACCGGTGACACGCTATAACTTTAGTTAGTGTTGTTTCTTGTAACCGGCTTGAGGGTTATGAGGACAATGTTTAGTTAGTTAGCCACATAGTCAATTTTGAGGACTATGATTTATGAGTTAAGTATAATGAATCAAGCATAATTGAACCGAGAGAATTAGTAAGGGGTCGCGATAGAACTCACTGAGACAAGTTGTCTCACCCAATCCATTGTTGTTGTTTTTCAGTTAAGCAGGGAAAGTTGAAGACCGTGAGGCACGGCTATGGAGACGCTTGAGGAGCGGCCGCTATCTTTATTTCATTATGTCTTGTATTTCAGTTTCCTTTGTATTTCTGTATTTCTATTCAGTATCTTAAGACTATTCGATTGTACGACTTATGTCTTTCAAGTTGTAAATCGCTTCCGCAGACTTTCGGTTTTTGAGTATTGAACACTAGTTGAGGGTGTAAGGACCGACTTTATTTATATTCTGTTCAGTTATGTAAGTACGTTTGATGAGTAATTCATCGAAGTTTAGTATGTGTTCAATATTTTGAAAGGAAAGTCACTTTGATGTATGCCAGTAGTGCATTTCGGTAGTTTCTACAAGTTAGAAATTATCGGGGTGTTACAACATCAACCGGGCAGCCACACCATTGGCGCCCTTGGGGCCCACGCGCCACAACAACATAGGAACATCGCAATTGGGCAGCCAATACTTGGCGCCCTTGGCGCCCCTACGCCAGAACAACATGTAAACAGCAAGGCAACATCACAGGATGTGGCGCCCTTGGCGCCCAGGCAACATGACATACACAGGTTTGGCGCCCAGGAGGCACCCAGCAAACAGCACAGAATGGCGCCCTTGGCGGCCAGGCAGCAACACGCACAAGACATGGCGCCCAGGGAGGCGCCCAGCAACAGCAACAACATTATTGGCGCCCATGGCGCCCTATAAGCAGAATTTTGTGTTCAATTCATCTTCAAGTATATTAAATCAATCACAATCATATTCAATCATTATAAATCATGCTCAAACATCACAATTCACCTTCATTCAGCATAAATCAAGCATAATTCCTACAACTAAGGTTTTCTAACTTAATCACCTAGGGTTCCATAAGCCTTTCTGCATAGAGCCCTTCATACACCCAATTATAGAGATAGAACCCCACCCTTACCTTAGCCTTTGAAGAACTCGAAATTTTTGGCTTGCCCTATCTCTCCTCTTCTCTTCGCCGCGCCCTCTCTTCTCCTCTCTCTCTATTTCAAATTTTTCTTTTCTTTCTCAAATGCACAAAACCCTAATTAATCCCTTTTTATACTTAGTGAATTTTCATGGGCTTTTTCATCATGGACATGCGACTTAAACATGGGCCTTGTGCATGACACTCTAATTTCACTTCTACTAACCCTAACATAGGTCCACATATTCTATTATTATTTATTTTAATATTTCTATTAACTAAATCCCCAAACAATTTAATTAAATACTCAATTAAATTTTTGGAGCGTTACACCGCGTGGTCGCCCTTGTGGTGGCATGTCAGTCAGGGTGGGAAAGAAACTCTCCCACAGTGGTCGCCAATGAACTGGACCCTGCGAAGGGCGATTAGTTCCTTTGATTAGATGAGTACGTCACTTTGCTGATGTTGGCTCTTTGACTCAGGTGAAAGAGGCGTTGTAGCCGGCCTCGATTTGTGGTTGGTCGCGTTCGGAGCTCCCGCAGGGTGTACCTGCAATGGCACTCCAACGCCCAAGTCAGTGGGGTGAATTTCGAGCAGAGTAATGATATGTTTTCGTGCGTCCCTTTTAGGTGAGGTCAGACCCCTATATATATATATATATATATATATATATATATATATATATATATATATATATATATATATATATATATATATATATATATATATAGCGGTAGAGGCTCTGCAAGCGACCGTCGGATCGCATATGGCTTAATCTCCGTCGTTGATCAGTGAATCTAGGTTGTGTAGCGCTGCTTCAATATTGGGCCCGTTACGGTCGGACTTGCGTCGGACTGGGCTTCGGCCCAGTCCAGAACACCGGTCATTCTTCAGTTTTAGAAAAAGAAGTAAACACATAGAGTGAGAGAGAGAGAGAGAGAGAGAGAGAGCAATAACGAAAGAGAAAGGAGAGGGGAAATATTGAAAAAAATCAGCTTTTTCACCACTCTTCCTTCACAAGCAATGAAACCAGTACTTCACCCATCTCACATTTCACTCCAAAATTGAGTTTGATTCAGAACACACATCTCCCTAGCAACCCAAAAATAGAGGATTGAACCACATTTCCCTCGAATGAAGATTCAAAGCTTGCATGTAGTTGGAAGGAGTTGAAATTGGAATTTTGGGGTTGCATGTGAGCTTAGACTCTTGGAAAAGGAGTTTGGGAAGCCACATTAGGAGAAAAAGTGCCAAAGAAGGGTTCTTGGATCTGGTGTTGTTACTTGAGTGTCTTAGGAGCTTGTTTGAGCTTATGGGAGCTCATTTGATGGCTTATAATTGGATACCCTACTTCACTTTTGAGTTCCTCTTACTCACATCTCTAATACACTTAGGGTTCTATTATTTATGAGTATTGTGAAAGAATGAATTCTGAGTTAGTGTTGGAGTTTCATTAGAAAATAGTGAATTTTATGATGGTTTGCTCATGAAGATGATGACTTGCCTTGAAAGTGAATGATGGTGTGACTATGTATTTTAGCTAAATTGATGAATGAACTTGATGTCTAGATGTTTGTTTGTGTTGTAATTGAATGATTTGTGATGCTTGAAGTGATTGTTATGATGGTTATAGTGGGTTAGGAGCACTAAGAAATGAGATAGAGACACAAAAACAGAAATTCTGCACACTGCCATGGGTCGTGGTGTCCACCACGGGTACCTGTGTTGTGTAACGCCCCAAAATAATTTAATTATTTATTTAATTAAGTTATTTAAGGCTTACAATATTTATTTAATTTAATTAAATAATTCGAATTTAATTATTTTATTTTATTTTATTTATTAGGAGGTGTTGTCACGGATTGAGTGGTGCGAGCAAGGGCCCGTGATCCACAATTAGGCCCGTGGCCCATTTCATTGGCATAGGAGTCGAATCATTAGGGGTCTAGGGAGTTAGTTGCAATTCACTCAAGTGAGAAAAAGAAAGAAAAGAAACGTAAGAGAGAGTGGGAAGAGAAAAGTTGCGAAGAAAAGAAGAGAAAAAGAGGAGAAGGCGAAGCTCATAGAGAAGAGGAGGAGGCTCGTTGGTGGTTTGCATTCTTCCCTTGGAGCTTGGCTAACATTTCGAATTCCATAAGGTTAGGGGGTCCTCTTTTTGTTTTTAATAAGATATGCGAATTGGATGCTTAGGGTTAGGGTTCTAGGATAATCCCCATGAATGAATTATGATGTTGATGAGTAAATTATAACATTGTGATGCTTGATGCTGAAATTATTATGTTGAAAATTTTATGATTGATGCTTGAATTGTGGCTAAATGCGAATTGGGTACCCTATGTTTGATCATATGTCTCATTGGTGCTTGCTTGGTGAAATTGGGGATCATGGTGTCACTTTAATAATATATATATATATAGGAGTGTTTTAGTAATTTTAATTGGTGAGTGAAAGTGGGAAAAATTCTGTTTGGAAGCCCCTAGGCGCCTTAGGCGCCATATGCATGTTGCTGAAATTTTCTGTTTTGCGCCATGGTCATGGGCGCCAAGTGCCCAGCAGTGTGCTGTGCCAGTTTCTAAAAATTCTGTTGCCTGTGTTGCCATTCTGTGTTGCTGTGCCTGTTGCCTGTGTTGCCATTCTGTGTCCCTGTGCTGTCAGTTTTGGCACTTGTTGCTTGTGTCATGGGCGCCAAGGGCCCCAAAGTCCGGGTGATAGTTTTGCGAAAATTGTTTTCAGGTTTTTATACTCAGGTAAAATGGCTCATGAAAAATGATTTTTGGCAACAAAGGAGTTGAGTTGCAAATTTTCACTAGGTGCCTAGTGCATGGGCGCCAAAAATGAGGTTCAGTTTTTGATGAAATTTTAATTTGGTTTTCATGTTCTGAGCATTTGGCTCGTGTAAAATCAATTTCGAAGGAAAATAAATTTTGTTGCATGTTGGCCTTAGGCGCCTAGTCCCTGGGCGTCGTGTTGCTGTGCTGAGCGCCTGTGCGTGTTGTTCCCCTGGGCGCCTAGCGCCTGTGCGCTGTTGTGCGTGTTGTTCCCCTGGGCGCCTAGCGCCTGTGCGCTGTTGCGCGTGTTGTTCCCCTGGGCGCCTAGCGCCTGTGCGCTGTTGCACGTGTTGTTCCCCTGGGCGCCTAGCGCCTGTGCGCTGTTGCGCGTGTTGTTCCTGGGCGCCAAGCGCCATGCGCCTGTGCGTGTTGCCTCTCCTGGGCGCCAAGCGCCCATGCGCCAAGCGCTGTGTTGCCCCTGGGCGCCCAGCGCCCATGCGCCAGTTCCAGGATGTCTAAGTATTTTTCCGGTTTTATTTTTAATGTAACTTTTGACTCGGTTATCCAAATTTGACGGTTCAAAATGCGTTTTGAAGCTAATTTCAGTGTCTATCCAAATGTTCCAATTTTATGCAAAAATAAATTATTTTTACTGGTGTTTCTGGCTGATGGTGTTCAAGTGTCCAAATGGCAATTTTTACCCACTTTCCCTATGTCGTGTCAATGTCCTAAGTTGGTCTATTTGAATTGGTGTTGGTGTGGGTGGTGAGCTGAATTGGTGAGTGATGATGAGGTGAGATTGGTGAGCAGAGGCTTCGGCCTAATTTTAATTTGGTGAGTTAATTAATGCACTATGGTGAGATTAGAATTTAAAATGTGAATTGATTGATTTGTGGTGTGTTGTGATGCATTCTCCATAACACCTCATGAAGCATGTGCATTATTGGTGAGCAGAGGCTACGGCCTAATTTTATTTGGTGAGCAGAGGCTACGGCCTATTTGTATTTGGTGACGGATCCGACATGCATGTACCTGTGGAGTTTGGGTTGCATTACATGCATAATCATATATTGTGTATTGCTGTTGGAAATAGAATGTTGATGTGATTGTTCCATTGTTGTGAATTGGTGTGCCTGGTTTCCTTTTTCCTATGCATTGCTTAATTCCCATATGTTATTAATTATGAAAAGAGACTCACCCTACTGCTTTTATGTTGCTTCTTATGTCGGCAACGTGCAGGTAATAACGAGTGAAGGATTTCTTTATGCCTTCGTCTGGTAGGAAGTGTCACGCTCTGATACGTAGCACCAGGGGGGGGGGTGTCCTATGTTTATGCATTATTTTTCCTAAACTGTTAGATTTGATTTGTGATGTATTGGTTTTAAATTTTAGAACTCATATTTATTCCGCTGCTGATGGTGATTGGATTTAGTTGATGCGAACTAAACATTTTTCTCATGGTGTTATGTATCTTGATATTTATGGAGTAAATGTAGCACTCGCCTGAATTGTTTTCAAAAAAAAAAAAAATAGACTCTGATTTTTATTTAAAAGTAAAGTTATTAGAAAAGGGGTGTTACATTAGTGGTATCAGAGCAGTTCGGTCTGTCCGGCCGGTAGTCGAGTCGTTGTGTTGAGTAACATTGAGTTTGTTACTCGTTTCTGAATTCTGTTTTCTGTTGCAGTGCTAGAATGGCCAGACGGGACGATGCTGCACTTGCTGCTGCCTTGCAGGCTATAGCCGGGGCGATGGGTAATATACCCGGTGCTGTTAATGACGGGACGCGCAATTTGGCTACGTTCCAGAGAGAGAATCCACCTGTCTTTAAGGGCAAGTATAATCCAGATGGTGCTCTGGCATGGCTGAAAGAGATTGAAAGGATATTTCGGGTCATGGATTGTGATGATGCGCAGAAGGTCAGGTATGGTACCCATACGCTGGCCGAGGAAGCTGATGATTGGTGGATGGAGGTGAGGCAGAGATTAGAAACTGCTAATGAAGAGATAACTTGGGCTGTTTTCCGTAGAGAGTTCTTGCGGAAGTATTTTCCTGAAGATGTGAGAGGTAAGAAAGAAATAGAATTCCTTGAGCTGAAGCAAGGAAGCATGTCAGTGACAGAGTATGCTGCCAAGTTCACTGAATTGGCTAAGTTTTATCCCCATTATGCTGATGCTGATTCTGAGTTCTCAAAGTGTATTAAGTTTGAGAATGGACTGAGGGCTGATATCAAGAAAGCTGTAGGGTACCAGAAGATTCGGGTATTCGCTGATTTGATCGACAGTTGCAGGATATATGAGGATGATAGTAATGCTCATTCTAAGGTCATGAGGGATCTGAGAGGTAAATTTCAGAATCGGGGTAAGCCATATGAGGTTCCAGCTGGTAAAGGTAAGCAGAGGTACGCTGATAATAAGAAAACAAGTGGGGGAGATGCCCCTGCGAAGGTTGTGTGCTACAGGTGTGGCAAGCCGGGTCACAAGAGTTTTGACTGCTCAGATAATAAATGTTTCAAATGCGGTAAAGAGGGTCATGTGGCTGCGAAATGTGAGAAAAGGGATGTGGTGTGCTACAATTGCGGGGAATCAGGTCATATTAGTACTAAGTGTACTAAGCCGAAGAAAGAGAAGTCCCATGGAAAAGTGTTTGCTCTCGCAGGATCAGAGGATACTAATGAGATTAGAGGTACATGTTTTATTAATGGTATTCCTTTGATTGCTATTATTGATACTGGTGCTACGCATTCATTTATTGCTGCTTTGTGTGCTGAGAAATTGGACCTTGTTTTATCTTCTATGATGAGAGAGATGGTTATTGACACTCCAGCTAAGGGTTCAGTAACTACCTCTCTTGTGTGTGCTAAGTGCCCTCTGTCAATCTTCGGCAGAGACTTTCTTGTTGATCTAATTTGTTTCCCGTTGGGAGGGTTGGATGTCATTCTTGGTATGGACTGGTTAGTATTTAACCATGTGCATATTAATTGTTTCCGGAGATCTGTGAGTTTCTTTCCTCCCGAAGAGGAAGAATCAGTTTTGTTGCCTGCTGGTCATTTGCATAAGGTAATGAAAGAGGGAGTTCATCTGTTTGCTTTGATGGCGTCATTGTCTGCTGAGAATCAGGCAATCATTGAAAGGGTTCAAGTAGTGTGTGAGTTCCCTGAAGTGTTCCCGGATGAAATTCCAAGTGTCCCGCCAGAGAGGGAGGTTGAGTTTGCCATTGATCTTATACCTGGTACTAGGCCTGTGTCTATGGCACCGTACCGAATGTCAGCCTCAGAGTTGTCTGAATTGAAAAAGCAATTAGAAGATCTACTTGAGAAGAAATTTTTAAGGCCAAGTGTGTCACCGTGGGGTGCTCCGGTATTGTTAGTGAAAAAGAAGGACGGGAGTATGAGACTTTGTGTCGATTATAGGAAATTGAACAAAGTGACAATAAAGAACCGGTATCCGCTTCCCAGAATTGATGATCTGATGGACCAGTTGGTAGGTGCTAAGGTGTTTAGTAAAATCGATTTGAGGTCGGGTTATCACCAGATCAAGGTAAAGGATGAAGACATTCAGAAAACCGCTTTCAGAACGAGATATGGGCACTATGAGTATTCTGTTATGCCTTTTGGTGTTACCAATGCGCCGGGTGTGTTTATGGAGTACATGAATCGTACTTTTCATAGTTACTTGGATCGGTTTGTAGTTGTGTTTATTGACGACATTATGGTGTATTCTAAGACAGAAGAGGAGCACGCAGAACATTTGAGGTTAGTGCTGGAAGTATTGAAAGAAAAGAAATTGTATGCAAAATTGTCTAAGTGTGAGTTCTGGCTGAATGAAGTAGGTTTCCTTGGTCATATTATCTCTGGTAATGGTATCGCTGTGGACCCAGCCAAGGTTGATGCTGTGTCCCAATGGGAGAGCCCGAAGTCAGTTACAGAGATTAGAAGCTTTTTGGGATTAGCTGGTTATTACAGGAGATTTATTGAAGGTTTCTCGAGGTTGGCACTTCCGTTGACTCAATTGACATGTAAAGGAAGAGCTTTTGTGTGGGATGCTCGCTGTGAGGAGAGCTTCAATGAGTTGAAAAAGAGGTTGACTACATCGCCCGTTTTGACTTTGCCTGTTCCTGATCGACCGTTTGTAGTATATTGTGATGCTTCCAAGATGGGTTTGGGAGGTGTATTGATGCAAGAGGGTAAGGTAGTAGCTTATGCATCCAGACAGTTGAGGACCCATGAGAAGAACTACCCTACTCATGATTTGGAGCTAGCTGCAATTGTGTTTGTGCTGAAAATTTGGAGGCACTATCTGTATGGTACCAGATTTGAAGTGTTTAGCGACCATAAGAGTTTAAAATACTTGTTTGATCAGAAGGAGCTAAATATGAGGCAGAGACGTTGGCTAGAACTGCTGAAGGATTATGATTTCGGCTTGAACTATCACCCCGGCAAAGCTAATGTCGTGGCTGATGCTTTAAGTCGGAAGAGTTTGCATATGTCGGTTATGATGGTGAAAGAGTTAGAATTGATTGAGCAGTTTCGGGACATGAGTCTGGTTTGTGAAGTGACACTGCAGAGTGTCAGATTGGGGATGTTGAAGATCGGCAATGAATTTTTGGTTAGTGTTCGAGAAGCCCAGAAGTCAGATGTGAAGTTGGTAGACCTGTTAGTTGTGAATGATCAAGATGTGGATGGAGATTTCAAGTTAGATTCCCAAGGTGTGTTGAGATTCAGAGATAGGATCTGTATTCCTGACGATGCCGAGATGAAGAGAATGATTCTTGAGGAGAGCCATAGGAGCAAGTTGAGTATTCATCCCGGGGCTACGAAAATGTACCAAGATTTGAAGAAAATGTTCTGGTGGCCTGGTATGAAGAAGGATGTGGCTCAGTTTGTGTATTCTTGTCTGACTTGTCAGAAGTCTAAGGTTGAGCATCAGAAGCCTGCGGGGTTGATGCAACCATTGGAGATTCCGGAATGGAAATGGGATAGCATTTCCATGGATTTTGTAACTGGGTTGCCAAATACAGTGAGAGGGTTTGATGCTATATGGGTGGTTGTAGACAGGTTGTCTAAGTCTGCTCATTTCTTACCAATTAATATGACTTATCCAGTTCCAAAGTTGGCAGAGATCTACATCAAGACTATTGTGAAGTTGCATGGCGTCCCGCTTAGTATTGTATCTGATAGAGATCCAAGATTCACATCTGAATTTTGGAAAAGTTTGCAGGAAGCTTTGGGTTCTAAGTTGAGGTTGAGCTCCGCTTATCATCCGCAGACAGATGGTCAGACGGAGAGGACTATTCAGTCGTTAGAGGACTTGTTGAGGGCATGTGTTCTTGAGCAGGGAGGTTCATGGGATTCTCATCTTTCGTTGATAGAGTTCACCTATAACAATAGTTTTCATTCTAGTATTGGTATGGCACCGTTTGAGGCATTGTATGGTCGGAGATGTAGGACTCCGTTGTTTTGGTATGAATCTGGGGAGAGTGCAGTGTTGGGGCCTGAGATTGTGCGAGAAACAACTGAGAAGGTAAAATTAATTCGTGAGAAGATGAAAGCGTCGCAGAGTCGACAAAAGAGCTATCATGATAAGAGAAGGAAGGATTTAGAGTTTCAGGCCGGTGATCATGTGTTTCTGAGAGTCACTCCGGTGACTGGTGTTGGGCGTGCCTTGAAATCTAAGAAGTTAACTCCCCGTTTCATTGGTCCGTATCAGATTACGGAGAGGGTGGGAAGTGTTGCCTATAGGGTGGCTCTACCACCTAATCTTTCGAACTTGCATGACGTGTTTCACGTGTCACAACTTCGAAAGTATGTTCCGGACCCGTCTCATGTGATTCAGATGGATGAAGTAGAGGTGCGGGATAATCTCACCGTGGAGACTATGCCTGTGCGGATTGAAGATAGAGAAGTGAAGACTCTGAGAGGGAAAGAAATTCTTTTGGTGAAAGTGGTTTGGTTAGGAGCTGCTGGCGAGAGTATGACTTGGGAGTTGGAGAGCAAGATGCGGGAAGCATATCCGGAGTTGTTTGATTCAGGTAATTTCGAGGACGAAATATTATAAGTGGGGGAGAGTTGTAACGCCCCAAAATAATTTAATTATTTATTTAATTAAGTTATTTAAGGCTTACAATATTTATTTAATTTAATTAAATAATTCGAATTTAATTATTTTATTTTATTTTATTTATTAGGAGGTTTTGTCACGGATTGAGTGGTGCGAGCAAGGGCCCGTGATCCACAATTAGGCCCGTGGCCCATTTCATTGGCATAGGAGTCGAATCATTAGGGGTCTAGGGAGTTAGTTGCAATTCACTCAAGTGAGAAAAAGAAAGAAAAGAAACGTAAGAGAGAGTGGGAAGAGAAAAGTTGCGAAGAAAAGAAGAGAAAAAGAGGAGAAGGCGAAGCTCATAGAGAAGAGGAGGAGGCTCGTTGGTGGTTTGCATTCTTCCCTTGGAGCTTGGCTAACATTTCGAATTCCATAAGGTTAGGGGGTCCTCTTTTTGTTTTTAATAAGATATGCGAATTGGATGCTTAGGGTTAGGGTTCTAGGATAATTCCCATGAATGAATTATGATGTTGATGAGTAAATTATAACATTGTGATGCTTGATGCTGAAATTATTATGTTGAAAATTTTATGATTGATGCTTGAATTGTGGCTAAATGCGAATTGGGTACCCTATGTTTGATCATATGTCTCATTGGTGCTTGCTTGGTGAAATCGGGGATCATGGTGTCACTTTAATAATATATATATATATATATATAGGAGTGTTTTAGTAATTTTAATTGGTGAGTGAAAGTGGGAAAAATTCTGTTTGGAAGCCCCTAGGCGCCTTAGGCGCCATATGCATGTTGCTGAAATTTTCTGTTTTGCGCCATGGTCATGGGCGCCAAGTGCCCAGCAGTGTGCTGTGCCAGTTTCTAAGAATTCTGTTGCCTGTGTTGTCATTCTGTGTTGCTGTGCCTGTTGCCTGTGTTGCCATTCTGTGTCCCTGTGCTGTCAGTTTTGGCACTTGTTGCTTGTGTCATGGGCGCCAAGGGCCCCAAAGTCCGGGTGATAGTTTTGCGAAAATTGTTTTCAGGTTTTTATACTCAGGTAAAATGGCTCATGAAAAATGATTTTTGGCAACAAAGGAGTTGAGTTGCAAATTTTCACTAGGTGCCTAGTGCATGGGCGCCAAAAATGAGGTTCAGTTTTTGATGAAATTTTAATTTGGTTTTCATGTTCTGAGCATTTGGCTCGTGTAAAATCAATTTCGAAGGAAAATAAATTTTGTTGCATGTTGGCCTTAGGCGCCTAGTGCCTGGGCGCCGTGTTGCTGTGCTGAGCGCCTGTGCGTGTTGTTCCCCTGGGCGCCTAGCGCCTGTGCGCTGTTGTGCGTGTTGTTCCCCTGGGCGCCTAGCGCCTGTGCGCTGTTGCGCGTGTTGTTCCCCTGGGCGCCTAGCGCCTGTGCGCTGTTGCGCGTGTTGTTCCCCTGGGCGCCTAGCGCCTGTGCGCTGTTGCGCGTGTTGTTCCTGGGCGCCAAGCGCCATGCGCCTGTGCGTGTTGCCTCTCCTGGGCGCCAAGCGCTGTGTTGCCCCTGGGCGCCCAGCGCCCATGCGCCAGTTCCAGGATGTCTAAGTATTTTTCTGGTTTTATTTTTAATGTAACTTTTGACTCGGTTATCCAAATTTGACGGTTCAAAATGCGTTTTGAAGCTAATTTCAGTGTCTATCCAAATGTTCCAATTTTATGCAAAAATAAATTATTTTTACTGGTGTTTCTGGCTGATGGTGTTCAAGTGTCCAAATGGCTATTTTTACCCACTTTCCCTATGTCGTGTCAATGTCCTAAGTTGGTCTATTTGAATTGGTGTTGGTGTGGGTGGTGAGCTGAATTGGTGAGTGATGATGAGGTGAGATTGGTGAGCAGAGGCTTCGGCGTAATTTTAATTTGGTGAGTTAATTAATGCACTATGGTGAGATTAGAATTTAAAATGTGAATTGATTGATTTGTGGTGTGTTGTGATGCATTCTCCATAACACCTCATGAAGCATGTGCATTATTGGTGAGCAGAGGCTACGGCCTAATTTTATTTGGTGAGCAGAGGCTACGGCCTATTTGTATTTGGTGACGGATCCGACATGCATGTACCCGTGGAGTTTGGGTTGCATTACATGCATAATCATATATTGTGTATTGCTGTTGGAAATAGAATGTTGATGTGATTGTTCCATTGTTGTGAATTGGTGTGCCTGGTTTCCTTTTTCCTATGCATTGCTTAATTCCCATATGTTATTAATTATGAAAAGAGACTCACCCTACTGCTTTTATGTTGCTTCTTATGTCGGCAACGTGCAGGTAATAACGAGTGAAGGATTTCTTTATGCCTTCGTCTGGTAGGAAGTGTCACGCTCTGATACGTAGCACCAGGGGGGGTGTCCTATGTTTATGCATTATTTTTCCTAAACTGTTAGATTTGATTTGTGATGTATTGGTTTTAAATTTTAGAACTCATATTTATTCCGCTGCTGATGGTGATTGGATTTAGTTGATGCGAACTAAACATTTTTCTCATGGTGTTATGTATCTTGATATTTATGGAGTAAATGTAGCACTCGCCTGAATTGTTTTCAAAAAAAAAAAAAAGAGACTCTGATTTTTATTTAAAAGTAAAGTTATTAGAAAAGGGGTGTTACATGTTGGCTCCAGTTGCCAACAACTTTCCTGCAGCCTTCCAACTTGTTTTATCCGTAACTTTTGGTCCCGAACTCTGACTCGAGTGATCTTTGATGCGTTGGAAAGGTAACAAAAATCTACAACTATAAATAAATTTATCATTGTGTTCCTATCTTACACTAATATATATTCCTAATCTATCCTAACTATTACACTTGATACATAGTAAAAACATCATTGAATTACTTTAATCTTTGTTGTGATTGGGTAATATGTTAATTGAGCTTATTGAATGAACTTGTACTTTATAATGGATGATGATGTGCCTATTTATGATGATTGAGATGCTTGACCAATGCACTGATATAGCTCTGTATAGTTATCATTGTTGCTTTCGAAAACGTGTGTGAGGAACTCTGTTGTATGTATATAAGTATATAGGTAAAGATATTGAAAGTTTATTCATAATATACGAGGGGAATGACGATCCCAAGAGGTTTAACAACATACTTGGTAGAGGGAAGTCATGATTTCGAAGTCAAGGCCTAGCATTACTCAACGATAGCTATAGTTGGGTTGGGTTCTCCGTTGAATTAAGTAATTGAATTCTCGGGTTGTGCTAAGAGGATAAGAGGATAAGAGGAAAAGGAAAGGATAGCATAAGTAAAAGAAACTTATGTGGTATTAGCGAGGTGCGGGATTGGAATTCACTGAGATTTCTTTGAAATCTCACCCTTTATGTTTTTATGGTTTTCAGATAAGCAAGGGAAGCAAAGTTATCCGAAGTAAAGGAAATATCTATGGTTTTGAAGTAAAATAGCTATGTTGTCAATTGTACTTTTGGAGGAAAACCCGTATCTTTGTATTATATATATGTATCTAATTTGTACCTTATCTCCTTCCTTGTATCCGACCTTGGATACCAGCTCCAGTCTGAGATAGTTGGTAGCGGTGTTCTTGGTCAATCCGAGTTTGAGCTCCGATCCGAGATGGAGTGGCACTTGCAATGACACTCCGACGCTCAAGTCAGCATGTGAGTCAGTTGCAAGTAAAAGAATTGGAAAGTGTCTACCATTAATGCTGGCATTGAATGCTTATTTATAGGTTTTGGGAATCAATGTGAACCATTGGATCTAGGTCTTTGATCTCCACCATTGGTTAGTGAAAGCTTATTTATAGGTCTTTGATCTCCACCGGAGGTGACTGGAGTAATAATGACGCTTCATCCCACGCGCGGGTCACAGAGGCTAGTGATGGGACGCGTCGCTTAGGCCCAGGCCCAATTCAATGCCCTTGTTTCCCTATATATAATTGGGGGAACCTTCTTCATTTGCACTGCTTTTTTGCAAACTGCTCTGAGCACCGATCTCAACATCGTTACTTAGCGCCTCCTTCTCCCGAACTGTCGAATCAAAATACCGTGGCGAGAGTCTCAGCCTTTTGGTCCAGCAAGATTGTCAACGCACGCAAACAAGTCTAGTTACAACGAGCTTCCGACTTTCGAGGTTAGTGCCTTTTTTATTTGCTCATTTTTCGCCTTATGCTCTAGCCGGGACTTCTTCAGGCCCGCCTTTATTTAAACAGTGTGGGGGTCGTCAGGTCGGGCTCCGACTTGGTTTTGTACCCACTGCTTAGCACTCAACTTGACTCGGCACACCCTGATTTCTGCAGGTCCGATCTGGCTAGGACAAAACAAACCCGCCTGGTTGTCAGCATAGATCGTCCAGTCATAGCCAAACTGATGGCTGATAACTCTATTTTATATAGAGATATTCATACAAATAAACTTGAGTTATTGCTTATTTTCAAGAACATTTATATATATTTATATCTTATCTATCAAGGAACAACATTCTAAATATTCAAATTGGATAAAGGGCAATGATCTAGGCAAAATACACAAATCTTGTTAGGTTTTGATGTTTTTGTTCAGTGCAGCTACTGCAGGAGTGGGAACACTGCCAACACCATGAGTGGAAACACTAGGAGTGGAAACACTGCCAACACCTGCTAAATTCTGTAGTTTATACCAAAACATTCAAAGACCATTTCAATGCTTCCACACTTGATTTGTGACGTCATGCCTAGTCACCTGGAACTGAGCCACTTGCTGAAGTCGGCGATACACATAAAGATCAAGTTGCAAGACTCAAACTTATCTAAAAGACATGTGGCACTTCTCCAATGGACCTCATCTTTTGTTATGCATGCAAGCGACCAAACCTGTGCAGCTTGCTTGATTGGTTGTCAACAAATTAACCATGTTCGGTCTCCTCAGCTGATCTTTCACGCCAAAGGAAACCGCTTGCAAGAGGAAAGCTTTCAAGCCTATAAATAGATATCGATCATCTATCATCTTTCACATCTTTAAATCTTTCATCTTTTAGTTTTAGTTTAGGTTTAGTTTATTTTCATTTTAAGTTTCTAAGGAGAGGAAGGTGAGGAAGTGCTTGACAACCATTCCCTTCACTTCTACTTTGAAGAAATTCGTGTAAGAAATCTTTATTGTACTTCAACTTGGGAACTTAATGCAAAAGATCTTCTATTCAAGTAATCTCTACTCTTTTGAGTTCTTTTGCTATATTATTCATTTACTTATGTTCTTTGCATATTCTTTGCTTTATAACATGAGTAACATGAGCTAAATTCCCTTAAGTTGAGATGTTCTAACCTTGTAATGAACTTCTAAATATGTTATTATGGTTTATGTAGTGTAAACACTTTAAACTCTTGCATAATACTTCTTTCAACTTATTCTGGAATTGATCACTTTAGAATAGGTAAAACTTGTAGCAGCAGACATGGGCTACATTTATGAACTCAAGAGTTAATAAGGAAAAGTATTTAATAAAGGAAACTTTGTTAAATATATGCTAAAACCTAGACATAGGATAGCATAGTTCTTAGGATAGTAAAATTACAAGAGTGAACCTATTTAGCAACTTGGATCATTGTTAGGAGGCAAGGGAGGAATTGACAAACCTTTCTTTACTGTAAAAAACAAAGATCATAAGAGCTTGTAATGAAACTCTGAAGAGAAGTGCTGAAAGGCACAAACTGATGCATCTACATCCAGTGTTCCCACACTACATACTCCATTAAAACATTTAGAAGTAAAGTACTTGGTGAAAACATCTCAACTACTTTTTCCAACTGATTTCTCACACATTTTATTGCTTATTATTATTTTACTTACTTTGAAAACTTCAAACCAAAAATACTGAATAGTGTAGACACACTAAGTGTACACTTTGAACTACAAAAATTTACAATACATAATCCCTGTGGGTTCGACCTTTCTTATCACTTTATTACTTGTGTGACTATGTATACTTGCATATAATAAACCACACCATGATTTTGGCGCCGTTGCCGGGGATTATAGTAAAATTTTGTTGTTTAGATTGTTAATTTAGTGTTTTATTAGTACTACTGGTATTCTGTTTTCTGTGCAGAAACACTTAGTGCAGAAACACTCAGTGTGGAAACACTAGTTTATGCCCAGAGATAGACCACCAGAATTTGATTGTGATCCAGAAATTGAGAGAAGATTTAGGAGATTGCTAAGACAACAAAGACAAAGACAACAAGACTGCAGAACAATGTCTCACCACAGTGAAGATGCCTCAGTAAGAGGAGGACCTAATTCACATCAACAAACTGAAGGTGGACCAGATCACAGACAACAATTCATTCAAATGGGACCAATAGGTATGATTAATGAAAGAGATAGACCTATGAGAGACTATGCTCAATATGACCAGCAACACATACAAACTAGTATTGCTAGACCTCAAATTGATGCTGTTCATTTTGAGTTTAAACCTATGATGTTTCAAATGTTGCAAACAATTGGTCAATTTGGTGGATCTCCACATGAAGATCCCCATGAACATTTAAAGCAATTCATAGAAGTTTGTAGTAACTTTATCATTCCTAGCATTAGTGAGGATGCATTTAGGCTTAAGTTATTTCCATACTCTTTGAAAGATAGGGCAAAATCATGGCTAAATTCTATGGAACCCAATTCTATTCATACATGGAATGAATTAGCTGAAAAATTCTTAAGCAAATATTTTCCTCCTATTAAAAATGCTAGGATGAGACATGATATTACATCTTTTAAGCAAAAAGAATTTGAATCATTGTTTGAAGCATGGGAAAGATGGAAAGAACTTTTAAGAAAATGTCCACATCATGGTTTACCTGTCATTATACAAATGGAAACTTTTTACAATGGTCTAGAACCACAAACCAGAGTGATGCTAGATGCATCAGCTGGTGGTGTTCTTTTGAATATGTCTTATAATAAAGCATGTGATCTTATTGACAAAATTGCTACAAATGGTTCAAGTTGGCCTACTGAGAGGGTAAGTGCTCAAAAGAGAACCTCTGGAGTACATGAGATTAATGATATATCAGCCCTATCTGCTCAAGTAGCCACTTTAACAAATCTGATCAAACAGTGCACTAGTGCACCTACATCTAGTGTAGCAACACCAAAAGAAAACTCTGCAGCAGCTATAGAACAAGCCTCTCCAGGAACTACAAGTTGTGTGTATTGTGGAGGAGGCCATCTATATGAAGAATGTCCTAGCAACCCTGTCTCTGTCAATTATGTAGGTTACAATAAAAATAACAACCCTTACTCTCATACCTACAATCCAGGATGGAAGAACCACCCAAATTTTAGGTGGAACAATTCTAATGCACCTGCACAAAATGCACCTGCACCAACTACTCCTCCTGGATTCCCACCTCAAAGCCAACAAAGATCAAACCCACCTGCTAGTGCCAACTCTCTAGAAGAATTGCTTAGATCATTCATTAGTGAAACTAGAACTGCTAGGCAAGCTCATGACATATCAATTAAGAACCTAGAGAACCAAGTAGGGCAATTAGCAACTGCTTTGCAGCAAAGACCAGTAGGTACTTTTCCATCAAACACAGAAGCTTCACCCTCACAAAGGCAAGGTAAGGAACAGGTCAAAGCCATATCTTTGAGAAGTGGCAAGGATCTAACAGAACCATATGAGCTTGAAGGTACAGAAAAGGGAGAAAAAAATAAAAATGAAAAAAATTCTCAAGATGCAGAAACACCTGGTGTTCCTACATCTCCTACTCCAAGGTTAGTACCAGAATACCCTCCTCCTCCTTTTCCTCAAAGATTGAAAAAAATACATGAGGAGAAGCAATTCAGTAAATTTTTAGATGTTTTAAAACAATTGCATATCAATGTTCCCTTGATAGAGGCACTTCAACAAATGCCAAACTATGCCAAATTCATGAAAGATGTGCTTTCTAAAAGAAGAAGATTAGGGGAATTTGAAACTGTTGTTATGTCAAAAGAATGTAGTCTGATTTTACAAAACAAAATTCCAAGGAAGCTAAAGGATCCAGGTAGCTTTACAATCCCTTTTTCAATAGGTAAGTACTATACAGGAAGAGCATTATGTGATTTAGGTGCAAGCATCAATTTGATGCCCAAATCTATCTTCACAAAGCTAGGGATTGGAAATGCAAAACCTACCACATTGACACTATCTTTGGCAGATAGATCAATTGCATATCCAGAAGGAATTATTGAGGATATATTGGTGCAAGTTGACAAATTTGTGTTTCCTGCAGATTTTGTTATACTTGATTTCATTGCAGATGAAGAAGTGCCAGTCATACTTGGAAGACCATTCTTGGCAACAGGGAAAACACTGATAGATGTGCAAAGAGGAGAACTAACCATGAGAGTGAATGATCAAGAAGTAAAATTTAATGTCTTGAATGCTTTGAAGTATCCTGCAGAGGAGAGTGAAGAGTGTTCATCAATCTCACTTGATCATTTGGTAGAGAAGCAGTTCCACAAGCAGTATGATCACCTTGCCAATGCACTAGCACCTGATGTTTCTGCATTGCCTGCTGAGAAATTTATTGAAGAAAGCATATTGCCCAAGGAACAAGCTACACCTAAGGTATGGGTTAGAACTTATGAATCTCTTAATTTAGAAGATCCCAACCTTAAAGAAAATGTACCTTCTATTGAACAACCTCCTAAGCTAGAATTAAAAGAACTACCTAAGCATTTAAAATATGTTTTTCTAGGTGAGGATAATACCCTTCCTGTAATCATAGCTTCTGATCTATCTTTAGAACAAGAGCTTGATTTAATTAACACCTTGAGAAAACATAGAAAAGCTATAGGTTGGCAAATGTCTGACATTAAAGGGGTTAGCCCCTCAACATGCATGCATAGGATAATTTTAGAAGAAAATTCTAAAAATAGCATAGAAGGGCAAAGAAGATTAAATCCAATAATGAAAGAGGTTGTTAAGAAGGAAATAATTAAATGGCTAGATGCTGGTATTATCTACCCTATTTCAGATAGTGCATGGGTTAGTCCTGTGCAATGTGTTCCTAAAAAGGGTGGAGTCACAGTTGTAGCCAATAAAAATGAATTAATCCCAACTAGAACTGTAACAGGGTGGAGAATCTGTATGGATTACAGAAAACTCAATGAGGCCACTAAGAAAGATCATTTCCCTTTACCCTTTATAGATCAAATGTTAGATAGGTTAGCAAGAAAGGAATTCTATTGTTTCTTAGATGGTTATTCAGGATACAATCAAATAGCAATTGAACCTAAGGATCAACAGAAAACCACCTTTACTTGTCCTTATGGCACTTTTGCCTTTAGAAGGATGCCTTTTGGACTTTGTAATGCTCCTGCTACCTTTCAAAGATGCATGATGTCAATCTTTTCTGACTTCATTGAGCAATCAATGGAAGTCTTCATGGATGACTTTTCTGTTTTTGGAGAAACATTCTCATTGTGTCTTTCAAACTTAGAAGAAATTCTTCAAAGGTGTGAAGACACTAACTTAGTGCTTAATTGGGAAAAATGTCATTTCATGGTAAAAGAAGGCATTGTGCTTGGTCATAAAATATCTAAAAAAGGTCTTGAAGTGGATAGGGCAAAGATAGAGGTAATTGAGAAACTACCACCCCCATCAACAATCAAAGGGATTAGAAGTTTTTTAGGTCATGCAGGATTCTATATGAGATTTATCAACGACTTTTCAAAAATTTCAAAACCATTGTGTATGCTTTTGCAACATGATGTACCTTTTAATTTTGATGAATCTTGTGTAGAAGCTTTTCAAAAACTAAAAAAGGCCTTAGTTACAGCACCAGTTGTAGTCACTCCAGATTGGAGTAAGCCTTTTGAACTCATGTGTGATGCTAGTGACTTTGCAGTAGGAGCAGTCCTAGGGCAAAGATATAACAAAGTGTTTCATTCTATCTACTATGCTAGCAAAACACTAATTGAGGCTCAAATGAACTACACTGTGACAGAGAAGGAACTATTAGCAATGGTTTTTGCTTTTGAAAAAGTTAGATCATACTTGGTAGGCACCAAAGTAATTGTGTACACTGACCATTCTGCCATCAAGTATCTAATTTCTAAAAAAGATGCAAAACCTAGGCTAATAAGATGGGTTCTATTACTTCAAGAATTTGATCTTGAAATAAGAGATAAGAAAGGAGTAGAGAACCAAGTGGCTGATCACCTCTCTAGACTTGAAAGTAATAATGCAGGTACAATTGAAGAAATCAAGGAAAGTTTCCCTGATGAGAAATTACTAGCAATTACCATGAATACAGCCAGTGTTTCTGCACTCAGTGTGGCCACACCTCATGTTTCAACACCATGGTATGCAGACATAGTAAACTTCTTTGTAAGCAAAAGTGTACCATGTGACATGAACTATCAACAGAAGAGAAGGTTCTTCCACATAGTAAATACATACTATTGGGATGACCCTTACCTATTTAAGATATGTCCTGATCAAATCATGAGAAAATGCATTCCTGAAGAAGAACAGCAAGCAGTGCTCCTGCATTGTCATGCTGCACCATATGGAGGTCACTTTGGAAGCCAAAGAACAGCAGCTAAGGTACTTCAATCAGTTGATCAATATGATGCAACCACTGATACCATTTTCAAAGTAAATGGACAAAGAGTGAAAATGTACTATGGAGAGCATGTAGAGAGAGACAAGATCACCACTCACTTTGGAAAACCTTAGACCAAGGTACAAGTCAGGCTGTAAGACTCTTAAAACAAGCGCTTGAGGGAGGCAACCCATCACTATATAGTTAATATTATTATTTTGTGCAATTTCATGTTTTGTTATTTTGCAGGAAAAACAGGACAACAGAGTAGTCAGTGTTCCCACACTAGGTGTTTCCACACTTAATGCAGCCACACTGCCTACTCTGGTGTTAGAATAATTTAGAAGAAAACTGTCACTTGATAAATCATCAACTTAGTGGAATCATCTTTGATCAAGGGTTAGAAAGTGGCGTGTTAACTCTAAGTTTCCACGTGTTGGCTTGTATGTTAGGCCACATAACTTAACGACTATAACCCTCAACTACCAAATCCCACTAACCCTTTCACATACCCTAAGTTTCAATTCTTTTCGTCCCTCTCACAAAACCGATTAAAAATCCTCTCCACTCTCCACTCACAAACAGTTATTTTTGTCTCAAACGCTCAAAATCATCAATGGCTAAGAAAGAAGCTTCCTCTAAAAACACTGGGAAAGGATCCGGTGTGGAAACTCAGGCGAAAAAGGGAAAATCAGGAGTACTAGCATCAATGGAAGCAACCCCTGGATGTGAGCACTTTTGGAACATGAAGTTTCTGCCTGAGCGTGGTTTCAACTTCGCAAAGGCTCATCATTCATTCCTCTCCACTGTCAACAACATGCATTGGGAAAGATTTGTTCAAACCCGAGCCTACTACTTGGAGCAATTGGTGCGAGAGTTCTACTCAGGAATTCAGAATAACAGAGGAGGTACTATATTTTTCTCCAAAGTTAGAGGTAAGAAAGTTTTCTTTGACCCTGCTAGAATCAATAAGCACTATGATCTCACATACACTGGTAATGCATTTGAAGTAAAACTAGAGACCTATGGAAAGAAGCAAATGACTAAAATCAAAGAAAGAGTAGCAATAGAAGGATCTCAGTGGGAGAAATTCACAAATACTGAATTCAAACTTAAAACTGGTGAATTGATCCCTGAGCTTGGTAGTTGGCATTTATTCATTGATACATCAATTCTCCCTACTTCACACACTTCTACATTATCTAAAGATAGGTTGATTCTTATTGATTCAATCCTATGTGAGGATAATGTAGACATAGGGAAATTGATAGCTAAAGAAATTGTAGAATGTCAAGCCAAGGAATCTGGATTCTTATATTTCCCATGCTTAATCACTGAACTGTGTCAAAAGCAAGAAGTTGTTACTTCTGATCTAGAAAAAGTCTACAGAAAAACCCCTCCTAGTGGTCTGTCTGCTGAAGTGAAGGAAAGAGTGAGGTCAGTGAAAATTAAAAGTACTGTAGAGCAGGAAGTGTCTGAACACTTGGTGCAGAAACTCCAAGCTGTCTGGAAATTTCAAAGAGAACAGCATGAATGGTTGAAATTAAAGTTGGATGACCCTGAAGCGGAAATAGAATCCCCAATTTTTCCTAATTGGGTGATTGATAAAAAAGAAAAAGTGGAAAAGGAAACCGTTAAGAAAGAGAAGAGAGTAAAGAGAAAGAGAGATACTGAGAAAGAAAAGAAGGGAAAGAAACCAAGAGTGGAGGAAGAAATTGAAGAAGTAAGTGATGAAGATACTGAAGAAGATGAAGAGGCAAGGCAAGCTGTGAAGGATATTGAAAAGGATGAAGAGGAGGATGAATCTGAGTCACTAGAAGTTAGTGACAGTGATGATGATGACAGTGATGATGATGGCAGTGATGATATGGAAGCTAGTGCTAGAAGAAAGTATGAATTAAGGAAGAAATCTACAAATGAAGCCCAACCACCATCACAACAGCAATCAAACACCTCCTCACCACCATCACAAACCAACATTCCATCCCCCACCATCCACCATTCCCCCAGTCACACTTCAACACCAAAATCACCCACACCTCCACCAGAAAATACTCCCCAAACTGAAAATCCAAAACAAGATGCAGAAGCAGATACAACCATCCCATCCCACACTCCAAAAGAAACAACTCCCACCCCAAGCACAGAACCTATTGAACCAACTAACATTGTTTCTGAGAAAGTTCAAATGCAGGTACTCATTGAAGAGCCTGAAAAAGAAAAAAGCAAAACAGGTTCAGAGTTGAAGATGCAGGCAGATACTGTCAAGGAGTCTGTTAGTGTTCCCACACCAACTGCTGAAGCTTCAAAATCAACAGTCATGGCAACTAGTCCTGCAGCAACAATCTCTGCAGTTCTGAAGGCCTTAGCAGAGAAGAAGCAGATGCTGGGATACACAAGGAGAACAATGAAGCCTGCTCCAACAAAGACGATGTGGACAATGAGCTCACTCTATGGTGCACAAGGTACAGGGATACAAGCTGGTGAGAAGGAGGTATCTGAGGAAGAAACACACAAAGAAGGAGAGAAAGAAGCTGAGAAGGTAGCAGAGCAACAACCAGAGGGAAATGAGCAGCAATCTGAGCAAACTCCAGTGCAGAGTAGTGTACCTGCACCTGAAGTCCAAACACTGGCTACACCAGATGTTCCTGCAGAAGCTACACCTGAAGAAGCAGAAATGCCTGAAGCTACTGTAGATGATCCTGGTGTGCCTACCTCTGATGTGGCCACTGCTAAGAAGCCAAAGAAGACAAAAGTCAAGCATAGCCCTGCTGTGAGAGTCAGCCCCAGATTCCAGAAGAAAGAGTAAAAAGATACATTTTAATGTTGTTTCCAGTATTTATAATATGTTTTAGTAGTATACTTTATGTGCTAAATACTATGTGTTAACTTGCTGCTATGTGTTAATTACTTTTGGTTATATCTCCCAACTTTTGGATCCCTTGTTTACTCAACTTAGAGCAGTGGGGACACTGCTCATATTTAAGTTGGGGGGGGGGGGGAGAGTGGAGAATAGTATGTATTTTGTGTATGCACTATATTTGTAGCATGTTTTGAACCTAGTACTAATATATATGTATGAGTATAGAAATATGTTTGAGTAAGTATTTATAGCATGTGAGTATGTAGTGTTAGTATGTTTTAAGTTTTAGATGTACTTAACAAAGCATGATAATTTGTGTTAACATGGTGAATTAAGTGCATCAATTTGTTTTTAGACTTAAATGATTATGAAACATGATCAATTCATATTTTTCTCAACAAAATTGAAGAAGTGTGTCAATGAGTCAATTTTTAAATGATGAAAAAACCTTGTTTTCTAGAAATGATCAGTTTTATAAAAACTTTGACACAACAAAATTGAGTTTTGAAAAGAACCATGCTAGATCAAGAGCTATCTAAAGCCAAGAAAATTTTGGAAATTTGAGGTCAAAATTAGATTTTCATTAAAAATTTAGAAGAGCATAAAGACTTAAGTTTGGGGGAAATTCCATGAATACAAAGGCCAAAGTATGACAGCTTGAAGAGTGCAAGCCACAAGTGTCAAAACCACTCAAAAATACCAAAAATATCCCCAAAAAAAAAAAAGAGCTACACTTGCCCGAGTCATATAAACTGAACCTGTCCCTTAAGTGCAATTTGGTTTGAAAAATATGAACAAAGTTCAAAGAGAAAAAGAAAAACAAACCAAGAAAAAGAAGAAAATGCATGTGGAGGTCAGTGAGGAGGGCAGTGTACGCTACCAAAAAATACTCAAAAAAGTTCCAAGTGTGGTAACACTTAGTGTGCCAACACCATCTACATCAAAAGGCACCTACACTCAAAATAAGGTGAACCTACAATCCAAAAATGATGTTTTTGCATTCACTGCATTACATCATCAAAAAAAATCAAACACCAAGGTATTGGCTCAGCAAGTTGGAACACCAAAAGCCCTTTGTTGTGCTTAAGAGTCCCCTAAATACTTGAAGAAATTGTTAGTCTCGGCCATATTTTGAAAAAAAAAACTCTCAGAGTGACCAAAAGAGTTCCATCTTTTTCAAAAAGCTAAGGAAAAACTCTTTTGTTCAGTTATGGAACCAATTAGAAACTCAATGGGCCACACACTCACACAAATGAGTTTTTATAACTCTGAATGTTTTAAAGCAAGGGAATAGAAGAAAAAGCATCAAAAGAGAAAGGCTTATTACAATACACTTCAAACACTTCTTGAAAAACATGAGTTGAAATGTCTTCATATTTGTATAAATCTTATGTTTTGTTTCTTGTCGTTACTTGAGGACAAGCAACAATTTAAGTTTGGGGGTGTGATAACTCTATTTTATATAGAGATATTCATACAAATAAACTTGAGTTATTGCTTATTTTCAAGAACATTTATATATATTTATAGCTTATCTATCAAGGAACAACATTCTAAATATTCAAATTGGATAAAGGGCAATGATCTTGGCAAAATACACAAATCTTGTTAGGTTTTGATGTTTTTGTTCAGTGCAGCTACTGCAGGAGTGGGAACACTGCCAACACCAGGAGTGGAAACACTAGGAGTGGAAACACTGCCAACACCTGCTAAATTCTGCAGTTTATACCAAAACATTCAAAGACCATTCCAATGCTTCCACACTTGATTTGTGACGTCATGCCTAGTCACCTGGAGCTGAGCACTTTGCTGAAGTCGGCGATACACATAAAGATCAAGTTGCAAGACTCAAACTTATCTAAAAGACATGTGGCACTTCTCCAATGGACCTCATCTTTTGTTATGCATGCAAGCGGCCAAACCTGTGCAGCTTGCTTGATTGGTTGTCAACAAATTAACCATGTAATGAACTTCTAAATATGTTATTATGGTTTATGTAGTGTAAACACTTTAAACTCTTGCATAATACTTCTTTCAACTTATTCTGGAATTGATCACTTTAGAATAGGTAAAACTTGTAGCAGCAGACATGGGCTACATTTATGAACTCAAGAGTTAATAAGGACAAGTATTTAATAAAGGAAACTTTGTTAATTATATGCTAAAACCTAGACATAGGATAGCATAGTTCTTAGGATAGTAAAATTACAAGAGTGAACCTATTTAGCAACTTGGATCATTGTTAGGAGGCAAGGGAGGAATTGACGAACCTTTCTTTAGTGTAAAAAACAAAGATCATAAGAGCTTGTAATGAAACTCTGAAGAGAAGTGCTGAAAGGCACAAACTGATGCATCTACATCCAGTGTTCCCACACTACATACTCCATTAAAACATTTAGAAGTAAAGTACTTGGTGAAAACATCTCAACTACTTTTTCCAACTGATTTCTCACACATTTTATTGCTTATTATTATTTTACTTACTTTGAAAACTTCAAACCAAAAATACTGAATAGTGTAGACACACTAAGTGTACACTTTGAACTACAAAAATTTACAATACATAATCCCTGTGGGTTCGACCTTTCTTATCACTTTATTACTTGTGTGACTATGTATACTTGTATATAATAAACCATACCAATGGCTTCCGATCCTAGAAACTCGGATGAAGTACGGGCCGGTCCCGAAGTTTAGGAGGGACTCGATTCTGCCCCCACCAGCTTCCAGGTGGAAGATCGCTCTCCCGCGGTTCCCAGCAATGAACTGCTGGAGGAAGGTCTAGCACGTGAGCGTCGCCCTGACATGGTGATTCTTGAATCGGATGAGTCCGACGCTGAGCGGATCCTGGAAGAGCAGGGAAGGACAAGCTGGAGCTCCGATGACGGTGAGACCGAAACCAGGGTTGTTGAAAGCCGAAATAATGAAGACGAGCTTGGAAACGATGGGAATCCAGGACATGAAGAGGGTGACTCTGATGAGTATCCTAGCACCGGACTCGGACCAGTAGATGTCCCCTTGATGATGCCTTTGAATATCCTTCGTGAATATTCCTGGGTGTCGGAGTCGTTGAGGGGGATCCGATCTTTATTCAAGACCGGAGATGATCTGAGCCATATTGTTAACCAGATTTCTTGGAAAAGAGACCATATATGGAACGTGGAGGGAAATGGCAGAAGATCAACACACAGCTGTTTGGCCACAAGCTCTGAAGTTCGTCATGTACGAGGTGACGATCTACGATATGAAGATTAGCCCCCCATTCACCGCCCTTCAGCAGGGGATATTGGGAAGCTTGAACCTTGCCCCCTCCCTGATTCACCCTAACGCATGGGCCTTTTTGCGGGCCTTCGAGTTGATGTGTATTCATTTGAAGAGGCCGATCTCCTCCGATCTGTTCTTCTATGTCTTCGAGACAAACAGGAGGCATATGGACGGATCTAAGGATCGATGGGAACATGTGAGCTTCAGGGCTAGGAGGGGCCTGAAAGTTTTCATGCCCTATACCGACTCCTTGAAGCGAAGTTGGAAAAATAAATACTTCTTCATGGAACCCGTGAACGACGAAGCCGTAAGGTACGTCGACAGGTATAGCGAGGATGGGCGATCCCTGGAGTCCACAATGTTTCCTATTGGGTGGTTCCTCTCTCACTTTAATTGCCCACCTCATGCGTACACGGTCAGCTTGAGCAGGCTAAGTGGAGTAGACATTGAGTCCTTGGCGATCCTGGTCAACTTTGCCGATCTGATCCCCCACAAGGATCCTAAGAAATTCGGAGTTGATACGGCGTGGTTGGTCGAGGCGGGCTCGAAGTCCAAGGTGTTAGCCGCGCTTGGTAGGGTTGGATGCTTGATAATGTTTTTATTTGTATATTTCTTCAGGGTCGTTTCTCTTAATGGCTTTCAAATTTTTTTGTTTTGCAGATAGCATGGCTCCTGACAAGTTTACTATTCTGAGAGCAGCAGCTGAAAGGACGGCCGGTCTTTAGCAGAGTGGCTCCGATGCTCAACAAACTCCTCGCCGGGACGAGCCTGTAAGAGCTGTTCCTCTTAACACCGTGTGTGTCGCGAGTGCTGCGAGTGCTGAAGATCAGGTTGCCGACCTTCAACACCGGAAACATCAGCAAGTTCTGGCGCACTTGGATCATGCTTCCCCCTCTCAAGCCCCGAGAAAGAGGGTGCGATCCAGTCAGGGTGGTTCCCCCAGGGCGTCGAAGAAAAGTCGCCATGAGAAGCGCAAATTTTCGAGATCTTCCAGCATTTCGCTAGACGGCCATTTTTTGAAGAAGAATCTGGAGGAATATCGGGTCGACCCAGTGGAGGCCACCGCAAAGCTGTTCAGGCATTTGGCCGATGTCTCCAACTTGCAAAAGAAGGAAGCCGAAGCCCGGGTTAAAGGTAATAGAGGGTAATTATAGCCCCCTTGAATTGTTGCTTCCAATGGCTCTGTTCCTAACTTCGCCTTATTTACTTCTCTTTGTTTCAGGGGCCCTGAAAGAGAGGGTTGAAGAGCGAGCTCTGAGGGTGGAAGAACGGAAGAAATAAGAGTCCCTTTCTTCCACTATTGTGAAGCCCTAAAAAGACCTCTCCGCCCTCCGAGAGGAGAGAGGGACTCTGCTCTCAACAAGAACAAGGAGCTCGAACTCCGAATTTCCGAGTTGAAGACCCAAGAGAGAGAGGTTGTGGAGCTGGTGACGTCTTTGAGGGGTCGAATTTCCGAGTTAGCGCCGGAGATTCAGAAAGCCAGGGAGGAGAGGGCCAATTCTAGCATGGAGCCCCAAGATTGGCTTGCCGAGCCTGAAGAGAAATTGAGGCAAGCCAATTCTAAGACCCGGAGCTTCGAGCTTGAAATGGCCACCATAGCAGAGATGGCTCTCGGAATGGCCGGGGAAGGTTTTGACAAAGCACTCGCACAAATTGCTGTGGTTCACCCTTCATTACCTCTTGATAAAGAGGTACTGAGCGTGGATCACGACGTGGAGGGAGACGAGATCGTCAAAACCGACTCCGTCTCCAAGGAGCGTATGATCATTTACCCTCGCCCATCTGATGGTTAGCCCACGACTAGGGGTAACATTTCTATAGATGACTTCCGGGTTCCGGGCGGAACCGGTGGCAAAAAGGTTTCGGGTTCCGGGGGGAACCGGTATTTTAACTTTTAATATTGAAAGCTCTTTTGAACTCGATGACCCGACCGTATCCGGGGTGGCCAGTAATCTTTTGCTTATTTTAACAGCTTGCGTTTCCGGTTTTTATTTACCTCGGTTGCGCTTTATTTCTTGCGGCTCTTTGAACAGTTTACAGGGACTCGGCCCAGATCGAACACGTTCAAGGAGGGTCTGCGACGACCTCGGTCGCAGATTGTATTGAACGTCGTGCTCCGTGTTCCGGTTTTAATAAGGGGCCTCGTGCGTGATCATGAGATCGTTCTCAGAGTGCTCCCTTTCACCTCAGAACGCCGGATTTGAAAATCGGTGACAATAATGGAGAGTGATGAAAAGTAATCAAGATGTTTAAGATAACAATGTTTATACATTGGCATATAGTGTGCTTCTTAAAGAGTAAATTAACTGTAATACTTCCTCTGTTTGGCAGCGTTCCAAGTCCTTGGAATTGCTTTTCCTTCTATGGTCTCCAACTTGACAAAGCACTCGCTCAAATTGCTGTGGTTCACCCTTCATTACCACTTGATAAGGAGGTACTGAGCGTGGATCACGACGTGGAGGGAGACGAGATCGTCAAAACCGACTCCGTCTCCAAGGAGCGTATGATCATTTACCCTCGCCCATCCGACGGTTAGCCCACGACTAGGGGTAACATTTCTATAGATGACTTCCGGGTTCTGGGTGGATCCGAGGGCAAAAAGGTTTCGGGTTCCGGGCGGAACCGGTATTTTAACTTTTAATATTGAAAGCTCTTTTGAACTCGAGGACCCGACCGTATCCGGGATGGCCTGTAATCTTCTGCTTATTTTAACAGCTTGCGTTTTCAGGTTTTATTTACCTCGGTTGCGCTTTATTTCTTGCGGCTTTTTGAACAGTTTACAGGGACTCGGCCCAGATCGAACTCGTTCAAGGAGGGTCTGCGACGACCTCGGTCGCAGATTGTATTGAACGTCGTGCTCCGTGTTCCGGTTTTAATAAGGGGTCTCGTGCGTGATCATGAGATCGTTCTCAGAGTGCTCCCTTTGACCTCAGAACGCCGGATTTGAAAGTCGGTGACAATAATGGAGAGTAATGAAAAGTAATCAAGATGTTTAAGATAAGAATGTTTATACATTGGCATATAGTGTGCTTCTTAAAGCGTAAATTAACTGTAATACTTCCTCAGTTTGGCAGCGTTCCAAGTCCTTGGAAATGCTTTTCCTTCTATGGTCTCCAACTTGAAACCGCTGTTACCGGTCTTAGACATGACCCGGTAAGGTCCTTCCCAGTTTGGAGCGAGCTTCCCTTGAGCGGCATTCTTTAAGCCAACGTCGGCTCTCCAGAATACCAAGTCGCCGACCTCGAAATCCCTCAGGACGACTTTCGAGTTGTACTGGATTGCTATCCACTGTTTGAACAATGTTTCTTTGAAAGAGGCTCGTCCTCAGACCTCGTCGACGAGGTCGAAGTTCTCCTTTAACGCCTGGTTATTTTCCTCTAGTGATTTTGGGTGGAGGGTCCTCCAACTTAGCTCTCTGATTTCAACGGGAATTACAGCCTCGCTCCCATATGAGAGTCGGAACGAAGTTTCTTGGCCTCGTCGAACTTTGGGGGGTGGTCATGTAGGCCCATAATATGTAAGGTAATTCCTCAACCCATTTAACCTTGGCTTCATCAAGTCGTTTTCTCAATCCATTGAGGAGTACCTTGTTAGCGGCCTCGGCCTGTCCGTTAGTTTGAGGGTGTTCTACTGAGGTGAACCGATATTTAATCTGAAGATCGGACATTAGCTTTTTAAAGCCCTTGTCAGTAAAATGGGTTCCGTTGTCAGTGATTATTACCATGGGGATCCCGAATCTTGTCATAGCGCTAATAATGGCTAAAGGATCGGCTTCAATCCATTTTGTGAAGTAGTCCACAGCCACTATTAGGTACTTGACCTGGCCGGCAGCAGTTGGGAATGGCCCTAAGAGATCAATCCCCCACCACGCGAAAGGCCATGGTGAGGTGAGACTAGTGAGCTCGGTGGGAGGTGCTACATGAAAATTGGCCTGGAATTGACATTTCTTGCATTTTTTGACATGGTTTTTTGCATCGGTTTCCCTGGTTGGCCAAAAATATCCTGCTCTTAAAGCTTTCCGAGCTAGAGACCGACCTCCGAGGTGTTGTCCACAAATCCCCTCGTGGATCTCGGCTAGGACATAATCTGCTTCCTCTCCTTCAATGCATTTCAATAATGGCGCAAAGAGGCTTCTTCTGTAAAGTGCTCCATCAATCACGGAGAACGACGAGGCCTTCCTCCTGATTGATTTGGATTCACGAGAGTCCGGAGGCTCATCCCCCGACTCGATATACTTCATTATTGGTGTAATCCACCCTTTGCTTTCCTCAACTACATCGATGGAAAAAGTGAGCTCCGAGTTACGGAGGACACTGGACTTGTTCAGCGTTTCTTGGATTATAGATCGGTGATTTCCAGGAACTTTGGTGCTTGCGAGCTTGGATAGAACATCCACTCTGATGTTTTTCATTCTGGGAACGTGTTTAACTTCTGCGAACATGAAATGGGCAAGCAATTCCCGCACTCGAGTTAAATACTTCTGTAAGACCGGATCCATGGCTTCGTACTGCTTTCTGATTTACGAGACTATCAACAAGGAATCGGTGTTCAAATGACCCGAGTAACTCAGAGGTCAAGGGCAAGTCGGAGTCCTGCTATGCACGCCTCGTACTCTGCTTGATTGTTTGAAGTTGGGAAATCAAAAGTGAGGGATACTTCGACTAGGACACCTACTGGGCTTTCCATTTTCTGGTATCTAATTCCAGGTCCCTGTAAGGCTTTGCTCACCTTTAGGGTCGGCAGTGGTCATTTCTGCGACAAAGTCGGCAAGTACTTGAGCTTTCATTGCTGGCCTGGACTCGTACTTGATACCGAACTCAGAGAGTTCTACTTCCCATTTGATCATTCTACCTGCTCGGTTGGGTCGGTGTAAGATTTGTCGAATCTGATGATTTACCCGCACCACGACCTGATGAGCGACGAAGTAAGGTCGGAGGCAACGTGCCGCGATAAGTAGAGCAAAAGCAATTTTTTCCATTTTCTGGTATCCAATTTCAGGTCCCTGTAAGGCTTTGCTCACAATGTATACCGGGCTGTGATCGGTCTTTGTTTCCCGAACGAGAACGGCGCCAAGCGCTTCCTCCGAGATTGCTAAATACAGGTATAAGGTTTCTCCCGGGTTTGGTCGAGTTAGGATTGGTGGCTCAGACAAAGCCTTTTTAAGCTGGGAGAGGGCCTCGTCCCGCTATGGGGTCCACTCAAACTTCGCTTCCTTCTTAAGTAGTTTAAACAAAGGGAGTGATTTGAACGCGGCATTGGAAATGAAACGAGATAGTGCGACGATCATACCGTTAAGTTTCTGAAGCTCCTTTTTCGTGGATGGGGTGCGCATCTGCGTCACAGCCCGACACTTATCCGGGTTGGTTTCGACTCCCCTCTCTGTGAGGCAGTGTTTACCGTGGTTTTTGGTAAACACCGCTAGTTACACGTGTGTGTTGCTCGCGAGACCAACTCAGAACATCTCAGAACATTTGTGTTAAAGTCTTAATTGAAAATAGTTAACGTTCTTACGGTTTGTTTGAAAATGATGGTGATAACCGTTTAATGAAGGAAAAAGTGATATCGAAATGGATAGTGGAGTAGAAAAGAGAAAAGTGTTTAAGAAGAAGTGCAGAAACGTAAACGGTTTCAGAAACTTAAACAAGTAAGGAAAATGCAGTAAAGTGCAGGAATTGTAAAGAAAAGGAAGAAAAGAAGATCAAAAGCAAGTAAATTGCAGGAATCTTAAAAGAAAGTAAACAACATTGCATTGAATAAAGATTGGTACGCAGATTCATACATTGAATTCCTTTGACTCTGTTTTCTCTGATGTGGAAGTAAGAGTTTTGCGGAAGTTTATGTAGAAATGAATTTTGCAACCTTATTCTATGAAAAGAAACTCCTATTTATACTAAAAGAGTAAAACAATAACTGCACAGCAGTTTAAAATAAGATAGTTGTTAGGCGCTTTGACTAGGTAACTGCTCCTTTCTTTCGACCATGCTGCTGCTATCCCAATCGACAACGTCCTTTGATTTGGCTTGCTATCTGGCTATTACTCTAACCTCTGTCGAACCACTGGCTTCCGCTTTCCAATTTTTCGCTAAGTTATGCACTATGCTGATTTCCCAGTATACCTCTTCTTGCTGTCGAAATAGTAGTTCTTCTCCTTGAATCTGTTAAGTCAAACCTTGTTGACTGCATTTAATTTTAGCCTGTCGAAAATACAGGCTAACAAATTGCCCCCCAAAAAGACGTTTTCGACTGAGTCTTGAACGAAGATAGAAAATGACTTTTTGAAGTGTCTTTCGACTACTCTGTATCAAATCTTTATCACATCATTTAATATCTTCTCTCAGAGTATGAGGAGACGTTTCTGTGCCAATCGCCAGCATGCTGTCGCTTTCCCCCACTGGTATCACGCCACGTGTGGAAAGTAACTGTTGGGATCTTCCATGATCCCACGTTTCCCCACCAACGCTGTGGGCACCCACGTTTTCTTTTTAATATAATATTCGTGGCCACAACGTCTATAAAAGGTAACTGTGCCTTTTCATTTTTCTTTTTTCAGCAACTTCATCTTCTTCCCCCTTTGCTCTTGCGAATCTCCGTTAAACTTTTCTTCTGCGAGTACCCTTTTACTTCTTCTTCTTCATTACGCGAAGCAGAAAACACTTTACGAAATACTTTACTTCTCCACAAGCTCTATTTTCAAAACAATGGCGTCTTCTTCCACCACTATTCCTCGCGCTGTAGCTTCTGAGAAGCGAACTGTCATTTCTGAACCAGCTTTGACCATGGAGGAAACCAAAATTTATCAATCTCAGGTACTCATCCCCTCCTCTAAGCCTTTAAAGCATGCATTTTTAGGCCCACTTCCTCTCACTGGTGATGATTTACCCAAGATTAGGGAGGTTTTCCCTAGCTACCACAAATACAGCCCTAGGATCTTCAGTGAGGGTCCACACATAATGGATTTCATGGACAACCCGAATAGGGCTTTTAGATATTCTCCACCAATCGAAAAGAATATGCCCTACATCGACTGCCTCAATAAATTAGAGTCGAAAAAGGGAGAGGTTTGGAGAACTCAGGGAATCTTTGACCTGATTCAAATATCAAGACATGGGCCTAAATATCAAAGCCCAATGCTTATCGCAGCTCTGCATTTTTGGGAGGTCACCACTAATAGCCTTCATTTAAAGTGTGGCATGCTTGCCCCCACTTTACTTGACGTAGCGGCTATCACAGGTTTGAAGCCACTAGGAGAGGTCTTCAACCCTGCTACCACTGGTACCCAGCATGCTTTCGACTTAAAACGAGCCACTTTTAAAGGGTATGTTGAGGACAACCACGTCACTGACTCTGAAGACGTTTCTGACGAAGAGCACATTGCTTTTCTTATCTTCTAGCTATCTTTCTATGTGTTTTGTTCTTCGTCACTTCAGGTGGCTAAGATGTATATTACCCTGGCCATTCAACTGCATGAGCATTGAAACATAAATTTGGCCACTCTTATTTTAGTGTCTCTCTTCGACAACCTGAAACAAGGGGTTCTTGACCCGAAGGCACTTCGACCAGAAAATAAATATCTGGTCTCTGGACCAATCTGGTTGTTTCAATTGTGGCTCCTTGCCACTTTTGATTCGACCTTAAAAATGTATGTCCCTGATGACCTTGCTGGTGTGGTCGAAAACAGAGGTGTCGAAGGTGAACGACTAGCTTTGTTAAGGCCTAGGGAGATAGCAGTGTCTGTCCAAGCTCTTTTTTCGCAATCTTTCAACATGTTCTTGAATTGTACAAAGTTTATTCCTTCAATGGCGCCTTTTGCTGGAAGGACTTATGGACCAGCTTGGTTCACCAGTGAGTTTCCTGCGACTACTCTCGTCAAAGAGGAGGAAACTAACCAGATTTGGGAGCCTTTTTAACTCCTAAATTTTTATCATCCAGAATCTCTCCTGGGAAATCATCATCCCTATTTGGCATATACTCATATCATCCCAGTTTAATTGCAAGACAATTTGGGTTATGCCAACTTCGACCTAGTCCTTTCTTGAGGTCTAGGAGGGAAATGGTGGTTCCTGAGAGTGAGGAAGAATGGGTAGAACGCCTCAACAATTTTCCCAAGGATTCTTTTAATTTTTCTCCCATCCCTTTTGAACCACTCTTCTCTTGCACCAAAGAATTTTCTAAGTGGTGGAAAGAGTATCTTACCAGTAAGTCTACTGGTGTCGAAGAAGCCACCCTTCTGTCGAAACTAATTTCTGCTTTTCCTTCTTCGCAGAGAAAGATGACCAAGTCGAAAGGTACACATATTCAAGAAATTCAAGCATTTCAAAAATATTTTGAGACTGTGTATATTCCAAGTAAACTTAGTCGAACTGTTTCTCAAGCTGCAAGAGTTTTAAAAGATAAATATATCGAAAGAATTCCAACTATGGTTTTCCCCCCTTTTGTAACTGATAGATATTCTTTTGCTTTAACACAAAATAAACTCATGTTTCCGCCTTTCCCAACTTGTAACCTGGCTTTGGCATTTCGACCACCATTCCCACCATGGTTTATCTGTGGTTTGATTGGGGCACTTTACAATTTTCTTTCGAATAAAACAGCTGAGAAAATAGTTCCGACTAAGTGTACCTTGGACACATTTGAAGGTCATCTTCATTTGGACATTCGACATGTTCGAGCCACATCTATTATCGGAGAAGGTGATGTATCAAACTTTTAGACGAATTTAAGTTCTCTTTTGTGCATATTTTCTATTAACACTTGTTTGTCGGATATCTGTAACTGTCGCTATTACTTCAAATTCGACAGATGAAGTCAGAGCACCAAAGACGAAGAAGAAGAAGGTAGCTAAAGCTTCGTCGAAGAAAGACATACTCCCCCTAATAGAGAAAAAAGTAAGTATCTATACATTTTCTCTTTGCATCATCATTATGTTTGTTGACTAATTGACCTTCCATTCTTGCAGAGTCGAAAGAGGCCTAGTAGCTCTGTGGTTACAACTCCGAAGAAAATAAAGAGGGCCGGCACAACAGTTGTAAGTGACTCAGAGGTCGAAACTCTTACCTTCTTGCTCATCTATATTTATCCTTCCTCTATTTTGCTCATATTTACAAGTATTGCATTTTCAGTCTGAGGAAGAGCCATTGACTAGGTCCAAGCTTGTCAAGATCCAAACTTCTGCAGTGGAGAGAGAGAAGAAAACATTTTCAGAGAAGCTCAGATAAGGCAGGCTACGCCTATCTCTACTCCTCAAACCGCCTCTATCAAAAGGCAGCAGAAAAAGGAAGAGAGTGAAACCAAAGAGAAAGCCCTAATCATTTCATAGAAGGCACCCAAAAAGCTTCTCAAGAAACCTGAGAGTGCACACTCTCGTGTCGAAGACACCAAATCCAAGGTAACTGATCGAAACTTATATCCACTTTGAGAATTTTATTTATCTATGGTAACACTCACTTAGCTTTATTATCAGGGAAATGAAATCCTCAATCCTGAAGCTCAGATAAGGCAGGCTACGCCTATCTCTACTCACTCCCTTCCAAAGACACCAACTGCTGAAAAAGGTCTCGAAGAAGAAAAGCTGATTCATAACCAACCTCTTTCTACTGTTGGAGATACTCCAATGACTGAAGCAATTTCCCCTGCTGATGTTATAAAAGAGGTTTCTGGGCATGGCCAAGAGCAAGCTAATATGGACGTTGATGAAGGCTATGATGCTGGCCAAGGTGGGGCTGAAATCAGCATATCTTCTTCTCCAAACATGGAGGAACAAGAATGCAGTGAAGAAGGGAATGAGGCTGATGAAGAGGAGGAAAGATAAGAGAAAGATGAATCCCCTGAGGCAGCCAATCTCCCCCGCTCTGGGGCTTCGACACACCACACCAACCTGAGCCCAAAGGAATTTTTGGCTTTAAAGAACAAGAATCCTCTTGAAGCATTTAAACGAATGGTGAGTGGTTTGTCTTCGACGGAGAGTAAACCTAGTGTTTCGACTGCCTCTGTTGGCGACACCTCTAGAGGCCATGAAGATGACCTGATCCGAGAGCTACGAGCAACCCTCTTTGAGGTAGATCTGTTCAAAGCTATTGAAAAGGATCGTATGCTTACTTTCAAAATCAAAGCCTTGTTCAACAAGCTTAATACTCCTGAATCCAATAATTCTCTTATAGGCTTCATTGTCAAATTTGAGCCTTTGTTGGATCAGATTTCCAGAGATATAAAGAAGAGGAAGAGCACTGTGGTGAATAAAGAGTGCGAGATTGAACTTCTTAAAGAGGAAAGTGCTGCAGTCGAAGCTTCAGAAAACCAGATTTCAACACTGGAAATTTAAAGGCTAAAGTGCTCCCGGGGTCCCTTATCTTTATTTAAAGTAACGAATTAGTCCTTTATGTTTTTTTTGTCCCAAACAAGTCCTTTATCTTTCAAATTTTTGACACATAAATCCTTTTCCGTCAACCTCCATCCAACTTTGTTAACAGTGCTTATGTGGCGTGCTGACTCATTATTTGATTAGGTGGCATGTCATTTTTATTTTTGCTTAGGTGGCATATAATTTAATTTAATTAAAATAAAAGCTAAACAAAAATAAAAATGACATGCCACCAAATCAAATAATGAGTCAGCACGCCACATAAGCACTGGTAACAAAGTTGGATGGAGGTTGACGGAAAAGGATTTATGTGTCAAAAATTTGAAAGATAAAAGACTTATTTGGGACAAAAAAAAACCTAAAGGACTAATTCGTTACTTTAATAAAAGATAAGGGACCCGGGGAGCACTTTAGCCAAATTCAAACATCCGCTGAGCGCAAAGAAGTAGCTGATTGTGAAGCCATCATTTTTGAATATCAAGAAAACATCAAAGATTGCAGCGGCAGAATAGAAGAAAGCCTCTATTCAAAAGAAAACTTTAATTCCTTTGGAAGCTGCACAACAATCTGAGGCAACTTCAGCAATCGAACATTTGGAGAGGGTTAGGAAACACGATGAAGCAGTTCAGAGACTGACTGCAGATGAAACCCTCCTTAATACTAGATTGAAGTATGCTAAGACTGCCATTGAAAGGCTTAAAAATGATTATGTAATTTGAGTTTTGACTTTTGTTCTCGATGCTCCTTTTGTATTTTGAGTTTTGACTTTTGGCATTTAAGTTTTTTAAGCCGCCATGTTTATATTTCCTCTCAATCTCAATCTTGCGTTATTTTAATTTCTTGCAACATTGGCTTATACCTTTTTAAGTACTTGCCATTTATACGCAAAATTTGATTATCAGCGCTTAACTCTTCGACTTCATAAGCACCGTTTGAAAACACTTGTGAAATTTTGAATGGTCCTTCCCAATTTGGTGACCATTTAACTAAGGCTCTAACTTTTTTATCCATAGGCAAGATAACTTTCCACACTAAGTCTCCTATGACAAAAGTTTTTGATTTGACCTTTTTGTTGTAGGCTTTAGCTACTCTTTCCTTTTGCCTTGTAAGGATATCTAATGCAAATAACCTTTCTTCATCTAACTCAACCAATTCGTCTAAAATCATGTCCCAATAATGGTTTGATGGGATCTCAAATTGCCTTTGAATTATGGTTGACTGTAGATAAATTTCGACAGGTAATACTGCATCATGCCCAAAGGTGAGCCAAAATGGAGTACTGTTAATTGATTCTCTAGGAGAATTTCGACAAGCCCATAATGCTTGATCAAGGGTTTTGTGCCAATTCCTAGGCTTTTGCCCAATATGTGTTTTAATCAAATTAATGATAATTTTATTGGCTGCTTCGACTTGACCATTTGCTTGAGCATAATATGGTGTCGAACTTAATAACTTAAATCCATTTTCAGAGGCAAATTCTACCATTTTTCGACCAGTAAAAACTGAGCCTTGATCTGTAGTAATGGTTTCTGGAATCCCAAACCTATATAAAATATGGTTTTGAATAAGGTTTATTCCTGCCTCTTGGTCTACATTAGCTAAGGGGATAGCTTCGACCCATTTAGTGAAGTAGTCGATACCCACTAGTATGTAACGGTGGCCTTTCGACGAAGTTGGTTTAATTTCACCAATTATATCTAAAGCCCAACCTCTAAATGGCCAAGGTTTTATTATTGACTGTAATTCACTTGCTGGTACATGTTGCACCCCGGCATGTTTTTGACATTCTTGGCATCCTTTAGCAAAATCTATGCAATCTTTTAGCATAGTTGGCCAGTACATTCCTTGTCGAAACAAAAGCCATTTCATTTTCTGACCTGCTTGATGAGATCCACAGGTTCCACTATGAGTATTGGATATTGCTAAGTATGCCTCATTTTCACTAAGACATTTAAGTAAAACTCCTTCGGGAGTTTTCTTGAACAATTCGTTTCCACTAATCACATAGCTCAGTGATTTATACTTGGTTTTTCTATTTGTTGTTCCAGTTGGATTTTCCAAGTATTCGACAATTTGCTTTCGCCAATCATCATTCGAAATATTGTCAATGGAAAAAATTTCGACATATTGAAAATTGTGCCAATTTTCTTCGCTAATTGGAGGTGATAATAATTCTTCTGCCCCCCCAGTTTTGGCGTTGACAATGCAGTCAAAGCGTATTCTGTCGAAATGAGTTTTTCTTTTATCTCTATTAATCTTTCTAGTTTCTCTTTCGAAACGTTATAGCCTGAAGCAATTTGTGCCAAATCATTGGCCTCTTGGTTGTCAGATCGAGGCACGTGTTTGATGTTAACGTAGTCGAAATGTTTCAACAACGTATTGGCAGTGACAAAATACATTATCAAATTTTCTTTAATGCATTTATATTCGTTAGTTAATTGCCTCACAACTAATTCAGAGTCACCTCTAATTTCGACAGTGTTTGCCCCCAATTCTAGCAAAATTTCAAGTCCTGCTATCAAAGCTTCGTATTCAGCCTCATTATTGGAGCAAAACCCCTTAATTTAAAATTTATACTTCGTAGGGATATTTATTAGAGAAATGATTAGAATCCCAATTCCAGAACCGTTTTTATGGCTTGAACCGTCGAAGTATAATTTGCATGGTCGAATATTCACACAATTTGATGTTGCTTCGACCAATGAGTGGTCAACGATAAAATCAGCAACAATTTGACCCTTAATAGCTTTTAATGGTTGATATGTTAGTGAATATTCAGAAAGAGCTAAAGCCCATTTACCAATTCTGCTATGTAATATTGGTTTCGACAGCATATGTTTAATAATATCGAAATGGGAATAAACATACACATCAATCGGCTTTATATATTGCTTTAACTTTGTACATGAAAAATACAAACAAAGGCACAATTTCTCCGTTGGATGGTACCTAGTTTCAGCATCATTTAACATCCTACTGAGGTAATCGATGGCTCTTTCGACACGATTGTCATCCTCTTGTGCTAACATACTACCTATTGTCAGCTCTGATGCTGCTATGTACAATTTCATCACCTTATTTCTAATAGGTGGTAACAATACAGGGGGTTTGACTAAGTAGGATTTGATCTCGTTGAAGGTTTTTTGATGTTCTGGATCCCATCTAAACACATCTTCCTTCTTCAGTCGAAGCAATGGCGAGAAAACTTGAGTCTTGCCACTTAGGTTTGAAATGAACCTTCTAAGGAAATTGATCTTCCCCAACAACGACTGCAGTTCTTTCTTAGTCAAAGGAGCCCTTGTTTCCAAGATTTCCATGGTCTTGTTTTGATTGATTTCGATGCCTTTTTTGTGCACAACAAATCCCAAGAAATCACCTGGCAGTTCTGATGAACTTGCTTCTGAGCAATCTTTCGATTTCCTCTTTGATCTTCGACAGAATCTGCGGTGCAAATCTTCTTGGCAATTGCTTCACTGGCTTCTTGTCTGATCGAATTGGTAGTTTTAGCTCCGCCACTTCTCGACTCAGTCTAGGCATTTCATTGTAATCCCAGGCGAAGCAATCTTTGTATTCTCTCAAGAGCTCTGTGGTTCGATCTCTCAAACCTTTGTCAATCTTAGCACTGATGAATGTTGGCCTCTTGATGGAGCCATCTCCTAAGTCGACCTCCTCTAGGGGATATTGAGCTTGAATTTTCTTGGTCGAACCCATTGGGTCTTTTTCAAAACCTAAACGCTCATCATCGTAGATGCAGTCGAGCCTTTGGCGTTCGACCATATTGTCTTCATTGTTAACTTCATTGTTAACTTCAGTGGTTTGATTAACCATCTTTCATTGCAATTCGGCTTCTAAAGCCGTATTTTGTTTATTCTCGGCCACGTAGGCCGTGATTCGATCCCATGCAGTGGGTTTAGACATCATCAATGTCTAAGGACCATCCCACCCTGCAGGCTTGCAGAAGCCTTTTGGGCAGCTTGATTCACCAATTACCTCCCTTTCCCAAATAAAACCCTGAGTAGGGTGGAGATCTAATGATGCATAAACATTGTCCTGAGGGACCTATGCACTATGAGAAGGTGTGCATGGCGCCATATTCGCACACTGCTTGTCGAAGGTTTGCTTGGTGATGTGGTCGACCTCAGCCAAAAAATAACTTTTGTCTCCTTCCACGTTTTCGACCAAGCCGTCTTCTCTCCAAATGGAGATTCTTTGATGGAGTGTCGAAGGAACTGCTCCCACTCCATGTATCCATTCTCTACCCAGCAATAAGTTAAAGTTTGCTTTGGTAGGTTTAACCATGAAGATGGTTAGTCTTTTGACGCTTCCCACCACCAACTCAACTTCTATGGCTCCAAGTGAGTAGCCACATTTGCCTTCATAGTTAGTGAGAACTATATTATGTGGCCTAAGATCAGTGTCTGACTTGCCAATTTTTTCTAGCATATGTTGAGGCATTAGGTTAACTACAGCCCCTCCATCGACCAGCACTTTGTTGACACCCACATTGTTGACCTTGGCTTGAATGAACAGTGGCTTGAGGTGATATTTCATCCTCCCATCTGGTCTTTCGAAGACAGCACTCTGCTCTTCCATGCAGCCATTATTTAATACAAAGTAACAAATTGGCTTGTGTTTAGCCATGTCTTCATCGAAGTCTTTCTCGACCTCATTTACTTCTGACACCACGTCGAATTCAATCGGAAGAATTGAAACGACACATATAACGTCGAAATCTGGTTCCGAATCTGAGAATTCAGACTCCATTTCTTCGTCGTCTAAGTTGAGGCCTTCTTCAGGATCAAGGCCTTTTTTGATGACTGAAAGTGGAGGGAATATCCTCTACTTTGCAGTCTTTCTTGGAACTTCGACAGGAGAAGCTAATTGCTTTCCCTTATTTGTGTCTGGGTTTCTGCTTTCCTCTACAGCAGCAAACTTCATCTGGCGTTGATATCTTCGCCATTGTGTCCTTGTCATTGGGTTTTTACCCTTGTAATTGTTGTTGTAAGCATACCTGTTAGAATCAGGTGCCTTATTTTGGTTTATGGAACTGGAGCTTCCTTTTGCCATTTTTGAGTAGTATCCCGTTTCTTTACCTCCTGAGTATACCCATCTTTTGACAGGGGTTTTTGCAGGTGGCACAAATGTCTTCATTTGAGCCCCTGGAGGTTGCTTTGTCGAAGGTGTGACCTTGTATGGTACACCCCTTGGATTAAATCTGAACTTGGGCCTATTATCGACCCACTTGCTTTTCCTCTTTGATTGTGGGGTAAAATTTTCAAGGCTTATGGCAGTCTCTTTGTCGAACACTGAACTACACCGTGGGCACAGCATTACCTCAGTGTTACTGATCTTGCACCTGTTGAGGAAATCAACCAGTTCCTCCTCAGCTTGTGGATACACCACCTGCATTTTCTCATCATACTGGTCTTTGGTGACCATTTTGATATTTTCCTCAGGAATTTCAGCACTCTTAGACACATTGTTGGTTCCAGCAGCAATTTGACTGGTTTCGACGATGAGAATGTCGACTTCAGCGTAATTCGCCTCTACTGTTGGTAAAGGGTTGTTGTCAATTTGCATCGGAGGCTTCGACTTCTCGCCAAACTTCAGCCTTCCTTCATTTAGTGCCTTTTGAACTAGATCCCTAAAAAGTACACATCGAGAGGTATTATGACCCAAAAAATTGTGATATTTGCAATAACCTCTTTTTTTTGTTGTTCTAATGGTGGTATTTTTAGACCCTTAGACACTAAAATTTGACCATCAGTCACCAAAAGATCAAATATTTGGTCACATTTTGTGACATCAAAGGTGTATGTTTTTGCAACAAATTTATCATTCTTTGGTTCGACAGGATTTTTTCCATCAGAAGGATTTAATAATTTACATGTATATGGAGGTCCAGGTTTTAATTCTGCAACGTTAACCTCCTCTTCGACATCCTCATATGATACGTCGAATTCTTGACTATTATTATCAACATTGACAAATGCCACTTTTTCTTTTTTATTATTAAATCTATTTGTCGAAACTTTCTCAGCTTTGAGTCTTTCGACTTGTCGAACCCTATCGGCCAATTGTGCCATGTCTCTTAAGTGTAGAGTATCTAGCTTCTTTCTAATAACTCATGTTCGGGCACTTGAGTAAAGCACCTTGCCTTGAGTAATCTAAATCTATTGAGATATTCATCAATAGTGTAACAGCCCAGGTCCAACGCATTGGCCACCCCAGCACTGTTACATCACGGTCTTCTCCACCCCCCTTGTAGAATTTTTTTCTTCCGTGGGAATCGAATCTTGCACCTGAGGCATAAGTGCAAGTTAAACACACCTCCCACTACCAATTGAGCGCGCGCTCAATTGGTAGTGGGAGGTGTGTTTAACTTGCACTTATGCCTCAGGTGCAAGGTTCGATTCCCACGGAAGGCAAAAATTCTACAAGGGGGGTAGAGAAGACCGTGATGTAACAGTGCTGGGGTGGCCAATTTTTTTGTAACAGCCCAGGTCCAACGCATTGGCCACCCCGGCACTGTTACCTCACGGTCTTCTCTACTCCTCTAGTAGAATTTTTGCCTTCCGTGGGAATCGAACCTTGCACCTGAGGCATAAGTGCAAGTTAAACACACCTCCCACATGTAGACTCTGGCACATTGCGTCGAACACTAGCCAATTCTTTAAGACTAATCTTCGATTGCCCCATGTAGAATTGTTCATGGAAAGCTTTCTCTAATTGCCCCCAGTTAAATATGGAATGTGGGGGTAGAGTTGTGAACCAAGTAAAGGCATTTTTAGTTAGAGAATTGGGGAAGTATTTTAGCCTTAGGTTGTCATTGGGCACCAAGTCTCCTGCCTCAGTTAAGTAACGGGCAACATGTTCAACAATGGATTCATTAGTTTCACCAGCAAATTTGGTGAATTTAGGAAGTTTCCATCCCCTTGGTAACTCAGTTTGTAAGACATACTCCGACAAAGGTGATACGAAGTTAGGCCTATGGAGGCCAACATTTAGGCCATTCTGGGCTAATATAGTTTCGACAAGATTAGCCAATTTATTTTGAAGCCCGAAGTTATTTTGTTGGACTTGCCTGACTACTTCGTCAGCATTTTGGTTCTTATTTACCAGCACCACTTCAGGGACAGGATCTTCGACAACAAGTTGTTGTGCCAGATTAAGGGGAAGTACATTGTTGGGCCTTTCGACATGAAATTCAACAGGCCTGACATTTTACATTTTTGGAATAGGCTGATTATGTACTGGTGGAGTGCCAAAGAAATCAGCAGTTCGACCCATTTGGGTTGCTAACATTTGGTAACTGTCATTTGTGTTTTGAATCAAAGGATTAAAGACAGTACCTATCTGTTGTGTTAGCATGTTAACCATGTCATGATTACTATCATCCATTTGTTGTCTTAGTGCCAATAAAGACGGTGTGGTTATCGAAGGTTGTGCATTTCGACTATAAAATATTTCTGGGGAATTATGTATTGGCGAAAAGCTTGAGGCTATGTTTTTTGCATACATAGATGCGTTTGTTTGAAGTCCTTCCATCATGGCTGTTGGCATGCCATATGGACAATTTTTACCATTCATGGGGAAATTAAACGGCATATTTCCCATCATGGCGTTTGCCATTAAGGGACTAGTCAAATTTAAAATTGGTGGTACATGGACCATCATATTCGACACAGGGTTAATGGTAGGAGCGGTTACAGCAGTTACGCCCATAACTGTCGAAGAAGACAGTTGAGCGGTTACTCCCGCTATGGTTGGAGAAGATACATGAGCAGTTACTCCTGGGGAAGATGCAGGGGCGGTTACTCCTGAAATACTTGCAGCGTTGGTATCATTAACTGCCACTTGGGAAGATGCATTTGATGTGGAAGAAGTGTTCATATTAGAACGAGGCATTTCTGCAACGTTTTTACCACTTCTTAAACGCATACACAATACAAAACACTGGTTTTGGGTTTGATAACGAACCCAGAATTTTTCAACAAAAAAGCTTTAAGAACATAGCACAAATGTCCCACCGGGCATGCCAATTTGTTTACCGTGGTTTTTGGTAAACACCGCTAGTTACACGTGTGTGTTGCTCGCGAGACCAACTCGAAACATCTCAGAACATTTGTGTTAAAGTCTTTATTGAAAATAGTTAAGGTTCTTCGGTTTGTTTGAAAATGATGGTGATAATCGTTTAATGAAGGAAAAAGTGATATCGAAATGGATAGTGGAGTAGAAAAGAGAAAAGTGTTTAAGAAGAAGTGCAGAAACGTAAAGGGTTTCAGAAACTTAAACAAGTAAGGAAAATGCAGTAAAGTGCAGGAATTGTAAAGAAAAGGAAGAAAAGAAGATCAAAAGCAAGTAAATTGCAGGAATCTTAAAAGAAAGTAAACAACATTGCATTGAATAAAGATTGGTACGCAGATTCATACATTGAATTCCTTTGACTCTGTTTTCTCTAATGCGGAAGTAAGAGTTTTGAGGAAATTTATGTAGAAATGAATTTTGTGACCTTATTCTATCAAAGAAATTCCTATTTATATTAAAAGAGTAAAACAATAACTGCACAGCAGTTTAAAATAAGATAACTGTTAGGCGCTTCGACTAGGTAACTGATCCTTTCTTTCGACCATGCTGCTGCTATCCCAATCGACAACGTCCTTTGATTTGGCTTGCTATTTGGCTATTACTCTAACCTCTGTCGAACCACTAGTTTCAGCTTTCCAATTTTTCGCTAAGTTATGAACTATGCTGATTTCCCAGTATACCTCTTCTTGCTGTCGAAATAGTAGTTCTTCTCCTTGAATCTGTTAAGTCAAACCTTGTTGACTGCATTTAATATTAGCCTATCGAAAATACAGGCTAACAGGTAGAAACCAAGAAATTTCCCAGCTCGGACTCTGAAAGTGAATTTCTCCGGCCTCCCCTAAAACTACTAAGGAACCTATCCTAGCTAGAGATCCCAGAGATCTCATGGTACAAACCAAATACCTTCAAGCTTTAGGTGTTTTCACCCAAATAGAAAACTTGTCTTCAACACCTATAGAAGACTTAAGAACCTCAAAAGAGTCTTACAGCGTACTGATCATGAAGATCACATCAACAAGTGAGGGTGAGAGCCTCCATATAACCGATCTTGATAGTTTGGGCTGGGTCATTTCCCAATTGGATTTCCTCGAATTCACCATCCGGTTGAGGTCCCCGATTTTCTTCTTAGCTCTCGGGCAAGACTGTCATCACTCTCTTCTTCGGATATGTCAGGTTCGTACCTCGTATCAAGGTCTGTGACATTGACATCAACAACTCTGCTGTTTCTTCTCTTTTTGGAACCCATCTAGGCTTCTTCTTCTTCGGGGGAACCCCCTCTTCTGCGGCCTTCCTATCCGCTTTCACATGCAGATAGAAACATCTCTGGGCGGACTCGAGGTCGGCATCGAGGGTAATAAATTTGTTGCACAGAGAGTAGAATTTCATTTTTAGATGAACTGTTGAGGTTACCGCTCTGAGCCTTCCTAGAGTCAGTCCTCCAATGATACAGTTGTAGACAGAAGGGCACGATAAAACCAGGAATTTGGACTTGACTATCTTCTCCAATGGCTCTTCGCCAGGTGATCATGAGTTCCAAATAGCCAAGCGGTTTGGTCCGGGACCCGTTGAAATCCGAAAGGTCCGATCCCCTATAAGGGGTGACGTCTTCTTCAGAAATTTGCAGCTTTCTCACAAGATCGATAAAGATGATATCTTCCAAGCTTCGTTGGTCAACATGGATTCTTGTTATCTCGGTATTAGCCATCACAACCCTGATCAAAAGAGACACATGCTTGTTGGGCTTGCCATCTTGCATATCCTGATCGCCAAACGCTAAAGGAGGTCGGACGGGAAATGAGGTTAGCTCCGAGGTGGAAGCAGTGCTCATGTTCTCCTTCCACTGTCTCTTCATATTCTTACCCGATGCTTCGTCGGGGTACCCTCCTGAGATGACCATCTTTACCGGCCGACCTTTAGACTTTCAAAAATGACGCTCGTCCTCTGAGCTCTGCTCCTTCTCTTGACGAGCCTTACCCTTCTTTTTGAGGTCATCCTTTTCTTCCTTAACCTCCCCTTCTTGCCGAGGTGTCTTAGCCACGTACTGGCTCAACTTCGCCTTCTTGATCATATCCTCAATGTAATCTTTTAGAGCATTGCAGCGATTGGTGTCATGTCCTTTACTTCGGTGATACCGACAGTATTTGTTAGACTGCTGCCCCGGCCTATGTGGGAGCGGATTAGGGAACTTAACTTCCTTAAATTCCATATTCATGCATTCTGCTAGGATTCTAGCCCTGGTCTTGTTGAGATCGGATTAATGATGTGACGATTGCGAGACCTGGGTTTACTATCATTCCGAGTCTCCTTCTCATTTCGAGGTTTGGACACTCCGGGCTCGGCGTCCGACCTCCTTGCAATTCCTCCTTCTTCGTGGTCAATGTGTTTCTGGGATCGCTGGAGGAACTCGGCAAGCGACTCAGTTTGATTAACTCCGACATCAATTTGGAACAGACTTCCCTCACGGAGACCAGCTTCCAAGAAGTAAAGCCGGAAAGAGTCATCGAGGTTCGGAACCTGAGCGGCCTCCCTATTGAACCTTTCAATATAGTCCCGAAGTGACTCATTTTCCCCTCGCGGAATTGCCTACAAGACCTTCCGAGATTTTGGCTTCATTTTGGAGTGGGTGAAATGAGCAGAGAATAACTTGGCTAGTTGGTCCCAGGAGGATATTGAGTTCGATTTAAGGGCTCTGAACCAGTCCAAAGCCATCTTCTCAAGAGTGAGGGGGAAATCCGACATTTGATTTTGTCCGGGACGTTTCGGTACTGCATCACCGTATCCAAGAAATCGAGGTGGCAATCAGGATCACCAATCCCATCGTGAATCTTCAAACCTTCCGGGGGTTTCTCAAGATGTTTTGGCACCGGAAAGTAGTCGATCTTCGTCGTGAAGGGTCCTTTCCGGGCTGTCCATTTCTCCCTCGGGGGAGATCGTTGGTTACGGTGCCTAATAGGGGACCTTCGAGAGTGGGGCCCCCAACGTTCATGCCTCGAGGAGCTTTCCTGGCTTTTAGAACGCCGCCTCAGAGATGAGGATGCCAAAGACGAGCTTCGATGAGGGGAACTCTCAGGATGGTAATTATCATCATGGGTCCGGCTTGGGGGAGATCATGATCCTCGTCCTCCTTTCCGACGAGGTGGAGAACGGTGGTGGTGTCTCCTCCAGGCCGGAGATCGGTGACGACTTCGACTTGATGTCCTTCTGCTAGGAGGATGATTTTGAGGAGAGGACCGTTCCGGGATGTCGCGATCCCGGATCTAGGCAATTTCATCCTCCAGCTGGGTGTACCGCTGGCTCCTCTACAGATCAGCCTCGGCCTATCTTGTCAGCAGCTGGACGAGCTATTGAACAGCGTCGACCGGCACCTGGACCGTGTGGGGAGGAGGTGGAAGTTGATTCCGGGAGGAGCTTATGGGAACCATTGCTCTGGACGAGTTGTGGCCGTGGGCCGAGCTACTGGGCAGAGTGACTGCTACACCTTCAGGTGTTTCCTGCTGTTGATCAGGCCGGAACCTGGACAGTCTGGGGAGGAGGTGGAAGTTGATTCCGGGCCAAACTCCTAGGAATAATAGCTTTGGACGAGTTTCGACTGTTGCCGAGCTAGGGGGTAGAGTGACTACTACGCCTTCAGGGGTTTCCTGCTGCGGATCCGGTCTCACTATTGCACTTAAGACGTTCCTTTGACGTAACACTGGAGCCATCGTTGACCAAGGAGATAGGGGAGGGACTAGAGCACAAGATCCTCCCACTGTGGTCGCCAATGATCTGTACCTTATCTCCTACCTTGAATCTGACCTTGGATACCAGGTCCGGTCCGAGATAGTTGGTAGTACCTACAATGACACTCCGACGCTCAAGTCAGCAAGTGAGTCAGTTGCAAGTAAAAGAATTGGAAAGTGTCTACCATTAATGCTGGCATTGAATGCTTATTTATAGGTTTTGGGGATCAATGTGAACCGTTGGATCTAGGTCTTTGATCTCCACCATTGGTTAATGGATTTGGCCTTTGGTATTGGGCCTTAGTGAAAGCTACCAGTGGCCCAATTTGTAACAGTATCTATGTATTTTTAGATATACAAAGAAAATGTATAAGTTCTTATAGTGCATTTCAAAATTAATAAGGATATTATGGTATTGTATAATTTTCTATTCTAGTAGGTGCTAAGTGCTTTTGAAACCAAATTGATTCGTTTGTACTATGCATATCCTTATAATCTCAACAAAACTATATTTTTGAATATTAAAGAGCATTTGTTTATATGTAATTTTCTAAATTAAGTGAGCCTATGACATTTTAGTAAAAGAATCAAGGCTCTGATATATTAGGTTGTATCGTGATAACCATGTGTTTCTACATTCATCAATATGACTATATTTTGGTAAACTTACATATAGGTAATGATATGTTACTTGAACAAAATTCATGAAGTGGATTTTACTAAGGGTTTATATCTCGGTATAGAAATAAGTGTATGTTTCATACTCGAATGGACTTATTGATTCTTACGATTTCCCCACAAGGATTTCAGGATTAGTATGGAAAGGATATTAAAGGTTGTTTTATTGACTCCTCGAGAGTCGAATTTAATTGCTCGATCCAAAGACGCTTACGCGTTCTCTGATATTCAATACTAAAGTAAATACAAGTCTTTGAAGTCGACTAGAAGATTAGGGATGTTACAATATTTCAATTCGAAATCATAATCCTTCAAAAACTCCACCCATCTCCGTTGCCGGTTACTCAACTCCTTCTGATCAAACAGATACTTCAAACTCCTGTGATCACTGAAAACTTCAAAACGAGAACCATACAAATAATGTCTCCAAATTTCCAGTGCATACTGTAACGCCCAAATAATTTAATTATTTACTTAATTAAATTATTTAGGTATTTTATTAGTATAGTTATATTAAAATAATTATACGGTGTTTTATTTAAATCAGGGAGTGGTGTCTAGTGATTAAGTCGAATAGTAAAAGGGGGCCCGTGATCCAAGAGCCCATAGGCCTATGCGCATGAAGGGAAAGCATTAGCTAGGGTTTTGAGGCATTAGCGTATTTGGAGAACAGAAAGAAAGAAAATCGTGAAGAGAGCAGAGAAGAGGGGGGCGCGGCGCACCAAGGAGAAAGAGGAGAGGAGCTCTGTTGCTGTGGTTCTTTGGAGTCTTCGTGCAAGAGGATCACGTATTCGGCAAACCTAAGGTAAGGGTGGGTTCTACTTTATAATAGGGTGTATGATGGGGGTTATGTGGGAGATAGGACCTAGTATGCCTCTTTGATCTTGTTGGTGTTGATTTATTGATGTTAGAATGTATGCATGATGGTTGTAAGTGGTTGATCGTGGTGAAAATTTGGTGTTTGAGACTTGGTGCAATTTGGTGTTTGATGATTGATGCATTCGTACAAAAATTATGTAGGCTAGGCTGAATGTGGTGCCCTAGGCGCCCAGCCACTGTTTTCCTGTGTTGTTGTTGCTGGATGTGGCACCCTAGGCGCCCAGGCATGGTGTTCGGTTTTGTTTGTTGCAGGAAGTGGCGCCTTAGGCGCCCAGGGTGTTTTCTGGGTTGCTGAAAGTGGCGCCTTAGGCGCCCAGTGTTGTGTTGTGTGTTTCTGTGTCGCTGGCCTGCTAGGGGCCTTGCTCCTGGGCACCAATTTCTGTGTTGCTGCTAGGCGCCCTATTGCTGGGCACCAAGTCTAATTCTGTTGTTGTGGTGTTAGGCGCCCTGTTGCTGGGCGCCAAGTCTGTTGCTGCCACTGTTGTCCTAGGCGCCCTGTTGCTGGGCGCCATGTCTGCTGATGCCATTGTTGCACTAGGCGCCCTGTTGCTGGGCGCCAGTTCCTGTTGTGATGTTGTTGCACCAGGCGCCCTGTTGCTGGGCGCCAGCTTCTACTGAATGATGTTGCTGTCACAGTAAACAAGTGTTGCTGTTTTTCTAAAAATTGATGTTGCTGTCACAGTAAACAAGTGTTGCTGTTTTTCAAAAAATTGATGTTGTGACGTGCTGTGTGTTGCACTATTTTAATGGTGAAATTTTATTATTGGCGTGTGATGTTTAACAGTGAAAATGTGGCATCCCTTGTGGGTGTATTGAAGAACGTTTTTGAAAACTCTGATTTTTGTCAAAAATTTTCCGGGTAGAAAAGGGGTGTTACACATACACCATAGCAGCTAACTCCAAATCATGTGTAGGATGATTCTCCTCATGGGTCTTCAGTTGCCTAGAGGCATAGCCAACCACCTGTTGATTCTGCATAAGAACGCATCCACCTTCCTTGATGCATCACTGAAAATCTGAAACCCTAGGGCTAGATCCAGTATGATAAGGATGGGAGCGGATGTTAAACGAGATTTTAGCTCCAAAAAGCATTCTTCACAATCAGTACCCCACACAAACAGCTGACCCTTGCGAGTTAACCGAGTGAGTGGTAGTACCAATTGTGAGAACCCTTGGATGAACCTTCTGTAGTAACCTGCCAATCCCAAAAAACTTCTTACTTCGCTGACCGTTGATGGTCGTTCCCAATTCAACACTGCTTCAACTTTACTAGGGTCCACTGCTACACCATTCTGAGATATTACATGCCCGAGGAACTTCACTTCCGACATCCAAAAATCACACTTAGTCGGCTTTTCAAAGAGTTGCTTCTCTCAAAGTACATTAATAAGAATAACACGAAGATGTTACTCATGTTCCTCGATTGTCTTAGAGTACACCAAGATGTCGTCAATCAAAACTACCATAAACTGATCCAAGTACGGACTGAAGACTCTGTTCATATAATGATAACCAGACCTCAAATCAATCTTTGAAAACACAGCTGCTCCCTGAAGTTGATCTAACAAATTTTCGGCAACGAATACTTATTCTTGATATTTACCTTGTTGAGTTGCCTATAATAAATACACAACCTCATACTTCCATCTTTCTTCTTAACTAGCAACATCGGAGCACCCCATGGCGAAGCACTCGGTCGGATGAACTTCTTGGAGATAAGTTCTTCAAGTTGGGATTTCAGCCCTTTCAATTCTAAAGGAGACATTCAATAGGGAGCAATTGAAATTGGTCGGGTTCATCGAACCAACTTGATGGAGAATTCAACCTCACGGTCCGGAGGCAAGAATGTAACTTCATCCGGAAAGACATCAAGAAAATCATTAACAATCTGAACAGAAGTTAAGTCTAAACCCGTTTCAGCGGATGCTGACAACATCACGACATAAGCTTCTACTCCTTGAAAAAGACAATGACTTGCGGAGGTGAATGAGATTACAGCTTCATAATAGGTTTTGGGTAATTCTAACGACTCGTGAGCAAAACTAATTGTTCGGTTGAAACAATCCAGCGTGACATGATTGGCGAACAGCTAGGGCTGTCAAAAGGATCCATTAGTCAACTGGATATCCATCCGTTCATAGCAAAATCCATCCAATCCATCCATTACAAAAAAAAATTATTAATGGATTGGATTGGATCCATCCACTTATTTTACCTCAAAAAGTAAAAACCAGGTGATCCTCTCTCTCTAAAAAACCCTAATTTCAATTTTATTCCTCTTTCTCACTCCAAGTCTCCACGACGTGAACCAACCTTTCTCTCTACAATTGACTTTGAGATCTGAAGTTCAGACAATCTCTCGCCGTGCTTCCTCAGATTCTGAACGCTGATTCATTACCACTGTGAATTGTTCTTCGTGCTTCCTCTTCCGTCGCACACCTCCACCGTCCGCCGCCGTCAGGATACTGAAGCGTTACCACTGCGAGCTTGCCGTCAAGAAAGCACTCGCCACTAACGATCAAGATAACTACCGAATGTATCTCTATATGTATCTCTATGAAAGAGTGAGATTAGAGTTATTCGAAACCCGTATCGTAGTTCTCTTTGTTTCCTTTCTGTTAGTAGCAATTTTAACTGTTATCATTTCACCTTCAATTAGTAGCAATTTTATGCATATACTTCATTTCTGTTATCAAGAAAACCTGTCTATCTATTGTATTTCAAATTTTATTTTTTAGGCTTCATTTCTGTTTTTCAGCAACTTGAGCAATTTGGTATTCTGCCTTTGTTTGCGTTTCTGATGAAAAAAATGTGTTAATTGATGAATTGAATGCCATATTTTTATAATTTGATCAACGTTCCTGTTTAAAATAAATGTATACAGAAATGGGTATTTCTGTTTGTCTTATTTTTTGCCTTCTGTTCTGTGGATTGCTAATAAAATTTGATGGTAATTCATGAATTTAGATGCTTATAAGTTCTGAGTTGACAGTTTTTTAGCCAAAAATGTATACAGAAATCATGATAAGTATTGTAAATTTGAAGGTTAGAAACTTGTAGCCATCTGACAGTTCTGAGTATATTGATTCCTTGTGAAGTGTAATATGTTTAGTGATGACATGTTTTATTTCTCTGGTTTCTGTCCCATTTCTAAAGTAGTATGTTTAGGTAATATGTCTAATGTAGATTGGGTTATATTTTGTGTGATGTGTGAATATTTCTTATGTTTTTTGTATTAGGTAATATGTCTAGTGATCAATATGTTTTTTGTATTAGGTAAAATCTACATATCAAGAAATACCAGTGGAACTAGTAATATGAAAACCACGCAATAAAATGTCAAGGATTGGAAATGTCTTCCTATCCCCATCTAGATCAAGAAAAGTTTAGGGAGAAGATTTCTGGAGCAATCATTAAACATAATCATCCATTTTCTCTTGTTGAGCAAGAAGGGATTCAGGATTTGCTTTTTTTTACACCCACAAGCTAAAACAATTTCAAGAAATACTGCAAGGGCTGATGTCATAAGCTGTATAAAAAGGAAAGAGAAAATCTTAAATGTTTATTGTCGTCCATATCCGGAAAATCTTAAATATTAAATGTTTATACAACAGGGGTGAAGATAGGTATTTGTTTTTGCATTCGATCGCTGTGACTTAGAATATCATGCTGTGAGATATTGTTGCAGATCATATCTACTGCATATTTTTAGCTCTTCTGATAAGCATGGAATGCACATAGCAGTTGTGGTTTCTGTTAGTGCTATTATCTCATCTAGATTGTGGTTTTTGGATATTTGTTGTTATTTGAGTGTTATTTGACTATTTCCTTGTTGATTCTGTAGGAAGAATGGATGTTGTAGTTCCTAGAAAAGAACGATCAAATCAACAATCTGAGGATAAGCGGAAGTTCTCTAGATGCCTTTGGAGCATTATGACTTTCAATTTCAAACTCCTATGATCCTTCAAGTGAAAGATTCTTAGAAACCACATGCAAGTCTTTGGAGTATTATGTATCATGTTCTTCTTATTTCATCTGTAAACTTGTAAAATGAGCACTACTTGCAAGTCATTTTAAGTCTTTTCTGGAGTTAATTTGAAGGATTTTCTTGCAAATGTTTTGACAATTTATGTATTTGAAAAAGTAGTACAAAATGTAGTACTAAAATTCCAATTGATCCACTCATTAAAGCCATTTAATGTTCTTATGTATGTTAGCATCTTTAGTTCTACAATTTTTATTTTTTTTTACAGAATGTAGTACTAAAAGAAGGGATAAAAATTCAAGCCAAAAAAAGAGGAAAAAAAAATTTCCGACTGTGGCCGGCAGTGGAGGGCGGCGGCCGGCCACGAAGGGTGGTGGCCGGCGGCGGTGGGAGGTCGCTAACAGTGGTTCTCATAAATAATAAATCATTTATTTTTAAAATTATTATTTTTTAAAATTAATATTTTTAAAATTATTAAATTAATTTTAATGGATGGATCGGATATCCATCATAAAAAACTTGTTAATGGATGGATTGGATGGACTTTTTTTTACCAATGGATGGATTGGATTGGATTGAATTTTTTGGAAAATTTTGAAGGATACAAAAGGGTTGCGTGGATTTCTCCCATCCATCCATTGTAATCCAAATCCATATCTATCGAATCCCTCCATTTCGACACCCCTACAAACAGCCAACTCATACCCAAAACAATATCCATACCCTTCATTGGCAAACAAACAAAATCTACCACAAACCTTCTATCTCCTATAGCAAGCAAACAATTCTCACACAAAGCTTGGGTCTGCACGCTACCCTCAGCCGCAGTCAAAATAGTAATTGGGTGGGGTAGCGACGTTAAAGCAAATCCCAACCGTTCAACACACGCTTGTGATATAAAATAATGAGTGGCACTGGAATCAAATAAAATACTTATAGGTTTATAAAAGAGAGATCATGTACCCCTCAGCAGATTGTCTGAAGCATTGGCCTTTCTAGCATCCAAGGTATACACCCTTCCGTGTGTTGGAGCGGTAGATCCAGACGGATTCTTCTTCTTCCTTTCAGGACAATCACTCGCATAATGCCCCTCTTGCTTGCAGTAATAGCATTGAGTAGATCCTACACGACATTCACCTTTATGATATTTCCCGCATTTAGGACAAACTCCAAACTTCTTTGCGTCAGCTTTCGAAACCTACTAGCCTTTGTTAAGATTTCCTTTCGGACCCATTTGAGAACCCGAAGATCCAGACCCTTTCTTGCCATGACCTCTTCAAATCTCCTTCTTCTATGTATGCTTTTTGAACCAAAAATGCATAGGTGGTGTGAGCAAAAGAACTCAAACTCTGGGCAATGTCTTCTCTTAGTCCAAAATTGTACCGTTGGGACTTCCATTGGTCATCCGGAGCATAGTCGGCCAATCCGAAGAACTGATACAATTCCTCGAACTTGGCAATGTACTGCCCCACAGTCATGTCACCCTGTGTCAGAGTTAAAAACTCATTCTCCTTTTCAGTCTTCATAGAAGTGGGGAAGAACTGCCCTAAAAACATCCTGCAGAAATTCTCCCAAGTTTGTGGAGTTCCTTGAACTATCATTAATGCTTGAGCATTTGTCCACCAGGTATTTGTCTCTCCTTTCAGCATGTGAGTAGCAAACCTCACCTTCTCTTTATCATTACTCTAGATAGTTCTGAAAATTTTGTATATGTCCTCTATCCAGTATTGAGCTTCCATTACATCAGGCCCTCCTCTAAACTCATCAGGTTTCATCTTGTAAAACCGTGAATAGGCTTTATGCGGATCCACGGGTGGCTGTGGCACTGGAGGTTGCACCACATGCTGCTGATACTGGGCATTAAACATTTGCTGCATCATGGCCTGTTGATTGTTCAACATCTGTTGATTCATCTGTTCCATGAATTGCTTTATCAACTAACACAAAATCCATTAATTTTCATTCTTGGAGTTAGAAAAATTCTTATTTCTTCGTTATACTTACTTTCGATGCTGATGTGAATCAACACATGCATCACTAAATTTAGGATCTAGAAAATCACAAATCTATATGAATCTCTAAGTCATGATGATGAACATGCACACAATTTCAAGATTAGGTCATGACACTTACTTGAAGAACACAAAAGTGAAGAAAAAATCAAATGTGGAAAGAATAGAGATGAAGTGGAGAATGATGCCCGCCACTTCTTCCTTGGGAAGAAGATGAGGACCACACACCGCTTTGAGCTTCTCCAAGCCTCAAAGGTGCTCAAGGTTCCATTCCAAGAAGCAAGGGAGAGAAAAATATGCTCTCAAAAATCAAAATTCTATTTCATCAAAGTCTTCCAATTACAATTGGACTTAGGGTATTTATATTTTGGACCTAATGTCCAATCTAAAACACAAAACAAGTCCCAAGGCCATTCCTTCCTATACTAGACCGTAGCCTCCTACTAAAGCCAACATGGCTCAAATTACAAGTCCTTACAATTATTAAAAGAAGAAAGCAAAGCATAGGGAACACTAGGGTTTGGTTATCCTAGAAATACCCAATTCTTTACATGGTCACCTTTAATATGTTTTTGTCTTAATAATTACATTAAGCACATTAAAGTATTTTCCCTTGACTTCTTGTTTTTGGTCTTTTTAGCTTTGTTCCTTGTGACTTTCATCCATGCTCCATGATTAGGCTAGGCATGCATGTGGACTCACATCATACTCCCCCTCTTGAATTTCACTTGCCCCCAAGTGAACTCCCCCTCTTGGAAACCTACATCAAAGATGGACAAAAATCACTTATTTTGAAAAACAAAAAAAAATTACACTAATGCTAGAAATGCTTATGCTCCACCGGGATCAAAAGGAAAATGAGTGACCCCAAATACTAGCCTAGTCATTCAAATTCCAAACTCATGTTTAAGCAAAATCCAAAGTGTAACACCCTAAATATTTAATTAATTGTTGTAACACCCTAAATATTTAATTAATTTATTTAATTAAGTATTTATGAATTTAAATTAATTTATTGGGTATGATTTAATTAATTAAAATTATATTAATTTTGTGGTGGTATTAGGAAAAGGAGGCGCCACTTGGATGAGCTGGGCTTAAGTGAAAAAGCCCAAGCCCATGATCCAAGTGACATGCGAAGTAGTGAGGTCTTGTGAGGCTAGGGTTGTGGTGTTGGCATTTGCGAAACTTGAGAATAGAGAAAAGGGAGGAGAATAGCGCCGTAGAAAAGGAAGGAAGAGGAGAAGAAGATCGCAAGGTCCAAGGAGGAGAAGGACGTGAATTGTTGCCGTGGTTCCGTTCGTGACCGTCTCTAGGGCTCCTATTCTTCAAGTTCGAGGTAAGGGGATGTCCTATCAATTTATATAATAGGTCCTATGATAGGTTTTAGGTAGTGATGGCCTAGATTAACCATGATCATGATTTTGTTGCGAATTCATGTTCTTGTTGTTGATGTATGCGTGATTTCATGTTTGGGCTTGGGATGTTGTTGATTTTGATGGTTGGTGTATAATTTTGATGATTTCAATATGTGTCCATGATGGTTGTAATGGGTGTTGTAATTGATCAAGTAACAATTTGAGAAACAAGATAAATGTGCTGAAATTGTGATGAATTGTGTTGCTGAAAGTGTTTGGGCGCTGGGCGCCCATGGGCGCTGTGCGCCGTGTTGCTTGTTGCCTGTGTGTGCGTGTTGCGCCAAGGCGTTGGGCGCTGGGCGCCCGTGTGCGTGTGTTGCGTGTTCCGCCAAGGCGCTGGGCGCTGGGCGCCCGTGTGCGGGTGTTGCGTGTTGCGCCAAGGCGCTGGGCGCTGGGCGCCCGTGTGTGCATGTTGCGTGTTGCTGGGCGCTGGGCGCCAGGTGCCAGGCGCTGGGCGCCCAGAGCGCCAGTTTTTCAGGATGTTCCCAAAATTTTTACGAAAACTGTTTTCACTATATCTTTTTAAAAAAGTGAAAACAATTTTAAATGATTCAAAAAGTGTTGGGAAGCTTTTTCAGTTGCCTATCTGTGTGTCCCATTTTTAAAAATAAAAACTTATTAATTCTAAAGGTTGCTGGGGTGCCCCAAGTGGCTGTTCCCGGTGGTCGTTGCTGTGACATTGAAAAATCGTTTTGGTGTCTTTAAAACTCCCCTTTTGTGTATAACCAGTGGTTTTAACGTTTTAGTGTTAAAAGTGATGATTTTGACGATGATGCCCTTAGTGTCTAGTTAAATGACCGTTTTGCCCTTAGTGGCCAATGTTGTCTATATTGGTGTGTAAATGTCGATGATGCCCTTAGTGGCTAGTTAAATGACCGTTTTGCCCTTAGTGGCCAATGTTGTTGATATTGGTGTGTAAATGACGATGATGCCCTTAGTGGCTAGTTAAATGACCGTTTTGCCCTTAGTGGCCAATGTTGTTGATATTGGTGTGTAAATGACGATGATGCCCTTAGTGGATAGTTAAATGACTATTTTGCCCTTAGTGGCCAATTTTTTTGATATTGGTGTGTAAATGACGATGATGCCCTTAGTGGCTAGTTAAATGACCGTTTTGCCCTTAGTGGCCAATGTTGTTAATATTATGTGTAAATGACAATGATGCCCTTGGCGGCTAGTAAATGACGTTTTTGCCCTTAGTGGCTATGTTTGTGTTGATGATGTTTATGAATAAGTGACGAGGAAAATAACTGACGTTGAGGCCCAAAAGGCTAAGTGATGATAAGGCCCAAAAGGCTAAGTGACGTTGTTGTGTGTAAATTGTGAATTGACAGGTGATGTGCCTCTTATTTGGCAAATTGGTAAGTGACGGGTCACATAGTTGACCGTGATTGTGTGTTTGTGCGTGGTGCATGTCATAGTGTCTCATGCCCCATATGCATAAACCCAGTGACGTTTTGAGGCCCAAAAGGCTAAGTGACGATGAGGCCATAATGGCTAAGCGACGTTTGTGAAAAGGTACCTCATGCATATGCCCGCGAGTGGGTTGCATTTCATATGCCTACATGACATAGTGATGAGTTATTGTAGTGACGTATTTGATGATTGTGATGTGATTATTTTAGAGCTGTGACTTGACTTATTGCTTATCATGTGATTTATTATATGGATTGAATTGGACTCACCCTTCTGTTTGAATGTTACCCCTATGCGGTAACGTGCAGGTGATCACGAGTGAAGGACTAGGTACCTTCACTACTTCGAGTCGAGTCGTCACGCTCTGATACGTAGCACTCAGGGGGGGACGAACTTGATGTTTATAAATGATTTCAGCTGTTATGTTTTGTTGACGATTCTGTTTTATTTTGTTATTCCGCTGCGTAGTTGGTTTTATTGACGTTAAGTTTATTTGCGATGATAACTGTGTTTTTGAGGCTCTCCTCTTAGTGACGTGCTACGTGATGCAGGACTATTGTGTTTGAGCTGTTTTATTGAGAAGCATTATTTTGTTCAAATATGTGTAACATTCCTCGTGTGAGACAAATTTTTGAAAACTCTGATATTTTTTCCAATTAAATTAACGGGTAGAAAAGGGGTGTTACACAAAGCAATGCGAGCTTCCAAGGAATTGAAACATACCTAGATGAAGGAATGAAGAGTATAGGGAGAATATAATACCTTTGCAATTTTTCAACATTAATAAGTGTCTCCATTACCATTACCTTTCCCTTTTGGGGCTCACTCTCGGAGGTGCCTTGAAGTTCCTTACTTTGTCCACAGAAGAGTGGTTTTGGCAACAAATTCAAAGGTGTCCTAAACAAGAAATTAACAAGAAATTCAAAGGTGTCCTAAACAAGAAATTCTCGGATGTGCCCCTTATTTGGCAAATTGGTAAGTGACGGGTCACATAGTTGACCGTGATTGTGTGTTTGTGCGTGGTGCATGTCATAGTGTCTCATGCCCCATATGCATAAACCCAGTGACGTTTTGAGGCCCAAAAGGCTAAGTGACGATGAGGCCATAATGGCTAAGCGACGTTTGTGAAAAGGTACCTCATGCATATGCCCGCGAGTGGGTTGCATTTCATATGCCTACATGACATAGTGATGAGTTATTGTAGTGACGTATTTGATGATTGTGATGTGATTATTTTAGAGCTGTGACTTGACTTATTGCTTATCATGTGATTTATTATATGGATTGAATTGGACTCACCCTTCTGTTTGAATGTTACCCCTATGCGGTAACGTGCAGGTGATCACGAGTGAAGGACTAGGTACCTTCACTACTTCGAGTCGAGTCGTCACGCTCTGATACGTAGCACTCAGGGGGGACGAACTTGATGTTTATAAATGATTTCAGCTGTTATGTTTTGTTGACGATTCTGTTTTATTTTGTTATTCCGCTGCGTAGTTGGTTTTATTGACGTTAAGTTTATTTGCGATGATAACTGTGTTTTTGAGGCTCTCCTCTTAGTGACGTGCTACGTGATGCAGGACTATTGTGTTTGAGCTGTTTTATTGAGAAGCATTATTTTGTTCAAATATGTGTAACATTCCTCGTGTGAGACAAATTTTTGAAAACTCTGATATTTTTTCCAATTAAATTAACGGGTAGAAAAGGGGTGTTACACAAAGCAATGCGAGCTTCCAAGGAATTGAAACATACCTAGATGAAGGAATGAAGAGTATAGGGAGAATATAATACCTTTGCAATTTTTCAACATTAATAAGTGTCTCCATTACCATTACCTTTCCCTTTTGGGGCTCACTCTCGGAGGTGCCTTGAAGTTCCTTACTTTGTCCACAGAAGAGTGGTTTTGGCAACAAATTCAAAGGTGTCCTAAACAAGAAATTAACAAAACTATGTGCAAGGAAATAGTTAGAGGTGAAAACCCTAGGTTCATATGATACATCATGCAAAGGTTTCCTAAGGCACACACAACCCTTCCTATTTGGATCCTTGTTAGGCACTACAATTAAGCTCTTTGTTTTCTTTGGGTGATTTTCCTCAACCCTATTGTGGAACACCCCTTTTCTACCCGATAATTATTTAATAAATCAGAGTTACAAAAATTTATTTCATACTTCGAAAAGAGATGTCACACATTCATCAAAACCAAAAATGTCACTTACGGTATATAATACTTTATCAAAAAGGGACTAAGCCCATAACACCGGTTTAGTTAAACACATCACCACGCAGCAGAAATACAAATAAGTTTCAAAACAATGAAATCATAACGTCCTGAATGGACTCCAACAATTAAAATATAACAACCAAAGTTTAGCGTTTATCCCTCCCCCCCCCCCCTTGAGTGTTACACATCAGAATAGCGAAGGTACCTAAGCCTTCACTCGCAATCACCTGCACGTTACCGCATAGGGGTAACATTCAAACAGAAGGGGTGAGATATCTTCAATATAATAGCATAAAATGATAGGAAATAGGCTAGAATAAGACAACTATATCTACCACTCCAAAACACACACCAAATTCATAAACACACGTCAATTAGTAAACACCACAATCAGTCACCAAATGTCATGACAATGCATGAATGCAACCCACACCAACGGGCATATGCATGTAGTACCAAATCACCAAAATTTGCCTGAAAATAGAGGTGTCACCAAAATTGAGAGCTTTCACACCAGGCTCACCAATTCACCAAAAATTGAGCTTTCACACCAGGCTCACTAGTTTTAGAAAATTTGAGCTTTCACACCTAGCTCCAAGACCAAAGGCCTTCACCAAATAAATGCACATGCTGTATGCGACACCATGAATGCACACAGACAATCATCCAAAATAGTCACAATGTGACACACAAAAATTAATCACCAATATCACCAAAGTTGAGCTTTCACACCTAGCCCAACGACAACAAAACACCAAGACTACCCGAAACAACGGAACACCAAAATTTGGAGCCTTCACACCAAGCTCCTACAACACCAAGGTTTGAGCCGTCACACCTAGCTCAAACCGCACCAAGACACCAAGAGGATAACAATTTCCAAAACATTCGAGACGCGATGATTTTTTTCCCAACACCGAAGACAAGCGACAATTTTCCAAAACATTTGGGACCACGACAATTTTTCCAAAATATTTGAGACATGACAACTTTCTTTTTAAAAACATCACCATTTAACGACTACACCAACGGTTAACAATTTTTCCAGAAAAATGGACCACTTGGCCTCAAACTAGAATATTCAGCTAGGCCTCTGAATAAGCTTTCCAAAACATTTTGAAACGTCTTAATCGGACTCCCGAGTCAAAAGATATGTCAAAAACAAAACCGGGGAAAAATTGAGGAACATCCTGAAAATGGCGCCCATGCACTGGGCGCCAAAAACAGCAACATGACACCAAGCAACATTGGCACACGACGCCCACACCCAGGGCGCCAAAAACAGAAACACACTCACCCAGAAATGGCGCCCAGCACCAGGGCCCCAAAAACAGCATCACACCAAATTCACCAAAACACCACATATGCGAATCATATCACCAATTCAACTCATTAATTCTTAATCACCAATGTCAATCATCATAATTTGTCACTCACAACACCAATCAATAATTTAGTCGAACACCTAGAATGCAATTAGTTATAACAACAATGAACCACCAATTTTAGGATCACAACAATCACCAACGAGCAAGTATTTTCAATCAACCTAGTTAGGATTCAACTACCATCAAACTACACATCAAAATCAAACCCTAGGCATCATAGGATCTATCCCCACATAACCCCATCATAAAACCCCATTATAAGGAAGAACCCCACCCTTACCTTATAGTAGGAGAGCACCAATTCTCTTGATCGAGTCACCAACAAAACCTCAGCAACACAGCTCCTCTCTGCTCCCTTGAATTCGCGAATTCCTCTTCCTCTTCTCTCTTGTTATGCGCGCCGAACCCTTTCTCTCTTCTCCTCTCTCTATTTCACAACTTTTATTTCTTTCTTTCTCCAAGCAATTCGCAAATGAGCACCAAACCCTAGCCTAGGCGCTTCACCTATGCGCCTAGCTAGTGGGCTTGGATCATGGGCTTTCCTCCAGCTTAAGCCCGATCACTAACGACATCCCCTAATATTTAATTACACACCTCTTAATCAAACGCTAATATAATTACACCGACTAAAATAAATAAAAAAATTAATTGAATACCTAAATATTTAATTAAATAATTTAACTAAAAAGTAATTGATATAAGATAACGGTGTGCCATTATTACTGTGTATTGGTGTTGTTAGTTGCCTGATCTAAATGTTGTTGATATTATATGTTATTACTTATAAAATGAGACTCACCCTACTGCTTTTATGTTGCTTCTCATGTCGGCAACGTGCAGGTGATAGCGAGTGAAGGTTACCTAGTACCTTCTTCTAGTTGGTTGAGTCAGCTCTGATACGTAGCACCGGGGGGCGTCTTAGTTTTACTCATTTTATTTATTTGATGTCTCTAGACTGTTATTTGGTGATGTAATTGAATACCTTGAGATTCGATATTTTCCGCTGCGATGGTTTTTATGCTGTGTTGATGTAAACTAAACAGGATGTCTATGCTGGCTGCGGTGCTATGTATCACGCACTTTGTCTCTTTATGAATTATTTTTGGAGTTATTATACGTTGTTGTTTTTCAAATGTGGCACCCTCTTGCGGTTGCATTGAAAGTTTTTGGAAACTCTGATTTTAAATTAATTAAATAGTAGTTATTAGACGGGGGTGTTACATTAGTGGTATCAGAGCAGTTCGGTCTGTCCGACCAAGTCATTGAGTCTTTAGTTTTATGATCCTCGAGTCTTGTTACTCGTTCTGACTTGAATCTTGTTTCAGTGATTAGTTGAAATGGCCGGAAGAAATGATGCTGCTTTTGCTGCTGCTCTGCAAGCAATGGCTCAGGCTGTGGGAAATCAACAGGTTGCTGCTGATGCTGGTGCTCGTAATTTGGCCACATTCCAAAGGGAGAATCCACCCACCTTCAAGGGTCGGTATGATCCTTATGGAGCTTTGGCATGGTTAAAGGAGATCGAAAGAATTTTCCGAGTAATGGATTGCACGCTTGCTCGGAAGGTGAGGTATGGTACTCACATGTTGGCTGAGGAAGCCGATGATTGGTGGGTTGAGACTCTACAGAGGTTGGAAGCTACAGGTGAGGAGATCACGTGGGATGTTTTCAAGAGGGAGTTTACTAGGAAATACTATCCGGAAGATGTGAGAGGCAAGAAGGAGATTGAATTTCTGGAATTGAAACAGGGAACTAAGTCTGTGGCCGAGTATGCGGCGAAATTTGTAGAATTGGCTAAGTTCTACCCTCACTACAATGATGCTAATGCTGAATTCTCTAAATGTATCAAGTTTGAAAATGGTTTGAGGCCTGACATCAAGAAGGCAATTGGTTACCAAAAGATTCGGGTGTTTGCTGATTTGGTTGATAGCTGTAGGATTTTTGAAGAGCATAGCAATGCTGCCTATAAGGTTGTGAAAGAGAAGAGGAATTCTCAGTATCGTGGGAAGCCCTATGATGTTTCTGGTGGTAAGGGCAAGAGGAAAGCTGGTTCAGGCAAGAAGCCAAGTGGGGGAGATGCCCCTGCGAACATTGTGTGCTACAAGTGTAGTAAGCCCGGTCATAAGAGTTTTGATTGCCCGGATAACAAGTGTTTCAAATGTGGCAAAGAAGGTCACATAGCTGCTAATTGTGAGAAGCGGGATGTTGTTTGCTACAACTGCGGAGAGGTGGGGCATATTAGTACCAAGTGTTCCAAGCCAAAGAAAGAGAAGGTGAGTGGGAAGGTGTTTGCTCTTGCGGGGACTGAGACAGCTAATGAGATCAGAGGTACGTGCTTCATTCATGGTACTCTGTTGCTTGCTATTGTTGATACTGGTGCTACGCACTCTTTTATTGCTGCTCTGTGTGCTGATAAGTTGAATCTAGTTCTGTCTGTTATGAAGAGGGAAATGGTTATCGATACTCCAGCTAAGGGTTCGGTGACTACTTCTCTTGTGTGTGCTAAGTGTCCTTTATCAGTTTTCGGTAGAGACTTTCTGGTTGACTTAATTTGCTTGCCGTTAGATGGATTAGATGTTATCTTGGGAATGGACTGGTTGGTAAATAACCATGTCCATATCAACTGTTTTAATAAATCTGTGAGTTTCTCCTCTCCGGTCGAAGAGGACTCTGTTTTGTTGCTTGCTGGTCAATTGCATAGGGTGATGAAAGAAGAAGTTAAATTGTTTGCCTTGATGGCGTCGCTATCTATTGAGAGTCAAGCTAAAATTGATGAGTTGCCAGTAGTGTGTGAGTTTTCTGAAGTGTTTCCGGACGAAATTCCTGATGTGCCGCCTGAGAGAGAAGTAGAATTTGCTATTGATCTAGTACCTGGTACTAGACCTGTGTCTATGGCACCATATAGAATGTCTGCGTCCGAGTTGTCTAAGTTGAAGAAGCAGCTCGAGGACTTGCTTGAGAAGAAGTTCATAAGGCCAAGTGTGTCTCCGTGGGGAGCTCCGGTATTGCTGGTAAAGAAGAAAGACGGGAGTATGAGACATTGCGTTGACTATCGGCAGTTGAACAAGGTGACAGTAAAGAATAAGTATCCGCTTCCAAGGATTGATGACTTGATGGATCAATTAGTGGGTGCCCGCGTATTTAATAAAATTGATTTGAGGTCGGGTTACCATCAAATTAAGGTGAAGGATGGAGATATTCCTAAGACGGCGTTTAGGACTCAGTATGGACACTACGAGTATTCGGTGATGCCATTCGGTGTTACGAATGCTCCGGGGGTATTCATGGAATATATGAACCGTATTTTTCATGAGTATCTAGATCGTTTCGTGGTGGTCTTCATCGATGATATTTTGGTTTATTCTAAGTCTGAGGAGGAGCATGTTGAACATTTGAAGTCAGTGTTGAAAGTCTTGAGGGATAGGAAGTTGTATGCTAAGCTATCTAAGTGTGAGTTCTGGTTGAAGAAAGTAAGTTTCCTTGGTCATATTCTTTCGGGTGATGGTATTGCAGTGGATCCATCCAAGATTGATGCCGTGTTGCAGTGGGAGGCTCCTAAGTCGGTTACGGAGATTAGAAGTTTTCTGGGGCTAGCCGGTTATTATCGAAGGTTCATAGAAGGGTTTTCTAAGTTGGCACTCCCGCTGACTCAGTTGACTTGTAAGGGAAGGGCGTTCCTTTGGGATTCTCGTTGTGAAGAGAGTTTCAATGAAGTGAAGAAAAGGTTGACAACTTCCCCTATTTTGACGTTGCCTAAGTCGGGCAAGCCTTTTGTAGTGTATTGTGATGCTTCTAAGATGGGACTAGGAGGTGTTCTTATGCAAAATGGTAAGGTAGTGGCTTATGCATCCAGGCAGTTGAGGATTCATGAGAAGAACTACCCTACTCATGATTTGGAGCTTGCGGCAGTTGTATTTGCTTTGAAAATTTGGAGGCATTATCTGTATGGTTCTAAATTTGAAGTGTTCAGTGATCATAAAGGGTTGCAGTATTTGTTCGATCAGAAAGAGTTGAATATGAGGCAGAGGAGATGGTTAGAATTGTTGAAGGATTATGACTTCAGTTTGAATTATCACCCGGGAAAGGCTAATGTTGTAGCCGATGCTTTGAGTCGGAAGTCGTTGCATGTGTCGGCAAAGATGGTGAAGGAACTTGAATTGGTTGAGCAGTTCAGGGACATGAGTTTGGTCTGCGAAGTAACACCTCGGAGTGTTAGACTAGGAATGATGAAGATTCATAATGAATTTTTGGATGTCATTCGAGAGGCTCAGAAGCAAGATATCAAGCTAGTTGAATTGGCGGTGGGGATTGACCGTTCTGAAAATAAAGACTATGAGATTGATGCGCAAGATGTGTTGAGATACCGTGGAAGGATTTGTATTCCGAGTGATGAGGAGATTAGGAAGGCAATTCTTGAAGAAGGGAACAGAAGTAAGTTGAGTATTCACCCGGGAGCCACAAAAATGTATCAAGACTTAAAGAAGCTGTTTTGGTGGCCTGGTATGAAGAGGGATGTAGCTCCGTTTGTGTATGCGTGTTTGACTTGCCAGAAGTCGAAAGTGGAGCATCAGAAGCCTGCGGGATTGATGCAACCGTTAGAGATTCCGGAATGGAAGTGGGATAGCATTTTCATGGATTTTGTGACTAATTTGCCTAATACCGTAAGAGGATTTGACGCTATTTGGGTGATTGTTGATAGGTTGACGAAGTCTGCTCACTTTTTGCCAATTAGTATTACTTATCCGGTTCCGAAGTTGGCAGAAATTTATGTTAAGACGATTGTGAAGTTGCATGGTGTTCCGTTGAGTATTGTGTCTGATAGGGATCCTAGATTTACTTCTGAATTTTGGAAGAGTTTGCAAGAAGTTTTGGGTTCTAAGTTGAGGTTGAGCTCAGCGTACCATCCACAGACAGATGGTCAGACAGAGAGGACTATTCAGTCGCTAGAAGATTTGTTGAGGGCTTGTGTGCTTGAGCAAGGAGGGTCGTGGGATTCTCATCTTCCATTGATAGAGTTTACTTACAATAACAGTTTTCATTCTAGCATTGGGATGGCGCCTTTTGAGGCATTGTATGGTAGAAGATGCAGGACTCCTTTGTGTTGGTATTTCATATCACAAATTCACCAAAACACCACATATGCGAATCATATCACCAATTCAACTCATTAATTCTTAATCACCAATGTCAATCATCATAATTTGTCACTCACAACACCAATCAATAATTTAATCGAACACCTAGAATGCAATTAGTTATAACAACAATGAACCACCAATTTTAGGATCACAACAATCACCAACGAGCAAGTATTTTCAATCAACCTAGTTAGGATTCAACTACCATCAAACTACACATCAAAATCAAACCCTAGGCATCATAGGATCTATCCCCACATAACCCCATCATAAAACCCCATTATAAGGAAGAACCCCACCCTTACCTTATAGTAGGAGAGCACCAATTCTCTTGATCGAGTCACCAACAAAACCTCAGCAACACAGCTCCTCTCTGCTCCCTTGAATTCGCGAATTCCTCTTCCTCTTCTCTCTTGTTATGCGCGCCGAACCCTTTCTCTCTTCTCCTCTCTCTATTTCACAACTTTTATTTCTTTCTTTCTCCAAGCAATTCGCAAATGAGCACCAAACCCTAGCCTAGGCGCTTCACCTATGCGCTTAGCTAGTGGGCTTGGATCATGGGCTTTCCTCCAGCTTAAGCCCGATCACTAACGACATCCCCTAATATTTAATTACACACCTCTTAATCAAACGCTAATATAATTACACCGACTAAAATAAATAAAAAAATTAACTGAATACCTAAATATTTAATTAAATAATTTAACTAAAAAGTAATTGATATAAGATAACGGTGTGCCATTATTACTGTGTATTGGTGTTGTTAGTTGCCTGATCTATATGTTGTCGATCTTATATGTTATTACTTATGAAATGAGACTCACCCTACTGCTTTTATGTTGCTTCTCATGTTGGCAACGTGCAGGTGATAGCGAGTGAAGGTTACCTAGTACCTTCTTCTAGTTGGTTGAGTCAGCTCTGATACGTAGCACCGGGGGTGTCTTAGTTTTACTCATTTTATTTATTTGATGTCTCTAGACTGTTATTTGGTGATGTAATTGAATACCTTGAGATTCAATATTTTCCGCTGCGATGGTTTTTATGCTGTGTTGATGTAAACTAAACAGGATGTCTATGCTGGCTGCGGTGCTATGTATCACGCACTTTGTGTCTTTATGAATTATTTTTGGAGTTATTATACGTTGTTGTTTTTGAAATGTGGCACCCTCTTGCGGTTGCACTGAAAGTTTTTGGAAACTCTGATTTTAAACTAATTAAATAGTAGTTATTGGAAGGGGGTGTTACACCTGAATTCCTCAATCAACTCTAACTCCTTAGCCATCATTGCCGACATATGCAAAGACTTTCGACTTAAGGCATCAGCCACAACATTAGCTTTGCCTGGATGATAGTCAAACCGAAATCATAGTCTTTCAACAATTCTAACCACCTTCGCTGCCTCATATTCAGCTCCTTCTGGTCAAACAAATACTTCAAACTCTTATGATCACTGAACACCTCAAATCTGGAACCATACAAATAGTGCCTCCAAATCTTCAGCACAAAGACTACTGCAGCCAACTCCAAATCATGCGTTGGATAATTCTTCTCATGAATCCTTAACTGCCTCGACGCATAAGCAATCACCTTACAATCTTGCATAAGCACGCCACCTAGACCCATCTTCGAAGCATCACAATACACTACGAACGGCTCGCCCAGATTTGGCAACGTCAAAACATGAGACGTCGTCAATCTCTTCTTCAACCCAAGGAAACTTTCCTCACAACGAGCATCATACACAAAAGCCTTACCCTTACAAGTCAACTGCGGCAACGGAAGGGCCAACTTAGAAAAACTTTCGATGAACCTTCTGTAGTAACCTGCCAACCATAAGAAGCTTCTAATCTCCGTAGCCGACTTCAGACTCTCCCACTGCATCACGGCATCAACCTTAGACGGATCCACAGCAATACCACTACCAGAAATGATATGACCCAGAAAACTCACTTCTAACAACCAGAATTAACACTTAGACAACTTTGCATACAACCTCTTCTCTCTCAGGATCTCCAATACTAATCTCAAATGCTCTGCATGCTCTTCCTCCGATTTCGAATAAATTAGGATGTCGTCAATGAACACAACCACTAACCGATCCAAATAAAGTATGGAATATACGATTCATGTACTCCATAAATACACCCGGTGCGTTAGTGACACCGAACGGCATCGTCGAATACTCATAATGCCCATACCGTGTCCTGAAAGCAGTCTTCTGAACATCTCCATCCTTCACCTTGATCTGATGATAACCTGATCTCAAATCAATCTTGCTGAACACTCGAGCACCCACTAACTGATCCATTATATCGTCTATCCTCGGCAGTGGATACTTGTTCTTAATGGTCACCTTATTCAGCTGCCTATAATCAACACACAACCTCATGCTTCCATCCTTCATCTTCACCAACAACACAGGAGCTCCCCATGGAGATACACTCGGCCTAATAAACTTCTTCTCAAGTAGATCTTCAAGTTGCTTCTTCAACTCAGACAATTCTGACGCAGACATCCTGTACAGTGCCATAGACACAGGCCTCGTACCAGGTACAAGGTCAATAGAAAACTCCACTTCCCTCTCAGGCGGCACACTTGGAATCTCATTAGGAAAGACTTCAGGAAATTCGCGCACCACTTGCAACTCTTCAATGATAAGCTTGATTCTCAACAGACAGCGATGTCATCAGCGAAAATAACTGAACTCCCTCCTTTTCTAACTTCCGCAACTGACTAGCAGATAACAAACCAGACTTTTCCTCTCCAAAGCTCACAGACTTGCGATGACAATCAATGCGAACATAGTTATGCTCCAACCAGTTCATGCCCAAAACTACATCTAATCCCTTCAGCGGCAAACAAACAAATTCCACAACAAAGTCTCGGTCGAAGATCGACACGGGACACTGAGAACATACAAGAGAAGTGGTTACCGACCCCTTAGCTGGAGTGTCGACAACCATCTCTCCATTCATAGCAGACAAACTTAGACCCAATCTCTTACAACAATCAGCAGCAATAAAGCAATGAGTAGCACCAGTATCAACAATAGACTTTAAAGGAGTACCATTAATGAAGCACATACCTCTAATGAGTCCATCATCTTCAGTAGGCTCTTCACCTGCTAAAGCGAACACCTTTCCACTGGACCTTTCCTTCTTCGGCTTCGAACACTGAGTACTAATATGCCCCTCCTCACCACAGTTGTAGCAGACCACTACCTTGCGCTCACATTCGGCCACCACATGACCGTCCTTACCGCACTTGAAACACTTCTTTATGTCGCTTCTGCACATGACACTCTTGTGGCCAGGCTTGCCACACTTAAAACACACAATGCTAGCAGGGGCATCTCCCCCACTAGTCCTCTTGCCAACATCAGCTCTCTGCTTACCCTTGCCCGCAGGGACCTCATACGGCTTACTACGGCCTTGAAACTTGCTCCTCTTATCATTCACAATCTTGTAGTGAGCATTACTATCCTCCTCAAAAATTCTGCAACTATCAATAAAGTCAGCAAAGACACGGTTCTTTTGATATCCGATTGCCTTCTTGATCTCGGGCCTCAAACCATTCTCAAACTTGACACACTTAGAAAACTCAGCATTAGCTCCAGTGTAATGCTGATAGAACTTTGCTAGCTCCACGAACTTAGCGGCATACTCCGATACGGACATACTCCCCTATTTCAGCTCCAGAAACTCAATCTCTTTCTTCCCTCGGACATCTTCCGGATAATACTTACGGTTAAACTCTCTGCTGAACACTTCCCAGGTAATTTCTTCATTAGCAGTCTCCAACCTCTGCCTCGTCTCTAACCACCAATCATCAGCTTTCTCAGCTAGCATATGCGTACCATAGCGGACCTTCTGTGCTTGGGTACAATCCATCACTCGAAAAATCCTCTCCATTTCTTTCAACCAAGCCAAAGCACCATCGGGATCGTACTTGCCCTTGAAGGTAGGCGGATTCTCTCTCTGAAAGGTAGCCAAGCTCCGAACCCCAACATTCTCACCAGCATTCTGTTGATTCTGCACAGCTTGCGCCAAAGCAGCTAGAGCAGCAGGAATTGCAGTGTCGTTCCTCCCAGCCATTTCAACTCACTTGCTACAAAACAAACAACAGTTAGATATAATTGACAACACATCATTGTCAATTGACACTACGACTGGACAACTTGGCCGGACAGACCGAACTTTTCCTCTGATACCACTAATGGAACACCCCTTTTCTACCCAATAATTATTTAATAAATCAGAGTTACAAAAATTTATTTCATATTTCGAAAAGAGATGTCACACATTCATCAAAACCAAAAATGTCACTTACAGTATATAATACTTTATCAAAAAGGGACTAAGCCCATAACACCGGTTTAGTTAAACACATCACCACGCAGCGGAAATACAAATAAGTTTCAAAACAATGAAATCATAACCTCCTGAATGGACTCCAACAATTAAAATATAACAACCAAAGCAAAGGACACCGACGACACCGACTCAGATTAGCGAAGGTACCTAAGCCTTCACTCGCAATCACCTGCACGTTACCGCATAGGGGTAACATTCAAACAGAAGGGGTGAGATATCTTCAATATAATAGCGTAAAATGATAGGAAATAGGCTAGAATAAGACAACTATATCTACCACTCCAAAACACACACCAAATTCATAAACACACGTCAATTAGTAAACACCACAGTCAGTCACCAAATGTCATGACAATGCATGAATGCAACCCACACCAACGGGCATATTCATGTGGTACCAAATCACCAAAATTTGCCTGTAAATAGAGGCCTCACCAAAATTGAGAGCTTTCACACCAGGCCCACCAATTCACCAAAAATTGAGCTTTCACACCAGGCTCACTAGTTTTAGAAAATTTGAGCTTTCACACCTAGCTCCAAGACCAAAGGCCTTCACCAAATAAATGCACATGTTGTATGCGACACCATGAATGCACACAGACAATCATCCAAAATAGTCACAATGTGACACACCAAAATTAATCACCATTATCACCAAAGTTGAGCTTTCACACCTAGCCCAACGACACCAAAACACCAAGACTACCCGAAACAACGGAACACCAAAATTTGGAGCCTTCACACCAAGCTCCTACAACACCAAGGTTTGAGTCTTCACACCTAGCTCAAACCGCACCAAGACACCAAGAGGACAACAATTTCCAAAACATTTGAGACGCGATGATTTTTTTCCCAACACCGAAGACAAGCGACAATTTTCGAAAACATTTGAGACCACGACAATTTTTCCAAAATATTTGAGACATGACAACTTTCTTTTTAAAAACATCACCATTTAACGATACACCAACGGTTAACAATTTTTCCAGAAAAATTGACCATTTGGCCTCAAATTGGAATATTCAGCTAGGCCTCTAAATAAGATTTCCAAAACATTTTGAAACGTCTAAATCGGACTCCCGGGTCAAAAGATATGTCAAAAACAAATCCGGGGAAAAATTGAGGAACATCCTGAAAATGGCGCCCCAGGAAACATGCTGGAAACTGGCCAGCAACAGAAACTGGCGCCCTTGGCGCCCAGGCAACACAAAACCGCAACATGGCAGGATATGGCGCCCAGGGAGGCACCCAGCAGGCAACACAACAGGATTTGGCGCCCTTGGCGCCCCTGCGCCAAGACACAGCGCGCAACACACCCAGACACAGGCGCCCATGGCGCCCCTCGCGGCAACAGCGCGCAACACAACACACACTGGAACACGGCGCCCACACCCAGGGCGCCAAAAACAACAACACGAAACGCAACACAACCAGGGACGTGCCCCAGACACGACGCCCATGCACATGGCGCCAAAAACAGCAACATGACACCAAGCAACATTGGCACACGGCGCCCACACCCAGGGCGCCAAAAACAGCAACACACTCACCCAGAAATGGCGCCCAGCACCAGGGCCCCAAAAACAGCATCACACCAAATTCACCAAAACACCACATATGCGAATCATATCACCAATTCAACTCATTAATTCTTAATCACCAATGCCAATCATCATAATTTGTCACTCACAACACCAATCAATAATTTAATCGAACACCTAGCATGCAATTAGTTATAACAACAATGAACCACCAATTTTAGGATCACAACAATCACCAACGAGCAAGTATTTTCAATCAACCTAGTTAGGATTCAACTACCATCAAACTACACATCAAAATCAAACCCTAGGCATCATAGGATCTATCCCCACATAACCCCATCATAAAACCCCATTATAAGGAAGAACCCCACCCTTACCTTATAGTAGGAGAGCACCAATTCTGTTGATCGAGTCACGAACAAAACCTCAGCAACACAGCTCCTCTCTGCTCCCTTGAATTCGCGAATTCCTCTTCCTCTTCTCTCTTGTTATGCGCGCCGAACCCTTTCTCTCTTCTCCTCTCTCTATTTCGCAACTTTTCTTTCTTTCTCCAAGCAATTCGCAAATGAGCACCAAACCCTAGCCTAGGCGCTTCACCTATGCGCCTAGCTAGTAGGCTTGGATCACGGGCTTTCCTCCAGCTTAAGCCCGATCACTAACGCCATCCCCTAATATTTAATTACACACCTCTTAATCAAACGCTAATATAATTACACCGACTAAAATAAATAAAAAAAATAATTGAATACCTAAATATTTAATTAAATAATTTAATTAAATATTTGGGCGTTACATATTGCCTTGTAATTCATTGTGAGTGTCATGATCAAAACTAGGGGTGTCTACCACAACTACACTTTGGCCTTTCAACTTGAGGTTGGCCTTTCTTTCTTTTTCCTCCTCCTCAATTTTATTTTTCAAAATGATTTGGTCTTTCAAAACTTCTTGAGGACTAAGGGGAGAAAGAACAAATTTCAAATTCTTATGCATAAAGGAGTATTTGTTAGTAAATCCATCACGGATTGCTTTTGTATCAATTTGCCATGGCCTTCCTAAGATTAGGTGGCCAACATTCATAGGGACAATATCACAAAAGACATCGTCTTTGTACCTATGAATGGAAAAACTAACAAGCACTTGTTTATCCACAACTATTTCTTTTTGCTCATTAAGCCATTGTATTTTGTATGGGTTTGGATGATTGAGGGTGGGAAGATTGAGCTTTGTGACTAAGCGAGTGCTAGCCCAATTAACACAACTTCCAACATTAATTTACAAACAACATAATCTAGTTGACACAAGACATCTAGTATGAAAGGTAGAAGGAGTAGTAGTAGGAGAAGAGAAAGTTTCCTTACACTTTGGCACCATGGCCGAAGCTTTATCTTTTATCGTTATAGGAGTATAGGCTTCCCCCCTCTTTGAATTGGCCTTCCAAGTATTGGTGTGGGTATACTTGAAGGATTTTTCTTCTTTGATGTCTCTCCTTCTATGGCTCCTTTCATCCTCCTCAACAACATATCTAGGCCTCCTATTTCTTTTGTCATAATATTCACAAGGAGAGTCATATCTCATAGGGGAATGGTATCTTATGGGGAAATGATACCTTATTGGGGAATGATACATTCTTGGGGAAGGATATCTCCTAAGAGAATCATACCTCATTGGGGAATCATGTAACACCCCGATTTTCGTATTAGTACGTTTGTGCTTTATGCGCGAATATAATAGTAATTCTTGTGATATATTGTGCGTCTTAGTGATTATGTATTTTAATAATATTTAGTAATTTAATCGATTTTATATATTTACGTGTTTTCGAGTTATCAAATATGTCCAAATGATATTAAACCGTATTTTTATACTATGTTGGTACGATATTATTGTTAGTATTTATTTATGTTGTTTATAGAATATCTATATTTGAAATATGATTGTTTTAGTTGATTATCTTATTTTATAAAATAACTGTATTCGAGATATTAATTATTCATAGAAATTATTTTGGCCTATTGAGGTGTTAAAATAATAGATAGAGTGAAGTTAGGCTTTAAAAACGATTTGAAAGTGATTTTTGGACTATCTTACTCGCATACACCTCTTCCTTTACTAGGTGCACCCCTAAGCTACAAGTAAACACACACCTGCCCACTACTAATCCAGCCCATGTGCACCAGCTGTCCTGAATCCAACCAGGCCCAGTCATTCCTCCTTCTTCATCGTGACTACTGTCACTGCAGAAAAACCCTAAGAACATCTTCCCTCTCTAGATGCAATCCTTCCCCATGCCACGGCCAAGACTCAAATAGTTTCCTTCCCCCCTCGAAATCCGCCGTTGATCCCAAATCCACTCATGGTTCCCTCGATCGTGATGCCGTTTCACGCGGAAGTAGCTGCACGCCACCACCTCAAGTGGTCGTCTTCCGCCATTTCCGACAAGTACAGGTCTCGCCTATGTACACCAAACCCATCCAAAACTACAACTGTGATATATTTGAACCATTCGTATACTTCCTCCCCACCGTGACAGAATGAATGCAGATTGCAACAGAGTGAATGCAGAAAAAACTGTCCGCACATAAGCCTAAGCAAGAATGGAGATCTATTTGATGTGTACAAACATCTTTAAGTCGCTGAGCATCTTATTCACACAATACAGCCCATTAGGTAAACATCCATCATATTCCTCCACGTTCTCTTTCTATCCTTTTGAATTTAGATTTCCTACAAAAGGCATTTTGTTTAAGGTTATCAAGTAAACTATATATCTGTATGAATATTATTATAAAGTCTTATATTTAATAGATTAAACCATAGTCTTTAGCTTTATACCATCGATTTTCTTATGTTAAGTATTAACATCTGTTACAAAATTATAAAGGTTTAGAATAGCTAAATATTTTTAGTTTTAATACTATTTAATGTTTAGCTAATTGAAGTCAGTCATATCTTAGTATACTCTATTAAAATGATTATGAATCCAAAAAGGGGGTTACATGTAATTATCTGACATAATTGTTTAATATACCATATTGCACTTTCAAGTATGTACTTCACTTCGCAAATATGATTAATTAGTTAAACAAACATATTTATATTATTCTGGATAGTTAATTGAACGTTAGTGTTGCTTGATTTTATGTGTTTGAATCAACAGTCTCGCTGTCAAAATTAGATCACGTTCGAGAACTCATTACTCGTTCTTTCGTTTTGCCAAAGGAACAATCGCAATTGGATACCAGGTAAGGGTGGGTCTCATCTTCTCTATAATAGGGTTTTATGATGGGGACTAAGTAAGGGTAGGCTCTATGTATGCCGTTTTATGTATTTTTAGCAATTATTGATGAACCCTAGGCATATGACAACTTGTTGTTGAGAAATTGTGATTTGCGTGCTAAGTGCTTGAATACTCATTGATGGTATTGTGATTGATAATGATTTGGGATGAATAAGATAATTCGATGTCCATATTGTTGAATTAAACCTTGGTGAATGGAATTTGGTGTTTAATATGTTGATGTGATCATATATGTGAATTTTGATGTTTGGTGGATGATTTTTGATGATTCTTTATGTATTCATGATTGATTTGTGATGTGATGTTAGTTTTACGGTTGATATGCGATTTGAAGTTATTTGTATGAGTTGTATGCGATTTGATGAATTTGTGTTGCTCGAATTCGTTGTTGTTGGTGTCATAGGCGCATAGGGCGCCATTTTTGGTGTTTATGATGTTGCTAGATTTTGTTGTCTAGGTGCAGAATTAGGCGCCCTTGAGTGGGGCGCCCTGTGCCAAGTCTCTGTGTTACTGAATTTTGTGCAGGTGTTGACGCCCCTTGGCTGGGCGCATGTTCTGTGCCTGTTGCTGCGTTGCGCGCCCAGTGCGCCTGCTGCCGTGTGCACGCCTGTTGCCTGTGTGCCTGCGACTGTCTAAGTTTGTGTCTTAGGCGCCCTGTGCCTGGGCGCCACTTTCAGGATATTGTCGTTTTTCATTAAAAACTGTTTTCGTGATAACTTTTGACTCGGGTGTCCGTTTTAAACGTTTCAAAAAGTGTTGTGAAGCCCATTTCGTTGTCTATCTGTGTGTCCTATTTTAAAAGCGAAAACTTATTATTTTCTGATGGTTCTGGGCGCCCAAGTGGCTGCCCCGATGGTCGTTGTTGTTGCGTTGCAAAATTGTTTTCAATGTCTAAAACCTTTTTGGTGTCAATGATGATGTTCTAAATAACGTTTTTGCCCTCAGTGGCTATTGTTTGAATTGATGATGTTTATGAATAAGTGACGATGAAAATAAGTGATGTTAAGGCCTAAAAGGCTAAGCGACGATGAATTATAGCGACGATGTTGTGTGTAGTTATGAATTGATAGGTGATGTGCCCTTTTTGGCAAAATGGTAAGTGACGGGTCACATTGTTGACTGTGTTTGTGTGTGTTTGTGTGTGATGCATGTCGTAGTGTCCCATGCATCCCATGTGCATAATGTGAAGAATAGGCTTCGGCCTCTTGTGAAGAATAGGCTTCGGCCTCCTGTGAAGAATAGGCTCGGCCTCTTAATTGTGATGAATATGGTACCATCATGCATATGCCCGCGAGTGGGTTGCACTTCACATACTTACATGACATTGTGATGAGCTTTGGTAGTGATTGAATTGATGTTTGTGATGTGGTCTATATAGCTGGCATTGCAATGATTTGTTGTGGTGATTAATATTGATGATTGATTTGATAATTCGTGTTGCGGTTGATATAGTGTCATAACCCTAGCATAGTGCTTATCATAAGCTTTATTATATTGCTAGATGAACTCACCCCTTCTGTTTGAATGTTACCCCTATGCGGTAACGTGCAGGTGATCTCGAGTGAAGGCTTAGGTATCTTCACTAGCTGAGTCGGGTCGTCTGCTCTGATTATGTAACACTAGGGGGAAATGATGTTGTTTAAGTTACTTATGGTTTTTGTTGTTGTTGGATTTTAGTATTGTTAGCTTTGCCTGGTTTCAATGCCTATTACGATTAAATTTGTTGGATTTTCTGCTGTGAGGTTATATTTTAATTTACAATGACGTTTTGAAAGTATTATAAGGCTGTTTTCGAAAAGTGAATAAATTGGCATGTAATGTTTAACGAAGTAAGTGTGACATCCCTTGTGATGTAACTAAAATTTGAAACTCTGATTTTTACGCTAATAAAGTAACGGGTAGAAAAGGGGTGTTACATTAGTGGTATCAGAGCAATGGTTGGTCCGTCCGGCCAAGTCGTCGAGTCGTTGTGTCGGTTAACGACCAACTGTTGCCTTTTAGTACTAACCGTTGTTTACATTGCAGGTTGTCCGAATCAGGTAAATTTTATTAGATTGTTCGGTCCTAACCGGACTGTTTGTGTTGTTTGGTTTGCCTTTCTGATGTGCGAATTCTGAGTAGAGTTGCAAGCATCACTTAATTTATTTTGGGTAGTTGTTAAGCTAACTAATTCAATCGGTAAGTTTTAAGGTAATGAGATACGCAATAAGTATTCCGTAGAGGAGTCATCAAGGTGATATCCGATAAAAAGAAGTTAGACTCTTAGTGAGAAATTAATTTTTTCCCAAACCCTAAATCCCTAATGTTGGATCTGTTGATGTTTTTCCCCCAATTGATGTTGATGTTGAATCTGTTGGATTGAATTTAGCTCCTGAGTATTGAATCTATTGATGAGTTGAATGTTGCATTGCACGTAAATTGAATCTGTTGCCATCTACGTAGATTGAATCTCTCCTTTCTATTTACTTATATTTGTGTATGTTTCCTAATATTGAATCTGTTGAATCTAGCTTTAATTTACTGATGTGTTGAATCTGTTAAAACATAGGCTCCAAATGTTAAATCTGTCTAATTGTGGGATCCAAATGGGGATTAGAAAGGACTTTAGGGAGACATGCTGATTTGTGGGTTCCTTAGATGGCTGTTGAGAATGGTGACGTTGAGGATATGGATTTGGTAACAAAGAATAGATGGCTTTTATATTTACTCGTTGATTCATTTTGCAATGGTATGACGCTGCTATGAACTTTTATTTTGGTTCAGGGTAAAAATGTCATGGTTAATTAAGGCTTTTCTTTGAAATAATGTATGATTCGTGGTTTTGTTGCTTCTGATGTGGAGTTTATGAAGTTCTTTAAGTTTCACATGGCTTGGTGTTGTGTACTCTGAGTTCCTGCATGACTGACTAAGTGCTTTATTGAATTGTTGTGTTTAAATTAGCATGAACTGAGAATTTAATTATGATATGCTGTCTAAGAGTCATTTGTGAGTTTCACTATAATTACATTTTTATTGACTCTTGAGCTATAGATAATCAGGTGTTTTATGAATGTTTATGTGTGATTCTATGGGTAACCTTTTAAGATAGGAGTTTATCTTAATTGTAGATTTAGTGCTCATGTACTTGTCGAACCACTAGTAGTGTTTTGTGTTTAGAATCGAAGTAAATAGTTGAGGGACGTGAGGGGTGCGAATTCGAACCTTAAGTTGAGACTCACAAGAGTAACAAAATCACGCCTTTGTTGGAAAGATGTAAGAAATGCGGCTTTTATTAAGTTTCATATGGATAATTCATTATTGTGAGAAGTAGAGCAAATTTTTGTGTGAGAGATAAAGTAACCTTTAAGATATTGGAATTAATTAGTGGGGTTAACCCATAACAATTGTCACTAAGAGTATAGTATCCTAATAGTGGATTGTCGTGTTTGGGTAGTCGAGTAAAACTTTAGGGACCTTGAGAGTAGAATATTGATTTAGGAGTAAAAGTATAGAGGTGTGTGTGTCGTTTGTTGTTCGGTATACAAAAGGACCTTAATGGCAATTAGGAATAAGAACTGCATTTAATTTCGATCTCATTGATTTTGACGGAAATTTCGAGGACGAAATTTTTTTTTAGAGGGGTTGAGTTGTAACACCCCGATTTTCGTATTAGTACGTTTTTGCTTTATGCGCGAATATAATAGTAATTCTTGTGATATATTGTGCGTCTTAGTGATTATGTATTTTAATAATATTTAGTAATTTAATCGATTTTATATATTTAAGTGTTTTCGAGTTATCAAATATGTCCAAATGATATTAAACCGTATTTTTATACTATGTTGGTACGATATTATTGTTAGTATTTATTTATGTTGTTTATAGAATATCTATATTTGAAATATGATTGTTTTAGTTGATTATTTTATTTTATAAAATAACTGTATTCGAGATATTAATTATTCATAGAAATTATTTTGGCCTATTGAGGTGTTAAAATAATAGATAGAGTGAAGTTAGGCTTTAAAAACGATTTGAAAGTGATTTTTGGACTATCTTACTCGCATACACCTCTTCCTTTACTAGGTGCACCCCTAAGCTACAAGTAAACACACACCTGCCCACTACTAATCCAGCCCATGTGCACCAGCTGTCCTGAATCCAACCAGGCCCAGTCATTCCTCCTTCTTCATCGTGACTACTGTCACTGCAGAAAAACCCTAAGAACATCTTCCCTCTCTAGATGCAATCCTTCCCCATGCCACGGCCAAGACTCAAACAGTTTCCTTCCCCCCTCGAAATCCGCCGCTGATCCCAAATCCACTCATGGTTCCCTCGATCGTGATGCTGTTTCACGCGGAAGTAGCTGCACGCCACCACCTCAAGTGGTCGTCTTCCGCCATTTCCGACAAGTACAGGTCTCGCCTATGTACACCAAACCCATCCAAAACTACAACTGTGATATATTTGAACCATTCGTATACTTCCTCCCCACCGTGACAGAATGAATGCAGATTGCAACAGAGTGAATGCAGAAAAAACTGTCCGCACATAAGCCTAAGCAAGAATGGAGATTTGAATCTATTTGATGTGTACAAACATCTTTAAGTCGCTGAGCATCTTATTCACACAATACAGCCCATTAGGTAAACATCCATCATATTCCTCCACGTTCTCTTTCTATCCTTTTGAATTTAGATTTCCTACAAAAGGCATTTTGTTTAAGGTTATCAAGTAAACTATATATCTGTATGAATATTATTATAAAGTCTTATATTTAATAGATTAAACCATAGTCTTTAGCTTTATACCATCGATTTTCTTATGTTAAGTATTAACATCTGTTACAAAATTATAAAGGTTTAGAATAGCTAAATATTTTTAGTTTTAATACTATTTAATATTTAGCTAATTGAAGTCAGTCATATCTTAGTATACTCTATTAAAATGATTATGCATCCAAAAAGGGGGTTACATGTAATTATCTGAGATAATTGTTTAATATACCATATTGCACTTTCAAGTATGTACTTCACTTCGCAAATATGATTAATTAGTTAAACAAACATATTTATATTATTCTGGATAGTTAATTGAACGTTAGTGTTGCTTGATTTTATGTGTTTGAATCAACAGTCTCGCTGTCAAAATTAGATCACGTTCGAGAACTCATTACTCGTTCTTTCGTTTTGCCAAAGGAACAATCGCAATTGGATACCAGGTAAGGGTGGGTCTCATCTTCTCTATAATAGGGTTTTATGATGGGGACTAGGTAAGGGTAGGCTCTATGTATGCCGTTTTATGTATTTTTAGCAATTATTGATGAACCCTAGGCATATGACAACTTGTTGTTGAGAAATTGTGATTTGCGTGCTAAGTGCTTGAATACTCATTGATGGTATTGTGATTGATAATGATTTGGGATGAATAAGATAATTCGATGTCCATATTGTTGAATTAAACCTTGGTGAATGGAATTTGGTGTTTAATATGTTGATGTGATCATATATGTGAATTTTGATGTTTGGTGGATGATTTTTGATGATTCTTTATGTATTCATGATTGATTTGTGATGTGATGTTAGTTTTACGGTTGATATGCGATTTGAAGTTATTTGTATGAGTTGTATGCGATTTGATGAATTTGTGTTGCTCGAATTCGTTGTTGTTGGTGTCATAGGCGCATAGGGCGCCATTTTTGGTGTTTATGATGTTGCTGGATTTTGTTGTCTAGGTGCAGAATTAGGCGCCCTTGAGTGGGGCGCCCTGTGCCAAGTCTCTGTGTTGCTGAATTTTGTGCAGGTGTTGACGCCCCTTGGCTGGGCGCATGTTCTGTGCCTGTTGCTGCGTTGCGCGCCCAGTGCGCCTGCTGCCGTGTGCACGCCTGTTGCCTGTGTGCCTGCGACTGTCTAAGTTTGTGTCTTAGGCGCCCTGTGCCTGGGCGCCACTTTCAGGATATTGTCGTTTTTCATTAAAAATTGTTTTCGTGATAACTTTTGACTCGGGTGTCCGTTTTAAACGTTTCAAAAAGTGTTGTGAAGCCCATTTCGTTGTCTATCTGTGTGTCCTATTTTAAAAGCGAAAAATTATTATTTTCTGATGGTTCTGGGCGCCCAAGTGGCTGCCCCGATGGTCGTTGTTGTTGCGTTGCAAAACTGTTTTCGATGTCTAAAACCTTTTTGGTGTCAATGATGATGTTCTAAATAACGTTTTTGCCCTCAGTGGCTATTGTTTGAATTGATGATGTTTATGAATAAGTGACGATGAAAATAAGTGATGTTAAGGCCTAAAAGGCTAAGCGACGATGAATTATAGCGACGATGTTGTGTGTAGTTATGAATTGATTGGTGATGTGCCCTTTTTGGCAAATTGGTAAGTGACGGGTCACATTGTTGACTGTGTTTGTGTGTGTTTGTGTGTGATGCATGTCGTAGTTTCCCATGCATCCCATGTGCATAATGTGAAGAATAGGCTTTGGCCTCTTGTGAAGAATAGGCTTCGGCCTCCTGTGAAGAATAGGCTCGGCCTCTTAATTGTGATGAATCTGGTACCATCATGCATATGCCCGCGAGTGGGTTGCACTTCACATACTTACATGACATTGTGATGAGCTTTGGTAGTGATTGAATTGATGTTTTGTGATGTGGTCTATATAGCTGGCATTGCGATGATTTGTTGTGGTGATTAATATTGATGATTGATTTGATAATTCGTGTTGCGGTTGATATAGTGTCATAACCCTAGCATAGTGCTTATCATAAGCTTTATTATATTGCTAGATGAACTCACCCCTTCTGTTTGAATGTTACCCCTATGCGGTAACGTGCAGGTGATCTCGAGTGAAGGCTTAGGTATCTTCACTAGCTGAGTCGGGTCGTCTGCTCTGATTATGTAACACTAGGGGGAAATGATGTTGTTTAAGTTACTTATGGTTGTTGTTGTTGTTGGATTTTAGTATTGTTAGCTTTGCCTGGTTGCAATGCCTATTACGATTAAATTTGTTGGATTTTCTGCTGTGAGGTTATATTTTAATTTACAATGACGTTTTGAAAGTATTATAAGGCTGTTTTCGAAAAGTGAATAAATTGGCATGTAATGTTTAACGAAGTAAGTGTGACATCCCTTGTGATGTAACTAAAATTTGAAACTCTGATTTTTACGCTAATAAAGTAACGGGTAGAAAAGGGGTGTTACAAATCATACCTCAATGGTGAATCATGCGTCCTATCAAATATGGACTTCTTCATGCAATAATTTGTGTGTACCTACAAGAGAATGTTAGTATAAAAATAGTCATCAATAAGTCCTCACAAAAAGTGTTTACCTTTCCAAGTGTCACTCAACTCGTGTTTAGGCTTTTTAGGAAACACTCTCAGTCAAGGGTTTTTGGGTCACACACACAATGTAAGTAGGTCACTCAAGTCACTCTTATCCTCCTTTAGAGTTTGAAAAGGAACCTCAAAAGCCTCTTTCCACCTTTGATGTTGATATTACTTGAGATCTCAAAGGGAGTATAGTCTATCACCAAAGAATGACAAGAAAGGAAGAAACTGCTATGACAAACTTAGAAATTTTAAAGACTAAAATAAAATTAAAAAATTAGAAAAGTTAAACCAAATATAGAGTATTTAAAGACAAATTTAAACTATAAAAAAGAGACTCAAAAGATTGGTAGCAATGCACCAAAGATATTGTAACAAAGTTAGCAAATAAGCCTCCAAGGGCAAAAAGGTCCTAATGTCCCCATAAATTTTTGACAAAATTGCAAAATGATCCAAAAAATGTATAAAAATAATAGGAATTCTTCTGGAATTTTTGAATTATTTTGATGCTCCCGCGGTTAGGTTTTGCCTTTTTTTCTTTTGACTATTTTACTATTTATTCATTTTTTCCGGTATTTTCTTTTTTTCAGAATTTTTTTATCAGTCTTTCAAATAATGGTAGATTTTGAGAAGAATAACCTGGCTTTTGAATCACTGTAAACGGAGCTATATTGAATTCACTAACACAAATTGAAGTTTGACATCAACAGTTTTGGATTAAAGTGTAGGATTGAAAACAAATTATCAAGAACGTCAAGAACAAGAACAGTTTCCAGATTTCGCAATTCAGCACCAAATCCTACAAATGAGTAGTGCATCTCATGCGAAATTTCACAAGGATTCCAAATATACCATCAATTTTAACAAACGATGCGAAGAACTCAAGAAGAACGCTAAATTACGGAGAAAAGCGCGTTTAGGTGTTGTGAATTGGGGAAACGCACAATACTCAACCAAAATTTACCAAATCACTTGCAAATGGTGTGTGATCACTGCAGGAAGGGAAATATAGCAACAAATTTCAACGAAAAGGATCAAGAAATGAGCACGAAATAGAATTTTGAAGAATGCGAATTGATTCGATTTTTACTTTGAATTTGATGAAATCTTGCTCAAATTCAACGAAAGAAGTATTTAATCCGTTGTAAATGTTACCACTGTCAAGACGTGCAAAAAAAATTTGAACGAAATCAACAGATATAAAAAAACAAAATGTAGCGTGTGTGAACTGTGTTGCTGGAAAAAAACTGTTGCTGAATAAAGAATGGAAAAGGAGAACACTTTTTGGCAAAAAAACCATTCCATACCAAAAAATTTTTTTTACCTAAATACTACACTTTCTACATTATATACCAAAATAACCCACTTTTTTTTAAGTGGAGAACTCGCCCCCCACCAAACCGAGTTCTAAACTTAAATTTTGCAAATTTTTTTTATTTGTAGTTCGGAACTCGCCCCCCACCAGGGAGAGTTCTGCACTGCGTTTTTTTATTTTTTTTAATTTCTTATATTTAATTTGATTAAATTGTAATTACGGTAATAATTACGGTAAAAAATGAAGATATTAAAAATTGGAATAGAATTTAATATAGGATAAGAACAGAAATGAAAAACACAAATTGCAGAAATACAAGGATAGGAAATTTAAAACGAAACGACAGGAAAACATAATACAAGAAGAGGCAAACATGATGTAAACTACTTCTACTTCCACCATACATTCTTAGGTAGTGGCCATCGGATGACTGGAGGGATAAGGCTACAGACGATGGATTCGCCAGACTCTCTGGTTTCGACGCACAATTCGAGATAAGTTTCAATCCAACGTTGGAACCTCTCATGTTCTTGAAAGATTTCTCGAACGTCATTGTCTTTCTTGATAGGCACGGGGCACCACCGAATACGATTACGTGGGCCGATGTAGGGGCAGCGATAAACGATACTAGTGATTTCTTGCTCCACACCCTCTACGTGCGCGTTTTCCGTTAGTTTTTCTTTCATTTCGGCGAAGGTGATGTTGTTCTTAAGCCGGGAATGTTTAGTGTTGGGACCCTCAAAAAATACACCATCTAGTTCTCTGCCCTCGACAGTGCCCTGACAGTAAATTTTACAAGTGTGCGTAATTACTCTTTCCGGTATGGATTGTTGTGGTGCGGTGGTCTTTGTTGCAGAAGATGAATGACTTCTTCTGGAGTGCGTATTGTGTCCACGTACAGCTCTAAGATTTGTCGCCCCATGGGAAGTGTAGCATGATATTCCATCATTGTGCGGACGTCGTCGTCGCTGCGGATCTCCATAACTGAAAAATAGCCAGTCCTGTCTTCTCCACGTTCGTACTTTCGGTAACATATACGACTCACGTCTTTACGCCACCCTCCTTCTGGCCCTATCTTCCTCTCAGCCTTCTCTTCAGTTGGGGGGAATGTGATGTCCTTATTCATCCTACAAAAGATATGATTAGGACACTGAAAGACAACACCATGTTCATCGGTGGTTACAGTTCCACTGTGATGAAGGGCGGTTAGGAATTTGTCATTTGAGTACTGGGTTTGGCACAACTGTCATTCCATTTTAGCGGGTGGGGCGATGGATTTTGGGAAGAAGCAGAGAAGAGAAGATGACTCAGAAGGCAATGGTAGGTTGAGGGTAAACTCTTGGTGTGAATGTTAGTGTAATTTGAGAATGTATTTATAATAGAGGTGATCGTGTGTGAGCCGTTGATTTAGGATGATCATAACCGTTGATTTTAGGGTTTAGTGTCGTCAATAGTATCGGCAAAATCTAGACCGTTAAATAAAATAAGACCTCAGCACTATGCACACTCTGCACAATGCAGCATGCACACTCTGCACAATGCAGCACTCTGCACAATCCCGCACTCTGCACAATGCACACTCCGCACAATGCACACTCTGCACAATGCAGTATTAAAGAATAAATATTTAATTATTGATACAACTGAATTAAATGTGACTTAACATTAAAGCCTTAAATTTAATAAGTGATAAAAATACAACTTCTTAATTATGAAATACAACTTCTCAAACTAATAATAGATTAAAGTAAAATATTAACGAAGAAGATGAGACCCAGTTCCACACCGTCTAGGACGGGGATTACGCTGTGGACGTTGTGGTTGTTCTGGTTCTTCCTCAGTCGAGGCAGGGGGAGGTGGGTCTGGAAAAAATTGGGGCACTGATGAAAAAGTAGCACCACCGGCCTGAGGGGCAGGTGGGTCTGGAAAAAATTGGGGCACTGATGAAAAAGGTAGCACCGCCAGCCTCAGGGGCAGGTGGGTATGGAAAAAATTGGGGAACTGATGAAGAACTAGCACCGGCGATCCTCTCTTCAAGGCTACGAGCATAAATCGCAGATTTGGGGAGTACCGGCGTGGATTTGTGGTGAACGTCCATGGGGTCATTTTTGAGAGAGTTGGAAATGTGATTAGATTGGTCTAGTAGGGAAGACATTTTTGCAAATAGAAGGTGAAGAGGGTTGGAAAACCTTTGGTATCTGGTTTGGGATTACTTAGTGTTTGTATGATGGAGGAGGTGTCCCTATTTATAAGCAACTTGGATGGTCCAGATTGCACCGACAGTTTAAACGGTGTAGATAGCACCAAAATTTAAACGGCCCAGATTGCACCGACGGTTTAAACGGTGTAGATTGCACTAAAGTTTAAACGGCCCAGATTGCACCGACAGTTTAAACGGTCTAGATTGCACCGAAGTTTAAAACTGATATTTATAGATTTATAAGCACCAAATTTTGACTTAGTGTCCAAAACGGATTTTTACCTAAGTTTAGGACCATTTTTCCCACGAATTTAATTTTTTTTAAAATTTTTAAATATTATACCTTGTAGACAAAGTATAATACTAAAGTGTAGTGTTGGGAAAAAAAATATAAAAAATGTTTTAATAACTAATTTATTTACTATAAAGTGTGTTAAAAATCATTTTTTCACCTAAACTTAAAATGGTTTTTTGCCCAATTTTTTGTCCATTATTTCCCCTAAATTTTTTTTATTTTTTTAAAAAATGTACCCTGTATTGCCACGACCAAAATGGGTGTAGGAGTGTAAATGATGATTTTGATTTTTGTGTTCAACCCTTATTAAAGTAGTTCACATGACTTTCTCCATATACTTGTGTTTAGGTTATTCACATGACCCTAATAACTCTTTATGACACTAATTCACATGCCTTTCTGAAGTTGCTTGTCTCTAGGTTATTCAGATGTCTTTCACATGGTTTATGACAAGTATTCACATGTCTTTGTCCTTATGGAAGTGTCATAGTATTGTCTAGGTTAAATGAATTTTACATTAGAAATTTAAAAAAAAAAAAAAAACCAGGTCAGTACTCTCCCTGGTGGGGGGTGAGTTCTGAACTAGAAATAAAAAAAATTTGGAAAACTCTAGTTTAGAAAGTTGGGTGGTGGGGGCGAGTTCTCCACTTAAAAAAAGTGGGTTACTTTGGTATATAATGTAGAAAGTGTAGTATTTAGGTAAAATTTTTTTTTTGGTATGGAATGGTTTTTTTGCCACACTTTTTCTGTTTTGACTAATTTCCCTCTACAAAGTATGTTAGATCAAGATCTCAAAATTTTTATCAATTGTGACTTAAATTTCAAGATCTAACTGAATTTAAACTTCAAATATTCAGATCTAACACTTTTAACAAAGGAATTCATCAAGAATTTGAATAAAAATTCAAATCATTCAAAAACAAAAATGGCTCAAAAATTGAAAATGTGTAAGAAAAAAAAATTGTGCCAAATTATGATTGAATCTTGGCACCAAAACTGAATTGAGACTCAAAATTTGTAAAATTCGTGTAGCTCTGAATACCACTTGATATGAATCCACACATGCATCACTAAATTTAGGATCTAGAAAATTACAAATCTATATGAATCTCTAAGTCATGATGATGAACATGAATACAATTTCAAGATTAGGTCATGACACTTACTTGAAGAACACAAAAAGTGAAGGAAGAATCAAATATGGAAAGAATAGAGATGAAGTGGAGAATGATGTCCGCCATTTCTTCCTTGGGAAGAAGATGAAGACCACACGCCACTTTGAGCTTCTCCAAGCCTCAAAGGTAGGTGCTCAAGGTTCCATTCCAAGAACCAAGGGAGAGAAAACTATGCTCTCGAAAATCAAAATTCTATTTCAATTCAAAGTCTTCCAATTACACTTGGACTTAGGGTATTTATATTGTGGACCTAATGGCCAATCTAAAACACAAAACAAGGCCCAAGGCCATTCCTTCCTATACTAGGTCGTAGCCTCCTACTAAAGCCAACATGGCTCAAATTACAAGTCCTTACAATTATTAAAAAAAGAAAGCAAAGCAAAGGGAACACTAGGGTTTGGTTATCCTAGAAATACCCTATTATTTACATGGTCACCTTTAATGTGTTTTTGTCTTAATAATTACATTAAGCACATTAAAGTATTTTCGCTTGACTTCTTGTTTTTAGTCTTTTGAGCTTTGTTCCTTGTGACTTTCATCCAAGCTCCAGGATTAGGCTAGGCATGCATGTGGGCTTACATCAGCTGCCATAGTCAGGCCAAAGAAAGAATGCAATTGTTTCCTATATCATGGCGGTGAAGCTCATCTTTCCCCCACAAAGTAACTCGAGAGACTTAAACATGTCTCGGAAAAGCTAAGCAAACATAAATAAATTGATCCGAAAGGATCCCTCGATAAACTAAGTAACTATACTCATAGCTACTTCTCCCTGGTTTGCTTCGCTTTTCCCTGTTCATCTGAAAACACCACAAATAAAACAATGAGATTACAAATATCAATGAGTTCCTTCGCAACCCCTCACATTTCCTCTCGGTGTTTTCTTAATTCTATCGTTTCCTCTTAACCGCTTATTTTCTTTTCCTCTTTACCTCTTTCCTCTTTACCTCTTAGCACAACCCGAGAGGATAACTTACTTAATCTTAATAGAGAACCCAACTCGAAAAGCTATACCGAGTAATTCTAGGGGAAGCATTGGGGAAGCATTGGCTTCAAATCCGAATGATTTTGACTTTGTTTGAAATGGGGTTGCAGAAGGTTTCGCACGGACCAGGCCTCCCAGGCGCACAGTCCGGGCCTCCTGGCGAGTGAAGCAATTTCACCACCAGTTGCAGGTGCACGGTCTGGGCCTCTGGGCACACGGTCCGGGTCCCTGTGCAGTTTTCAAAATTCTATTTTTCCTCGATAAATTCCCATTTCGATTATTCCAACACTTACTCCCATCTATTCCATAACTTCTAATATGTCAAAAACAGTCTCAAATACAACCATAGGCTCAGTTCAATCATCAAAGGTAACTTAAATTCACTCATCAACAACATGAACATTGCGCATTTCATAAGAACAACAACTAGTTCATCAAACCCGAATTTCAGAGGTTCCAATCACGATGTTAGGCACATCCAATTCCATCAAACAAGAACACACACATATTATCAACATGCAATTAGAAAAACAACAAAACAAAGTGAGGAACTCACCTTAACACTGATTGCACAACAATAATCAGCAAGAAGAAATCAAATTTCAGCAACACCCTATCTTCCCCAAGCTACCAAACTCGACCCCAAACACCAACAATCGATTTCCAGCTTCAAACTCTCTTCCTCAGCTTCTAAATCAACAATGTAGTACCAATTTAGACCTAAGCAAGCTTCAATGTAGACATGCAACCAGAATTTCTTCCAACTCAAACCTATCAAGCTCTTGTACTTTCGAAATTGGTGGAACAAGGAGTTAAGGAACTCAATCTCAGTTTTTTCTTTCACTCTAATGGAGTATTTCGATTTTTGATTGAAGAAGAAGTTCAGGAGATGGTTGAAAATCAAAGAGAAATAAGGGTGAAGAAGATGGAGCTTTTTGGGGTTTCTTCTCTTTTCTTTCCTCTTTTGGTCGAACTCTCTCTCTCTCTCTCTCTCTCTCTCTCTCTCTCTCTCTCTCTCTCCTTTCTCTTGGGAAGTGTGTGGGTGTTTGTGTTGTGTTGGAGTCAGCTGGTCCCCTTGTGGGATTATTTGTGTTTTATAGGTGAAATCTCTAAACTGCCATTATACCTTTCTCAAGTTTTTCTAATGACCCTAATTAAAACAAATCATTTTTTTAGCACATAGCACACAATTCACATAAATTTCATTTTTGATCAAGTAATTAGCTCAATTATCAATCAAGCATCATTTTAAAAATAATTATATCATTCAATCAACAAAGTAATTAAAATAATTACTTTGGGGGTGTTACACTTGGATCCGCCACTGAAACATGATGCCACCCCTGAGAAAGAGGTCAAAAATATTGGTTATGATTAAGTTGTTCTGCTCTTGTTATAATCCTCCCTTTCGAAACTCCTGAGAATTGATTTGGTTGTCGAAAGGTTCCCCAACTATCCTTACAAATTAGAATTGTATCATCAGCGAATTGGTGTGGGGAAATGAGACACCCGGTGTAGTCAGAGCAGTTGTAAACCGTGTTTTAAATAAATGTATTTTTAAATCAGTATTATTAAATATTTTTTTTAAAATAGTTTACAAAATTATTTTATAAAGTCATTTTACAAAACGAACAAAAAACACGATCCCTAAAATTCTTGACCACTTATATTTTTGTAGGCAAATAAGTTAACTATATAGATATTATGATTATAACTGAAAGTAGGTGTTGAAATATTGTAGTGCGGGCCTCAACCTACATATAACACATTTATATAAAATTTTCTGTTTATGATACTTTGAACAATTATGCAAGCAATAACCCTTCTTCCACTTGAAATCATTCTTCAATTTTCCCCCTAAAGCAAAAAGTTTGTCGAAATAGATAAGGTATTTATTTTTTGATAGAGAAATAGATAAGATTTGTTCCTCTAAGAAACACACAAATTAAAAGGACGATTTTTTTCTTTATGCTTTGATGTCCGTAAATCTTAGCTCGATTACTTTAAGGGTTCGGTTAGTGAGTTAAAGGACATCAAAGAAGTTTTAGAATGAAAAATCCAGGGTTCCAATCGAAAACTAAGAATTCCTCCTCCCACCAATTAACGACTAATATTTGTCTATTAAAAAAAAGCTTAGCTTTATTTCCTTTTATTAGTAAAAGTCACATAGGTAAATCTGATTAAAAAGTTTTCTGCTTGGTGAACATTTGAAAGAGATGTAACACCACATACTCTCTTTAGTTACCTTGTCAATGGGTTATAGAATAGGTTACGGAAGCCATTAAGTTTTTTAACTTTTAACTCCAAATAAAACTTGCTATTGCGTGACAAACAAGCCCTCAAAGGCAAGAATACACCTACACTGTTATTAATTGATGATGAGGTATAAACCATAGTGCTAATTACGCTAAGTTACTCAATAATGATAGCTTATAGGTGATGGAAGCACAATAATTAAAAAATATTAGTAAAAAAATATAAAATAAAGTAATGTTAATTTATGCTATTTAGTACTATTAAAGCATGAAATAATGTAAGGAAGGCAAGAAAAAGAAGGCTAAAGCATTATTATTGGTCCCATACCTTGTCTCCTCACTATCCCTACGATGTGATCTCCAATATTTTTTATAATACCACCCCCCTCCCCTCTCCAATAAATTAACCTTCTCTTTCTTGCTCAAGAACAAGAAATCAATACGAAAGTATGAAGAATAATAATTAGTAAGAAAATATGTCTAGCAAAGGAAAAGATATAGCTGAAGGATCATCAACAAAGCAACCTCTAAGCAGGTATGAATCACAAAAGAGAAGAGATTGGAACACTTTTGGACAATACTTAAGGAATCAAAGGCCACCAGTGGAAATTTCAAACTGCAATTCAAATCAAGTACTTGATTTTCTTAGGTATTTGGATCAATTTGGGAAAACAAAAGTTCATGTTCAAGGTTGTTTGTTTTTTGGTCAAGTTGAACCACCTGGTCCTTGTACTTGTCCTCTTAAACAAGCTTGGGGAAGTCTTGATGCTTTAATTGGAAGATTGAGAGCTGCTTATGAAGAAAATGGAGGATTACCGGAGACGAATCCGTTCGCTAGTGGCGGGATAAGAATTTATCTTCGCGAGATTAGAGACTCTCAATCTAAGGCTAGAGGGATCCCTTATAAGAAGAAAAAGAAGAAGAGGAATCTTTTTAAGGCTATTGGGGACAGCTCTAATAATTTGCCTTTGCAGTGAAATTTTAAGTTTCTTTTTTTGGCTTCTTCTTCAGGATATATAATGGTAAGTTTTTATTTCTTGCTCACTGTTGTTATTTATAGATTAAATTTGCAGCTGTTTTCTCAACTTGACATGAACCATGAACCATAATTATATGAATCATGCATACAGTATAATTAAAATTATTAATAATATCATCTATATGTACAATAATTTCTTTAAGTAGTTGAATTTTCTCAAACCAAGATTACTTTACTATTAGAGGAAATCTCATCACATTCTTAAAGGTTCGTATCTGAAGGGATGGCATGTCCTGTTTAATATTTAACTATGTATCTCGTATTTCAGTCATAGTAAACCCTAGTCCACGGGCTACTAAACCCTAAATTTGCATTTCTAACTGTGATAAATGAATAATAGAAGTACTTACTTTAGCTTTGTTTTCACCATTACATCTTTTTTATAGTAAGTTGTTTTTATACATTGAACAAGCATATAGGAATTGGGGTTATGGAATCTCTCTTCCATTCTCCATTGGACTCCTCATATGCTCGAGGACAGTGTCCTTCTAGTTACTAATTTCTTTTTATATAGGAAAATCAATTTTTTCAAATGGAATGTAAAGGGTACTCGTTTTTTTTTTGTCAGTTTAGACAAATTGCAAAATAAACCTCTCTCACAAAGACAATCACATTGTCACACTCAGGTTATCTCTGAAATTTCAAATGCAATCAGCAACAGAGAGAACATGTAAGGGATATTCTAGGTACCCACTTAATTTAAATTTTCACATTTAAGAAGCCATCATTAATTACATAATTCTTTATATTGTGCTTAATTTTAGAATATGTATTTTTTATGCTTATGTAGGTGTTTGCTTTTACACACAATCTTACTAAATTTGGATTCGCACTATCTTCTAGAAATGGGATATAAGATATAAAATTAAATTGACGAATAGATTTTTTGTTGTTAACTAATAACTATAATTGTTGTGAGGTTTAATTATTGGAGAAATCGGGACTCAATATCTATATATAGTTGATAGCTAGAAACTTAGATACTATAAATCTCGAGAGTTACTTGGCAGCAACTGCAGATGTCATGCTCCATACACTACAATAGACTACTAGAATCCCTAGTCTCTAGTTTTCATAAAGCTTTGTCTTATTATAACAAATTTGGTTTCTTTACTTCATAATCCTTATTGCCCATTTACATATTTAAATAAAAGTCCTTTTCTTTGGTGCTACAATATGCATGTCTAGACATCCGTACGTTAAATAAACTGTATTCTTCCCCACCAAACACTATGCAAAGGCATCATCTCAGATCCTACTTGGATTTGGGTTGTCTGCTATCAACATGCCTTTGGTCATTTGGTCTTACGATCAACACAGACCGTTCATATTCTAACTTCACTAAATTAGATTTCAATTACAACTTCAAATACCGGTATCAAGAAGGTAACTTAGTTGGCATTCTAAGGGACCAGAAGGAATTACAAGAAGTAGGTTTAGGGTTCAAATCCGAGAAGCTAACATTCCCCCACCTCCTAACAAATTACAGACCACTAATATATACCTATAAAAAAAACTTCAAAGACCAATCATCTGATCTAATGAAATGAATGTCTGAACTGTATTTTAACCATATTTTATCCAAAGTTATACTCACAATATCTTCAATCCTTGTATTTTTATGAGTGTTGGACAGTATGGTATAAAAGTCTCGGTGAATGATATTGTATTATAAATTTTGGTAGGAGTTTTTTGAAAATGGATTGTCTAACTATGATTGTTGGTAAATTTGGTGACTTTAGTGTATTTAGGAGAGAGAGTGTTCATCAAAATAAAATCAACAAAATGGGATAGAAAAATGGTTTACAGAGAGATAGACACAAAGTCACAAAAAGTTAGAGAATCGAAAGTTAGACAATACTCTCCCGGATTTTTTTGCTAACAAAATATCTACCCTCATTAATTATCTCGTTATTTGGGTTGGAGTATATACTCTTATTTAGTTTTTTTTTGCTACTAAAAAAACAAGTCTTGGATGTTTTATATATCCCATTTATATTTGGTCACATCACAAGTTCACAACCACATTTCTTAAACTGAACTTTATTGGAAATAGTTACTTCAAGTTTCAGTATTATATATATGATGATATGATTTCAAATGCATTTTATTTTATGTTTCTGCTTTGATTGATTTTCAGGTTCCTAAATTATTCCGAAGTCCTGAATCTGTCAAAATGCCTTAATAGTTACTTGAATTGATGTTATATAATCGACTCTCACTCTATCGATATCCTAGCTAGGTTCAACTTAAACGTCCTCCATCGTCTCTTATGTGACAAGTTGTACTATTTAGTTTGTTTGAATGAAAATACGAACAAATTAATTAAGTTAATAGTGGCTACGTAAGTCCTTCTACTACTGTACGCAGTACGTATTCACCCATATGAATTTGTTAAATACGTGGTGAAAATAAGAATTTGTTCCATGCAGAGATATGTGATTATGCTTTCTTCCTGTAAACATACGTATATAGAATCACACATGGAAAATGTGGAATTAGTTATGAACATTTAGAGTCGGAAAACGGTAAAGATTTTCTTTAATTTTTTCCCGAGAGATGTCAAATTTAGAGGTCAAATTCATATATTTTTCTCTTTTATTTTTATAATAGTTTATACAAAAAATATAGTATGAAAGACTAAAATGCAATCTAAGTTATTACTTTATTCGATAACTTTTTTTCTTCATCATATCTTGTATGTTTTTTTGCGCATATATGTACATGGTTACTACGCAACATTTTTTGTAGATAAGCAAAATTTATTGAGGGGAGCACTAGGGGTGCTCTAATCCGTTACATCCAAAGTGAGACCTCGTTAAAACCTCTTAGCTAGGCCAAAATATTGGAAAAAAACCTAAGCAAGAAAATTAGTACCTCACACATAGAGTATATATATTATAGTGAAAGAAGACAGCCCATAAGGCAATTGAACCAATCCGACAAAGATACCCCACTATTTCTCCCATTCCCAGTTACAAACCAATCCCAAGCATTGTAAATTACATTTTAAACTTACAAGCCTTGACATTATACGTATGGATAATGATAATGTCTGTATGGATGAATCCGTGTATGTAGGAATTTTTCTTTTTTTTTGACAACAAGCAACTAGTGCATTTCATTCATAATAAAACCCGAAATACTTGTGGGAGCTACAGAGTAATCATGAGGACTAGCTGACAACAAGGCTACCTCCGCAAGGGAATGAGCGACCTTGTTAGCACTCCTCCTAGCAAACTCAACATGAGAGTTACAATTAAAAAAAGAAAATAGATCCTTACAAGCGGTAATGTGAGAACCAAACTCAGAAATAAGTTGTTTATTGGAGTTGAAAGCATCGACAACGCACTTTGCGTCCAACTCGAATATGACATCCTTATAACCAATCTCCCGGACCCAAGATATAGCCAAATATAAACCCAATGTTTCTCCTAGAAGCACATATATAATAGGGGAGAACCAATGAGTTCTAGCACTAATAAAATGACCCTGGTCATTCCGGAGACACATACCAATACCAATCTTGTTTTCAACCAAGGAGAAAGAAGCATCGACGTTGCACTTAACCCAGTCAGCTTGCGGTTTCTTCCAACAGTCAGACAAAATAGGCGCAGATGGCACCAGAGAAGTGGCCGTCCTGGTATCGTCACCACCGCGGGGCATATACCACTCATTAAAGAACTTTTGACCCCCCCCCCCCAAACTATAGCATTAGTGTCAGTGTTCTTATTGTCCCAAATCCGCTCATTTTTGCAGTTCCACAAACTCCAAAGAGTCATACACCAAGCGACACGATCAGTACCAACAAGATTAGTCAACACTGAGAAGAAAATGCCACGGAAGTCAATATAACGCAAAGCAGCATCAGTTATAACCTGTAACAAACCCAACTTATCCCAACAGGCTTTAGCTTTGCAACAAAAAACAAACAAGTGAGTGGGGGATTCAGAATAACTAGGACACCACGGGCAAGTATCCTCTACCTCCACGTGCCTAGTCCTCAATTTTGCTCTGCTGGGAAGAGCATCTCTGCACAAACGCCAAATAAAATGTTTCACCTCCGGAGGAATCTTCATCTTCCAAAGAACACGCCAGCTTCCTTCAACATGAAGATTAGAAGTATCCAAGACCCTCTTCATCAATAGCCGATAAGCACTACGGACACTATAAATACCGGAAGTTTCCGGCCACCAAACACGACGGTTCGTCTCAACAATGGGAAAGAGAGCAAATCAGCAACATTGGGTGAAAACAAATGGTGAATATAATCGAAATTCCAGGTCTTAGCGCCTGGGGAGAGCAAATCAGCGACCCGGAGGAACGGATTAAATTGAGCTGAATCTGATTCCAAGATAGGCCTACGGTCAGTCGTCCAAGAATCACCAAACACACTAATGCTCGAGCTATCACCAATGATCCAACGGCAGCCTGCGCCAAGAACAAGACGGGCTCCATGGATACTGCGCCAAATGAAACTAGGATTACTACCCTTAGGAGCATGCATGAAGTCACTCCTAGGATAATATTTGGCCTTATAGAGACGAGCCACAAGAGAGCCGGGGCTATTCATTAAGTGCCAACCTTGCTTCCCCAACAAAGCCACATTGAAAACATATAGATTGCGAAAGCCCAAACCACCAAAATATTTAGCCACACATAGCTTATCCCAAGATAACCAGTGGATACCTTCTCTAGAGTTGGAATTTCCACCCCACCAAAATCTACTAATCATACTCTGAATTTCATCCCCAAGTGAGGAGGGGAGAAGAAAGAGACCATAAAATAAGTTGGCATAGATTGAAGAACCGACTTAGTTGGGATAGATAAGGACCGACCACCCCACGAGTTAATCTTCTTCCAAATCCGATCCTTGATAAACCTGAACATAGCCTTCTTACTGCGCCCTATCATCGACGGGAGTCCCAGATAAAGACCAGTACCCAAACAAAGGTTCACCCCAAGCCTTTGAACTATCACATCTCTATCAACTTGATTCACATTTTTACTGAAGAAAACCTCAGATTTCTGATAATTAATCTGCTTTTCGGAAGTTCTCTCATAGATTTTCCAGATATTCTTCATGTTCTCCATCTCCCTGATAGACGGCCTAAAGAAAAGAAAACAGTCATCTGCAAACAACAAGTGTGTAATAGTTGGAGCACCCCTGTAGATGTCAACACCATGAAGGTCCCCTCTAGCAACATCCTGATGAATAAGAGCAATCAATCCTTCAGCACAAAGAATAAATAAATAAGGAGATAGGGGGTCTCCCTGACGAAGACCCCTACCTAGAATAATAGGCCCCACAGTTTCGTTATTCACAATAACAGAATAGCTCACAGATTCAATACACATTCGCATCCATCCAACCCAAGTATCATTAAAGCCAAGCTTCTCCAAAACCAATAACAAATAATTCCAGTCAATCCTATCATAAACTTTGCTCATATCAATCTTTAAGGCAACCTCCCCTTTTTTACCTTTTCGTTTATTTTTAAGATAATGAATAACTTCAAAAGCGATCATAGCATTATCTAAAATAGAATGATCGGGAACAAAAGCAGGCTGTTCGACTGAAATACATTTATCCAAAACAAACTTAAGACGGTTAGCAGGTACCTTAGGGACAAGCTTGTAGAAGACATTGCATAGAGAGATTGGTCGACAATCCATCATAGTCGAAGGATCATCCTTCTTAGGAATTTGGGCAATATTGGTATCGTTGAGCGAAGGAGGAAACTGACCCGTCGCCAACCAAGAAGAACTAGCCGTAAATATAACATCACCATAGTCACCCCAAAAATGTTTATTTATAGCCCGGATTAAAGCCATCTGGTCCCGGAGTTTTATCGGAGTCCATTTCCATCAAAGCACAACGAAACTCCTCCTTCTCAAAGGGTCGAGTCAAGTCAATATTGTCCGCATCCAAGACACGACGCGAGAGAGCATTAAGGACTGGAAAATAATCACCCTCCTTTGAAGCAAACAACTCTTGGAAGTAACTAACAGCAACACTCTTCACATGGGGCTGGTCATCAATGATTGTGCCATCCTCTTGCCTCAACCGCAAGACACGGTTAACTTTGGACCTGCAAGTAGCCGAAGCATGAAAAAAATTTGTATTAAGGTCGCCATCTCTAAGCCAAAATTTCTTTGCCCGTTGCTTCCAGAAGATTTCCTCATTCATAATAAGCCTGCTAAGATCTCGAAAATATTTATTGTAAAGCTCAGCACCCCTTGAATCTCTCCTATGGCGAGTGTTCTCCAAATTCCTCTTACACAGGTTGATATCATCACGAAACTTCAATCGAATATTGCACCCCCAATTAGGAGCTAAAACTGATGCACAACTAGAAAGGTTGGCTAAAATGTCTTGATCGCCAGCCTTATCCCACCCATCATGAACCACATCAGCTAAGTCTGGCTCCGTCAGCCAAACATTCTCAAATTTGAAACGACGCTCCCATCTTACGATAGTAACAGGCGCACGAACAAGGAGCAATGGAGAGTGATCCGACTTAGGAGAAATAAGATTGTGAAGTTGAGCATTAGGAAAAGTCGTGAGCCACTCTCTGTTAGCAAGAGCTCGATCAAGTCTTTGTTCTACAGCATTAGGGGTCCCCAACCCAAACCTCCAAGTAAACGGATAACCAATCATCTCAATATCAACCAATTGAGCATCCGCAATAGCATCTCTAAAGCCCCTCATCAAATACGGAGGATGATCACAACGACCCCACTTATCATCTGGAGAAAGCAAGTCATTAAAATCTCCCAATATACACCACGGCAACTGAGACATTCCAGCTAATTGTCTTATGAGAGCCCAAGATTGACGTCTATGCGCCCTATTCGCGAAGCCATAATAACCCGTGAGCCTCCACCGACCTACCCCAGCCTCCTCAACCTCCAAATCCAAATGGTGTCTAGAATAACCAGTAACCGAACAATTGATGGATTTACGCCACAACACCGCAAATACGTATGAATTTTTCTTTTGACGGCTGGCATATACGTATGGATAATGATAATGTCCGGGTAAATGCTAGTTGTAGCGACAAATTTCTTCCCGAAAGCTTCAAGAAAATTTCGATTGGCCAATGATATGGTCAACCACCCGTTTTGTGTGATTTGTACATAAATATAAAGGTCGTGCAATTTCACGAAAACTGTTTTCGCTATATAAAACATTTGAAAATGTAAGTCAAATTAGCTGAGATTAAGGTTTCGTCTTTTTTTTTGGTCTAGGCTTGAATTTTTTGTCAAGAGATTTTGGTTTCATCTATGTCTTTTTTAATATTTCTTGTTTTCATTTCTAAAATAAATAATGACCATAGAGATATGTTTATAGCGTTCTTTTTTTTTTGCAAAGAGTAGAGAAGAAGCCTCATCAAAACCTTCTAATGTTAAGAAACATCAAGAAGAAAAAAGAGTACTTCCCCCTAATTGTATTAAAAAAAGAGAAAAAAGAAATAGGACAAAGGAGAGGCCAAGGGGGGACTAGACCAATTGTAACAGCCCGATTTTCGTATTAGTGCGTTTTGTGTATATGTATGAATACAATAGTAATCTTTGTGATATATTGTGTGTCTTTTGTCTTAGTAATTTTATATTTTAAGTGTTTTTATATTTTTATACATATTAGAATTATGACAACGTGTTGAAAGGATATTAAACTGTAATATTTATACTATGTTGGTACTATATTATTGTTATTATTTAATTATGATATACAATATTTATATTTGAAATATTATTATTTCAATTGACTATTTTATTTTATAAAATATTAAAATTTGTAATATTTTTTATTTTAAAAGTCATTTTGGGTCGTAAGGTTGTTAAAATAGTATTGATATTCAAAATGAGTTTTAAAAATGATTTAAAAAGGATTTGGTGTTTGTTTTTAGTGCATGCACTCCCCTTTTTCACGTTTGCACCCCCTTTGCACTTAATTGATCTGCACCAGGAAACCCAACCCAGTCGCGCAGCCCAGTTTACCCTAAACCCTATCAGTCCAATTTGCGACCCGCATCAGGACCCGACCCGCTCCAGCCCCTTCTTCCTCATTTCCAACCCTAGAGCGCCGCGACTGCCATTGCTCCATCCCCCATTCACGCGATTTCTTTCCAAAATCGAATCAAGGACAAATTTCGTCCCTCAATCACGTTTACTGATCCTTATTCTTCAATTAGGGACCTTGAGTTACAAACCCTCACGCCCTCTTCTCCTTCTCCAATCGCAAACCCCAATCCTCCATTTTCGCGAACCAGTACCTGGAAAATCTCTTGGGTACGATTCCGACCACCACCGCACCATCCATGGTGTTTCACGAAACCGCCATAACCCACTATAATCAGGGCCCTCTGTTCGTGAACCCTCCTTTTCGCCGTCTCTGCATTCATGTTACGCTGCCTTGGGCGAATAGCAGCCACGCCTTGGAGCCGCCTCCATGAACCACCGTGACCATAATACTCCTCCCTCTCCTTGGATCCCTTTCACCTTCTCTTGGCCTTGCCTATTCTGTATAAATTCCTTAAACTCAGTCAATGACCTCGCCAGAAAATGACACGTTGCACCACCGGTGAGGCGTCTCGTACCAAGCCTTTCATAAACTACACATTATGTTTATACTTTCAAGGTCTTTAATTTGTGTTATCAAATTGTTGTCACAGTCACCTTTCGATAGCGTTCGAGTTAATTGTCATGCCGCCGGACTCAGATTATGCTTGAGAGATCGTAATTTGACTTCCTCGATTCGCTATCGGTATATGATCCGCTATCACGTACGGGGTGAAAGGGTTTTTTTTTCTATATGGGGAATAGGGGATAGGACTATAATAGTATTGATTATCACCATTCATATTTGTTTGTATTTATTCATTGGTTAGTTATTATCTATTCGATTTATTCAATTTGGATGACTGTAAATTATTCGATTTGGATGACTGTAACTATTATGCCGAGTTTAGAAAATGAATCTAGTATGATTAGTCAATTGTGTGTTAAATGATGTCCTTTAATTAACACATGAGGAACGAAGAGTCGTACGCAGGTGACCGTAGAATTAAGTCGCTAGTGGAGATGAATTTAGAGTAAGAACGGAGTAACTATATGGACTAATGCTTAAAATCAATCCTAGCTGTGGGTGATGCGTAGTAAATAATAGCGAATGGTAAGTAATGAATAGTAGTGAATGGTTAAATAAGATTGAGACTAAGGTGTAATTTGGAGACATGACTAGTCCTGAGTAATGAATAGTAGTGAATGGTTAAACAAGATTGATGATGATGATGTTTAAGGAACCTTGTCGCAGTATGGGCGAGCTGTACCTGATGATAGGTGGTGTTGTTGTTGTTGTGGTCGTCGTTCCCGTTCTCTTTGTTGTTGTCGTTGTCGTTGTGCGATATCACGTTTGATTAGGTCCATTGTGTGTCCATCTTGTTGTTGTTGTGGTCGCCGTCGTTTTTGTTGTTAGTAGGGCATTATCGGGCAAGGTATCCCGTTCGAGCAAGGTATCTCGGTCCTCATAGTCCTCTCTTGGGTGTTCTTCAGGGCATTATCGGGCAAGGTATCCCGTTCGGGCAAGGTATCCCGGTCCTATTGCTATTCGTCGTGGGGCGTTATCGGGCAAGGTATCCTGTTCGAGCAAGGTATCCCGGTCCTATTGTTATTGTTGTTGTTATTGTTGTTGTTGTTGTTGTTGTTGTTGTTGTTGTTGTTGTTGTCGTTGTTCTTGTTGTTGATGATGATTAACTGAGCATACAGGTTATGTTTGTCGTATATACTGTAGTGATTTTAACGGTGTGATGTGACCCCTCACTTTTTACGTACGAGCCCTTTGTGGCTTCACTTTTGTGACATCTTGCTGTATGAACATGTTGTGTTGGTCACTCTTTTGAGAGTGACTGTTTGATATTGATTTGATGGATTGTGGTTGCCTTTGCTGTTTTAGTCTCGGTCTTATGTTCTTTATATGGTTCAGACACTCTTTCTCACCTGTGCACCACTTTTTTTAGATTAAGTTCCAGGTGTCGTTGATGTGAGCTTCTACGATTGTGCAGCGGTGGAGATGTGATCACCACGGATCACCCAGCAACTTGCAGAATGATACTACACATTGATGTCACTTTCTTTTTATTTAATTGATTAAAGGTTTAGTGCTCTGATCATGAGACATCGGGATTTGGTTTGTATTTTCAATATTATATTTAAAATCAATCTTATTACTGTATTGAAAGAAATGCTTCAATGTTTTAGTTTTTAATATTATTATAATCGTTTATATATGATTTAAAGGGTTGGACGACATCTTTTACTCGCGAAAAGTATTTCTAGAAATGAATTGTTGATTTTATTTGAAAACCAAATTTACTCGTTTTTCGTAGTTTTCACTTATAAATACTTTCGGGGTAAAGGGTGTCACACCAATACCCCTGGCAAGAAAAGAAAATAAAGCCAAACAATAATAGGGAACCCTTACTTGAAGGCCCCTAAACCAATTCATCCTAAACAAAATTACAAGACAGGTTAAAGGACTAAAATGCAGTAAACAGTTCAATAGGAAACATAGACAAAATTTGCCTTTGAACGAATGTTATATCCAACGACCAATTTCTTTGTTTTCCTCAGTTTCTTCTTTTTGGTCTTGGACAAAATCGGTGCGAAATTATCATACTGCGCAACTGTTCCTTGAGTATTGGTAGTCAAAGGATCACCAACATCATTAGAGACTTCCCCCCAAAGCTTTCTTAAAATTCTCATGTCAGATGCTACTACCGAATTAGAAATAGCATCGGAGTCTGAGACATTTAGCGAATCTAGCCCGTTCTTCATTTGGGACACAATTTGTTCTAAATTATTCTCAGCATCATTATCTAACACATCACCCCCAATGCTTTCCTAAAACTCTCATGTCAGCTGCTACCACTTGGATGGACGTAGCATCAGCAACTGAGGCATTTTGTGAATCTAGTCGGGTATCAGGAGAAGCCGACAATTGCAGAGGATCCTTTTGCATAGCGTTTGTTACTGTAACATCAATGTTTGCCACTCTAATAAGAGGGTTTGGATTTTCTGCCACTTCCTCCAGCATTACAACAATGTTACTATTAACGATTGGGATCATTATCCGCCTCACAGGTACTAGGTAGGGCCTTGGCGTGGTGCCTATTGGAGGGGCCAATATCCAAGGTATTCACATTCTCTACATTTTTTTCCATGACAATTGACTTCCCCTTGTCCCTTTTAGAGACATACTGAGTAGAAGGCTTTGGAGGTACCTGATTCACCTTATGCGACTCCTCCTTATTTCCTTTGTTTTTATCTGTATCCGCTTCGGCCTTGCTGGCTAGCTGATGAGACTCATTGCAATGCTTACAAGTTTGAAGTGAGTGCCCAATACATTGACAAAATTTGCAAAACAAAAGTAGTCACTCATATTCCACCACGATGAGAAAAGCATATCCCTCTTTTTTACCAACAGTTGATCATGCAACTTGGCATTTAAATCAACATCAACAAGAACTCTAGCATAGAGACCAAAAGTACGCTTCATAGTGGCTTCATCCAAAGCAATAGGGACTCCTAGACTACAACTTATTTCAAAAAGAATTTTTGACCTCCAATATTCACAGGAAAGGCCGTGAAGTCTAACCCAACACTGAGCATTAGTTTGTTTTGTAGAGAAGGGGTCAAAGTTGGGCTTCCAAGGAAACAGACGCAAATCACCTAGATTCAGGTTACGGGAACCAAGCGACTACACTCTTCTAAGATCATCCTTAGAGGCAAAAGAGAACTCAAAAAAGCTCTTACCCAGAGAAACCAGCACTAGTGCAAAATTGACTTTATAAAGCACCATTTAACATCGGTTGTTTGAACACCCGATGCTAAATGTAGACTTGGTGGCAATTTTGCAATTAAATGGAAGTTTTCAATTTTCGCGCCTACATTTAGCATCGGTTGTTCAAACAACCGATACTAAATGTATTTGCGTTAGACATTTAGCATCGGTTGTTTAAACAACCGATGCTAAATGTCTAACGCAAATACGTTTAGCATCAATTGTTTAAACAACCGATGTTAAATGTGTATCTCAAACACGTTTAGCATTGGGTGTTTAAACACCCGACGCTAAAGGTACATTTTATTTTTACAATACAACGCGTTCTCTCGTGCTCTCTGAAGTCTCTCACTCTCTGAACAAAAACACCAAGCTCTCACTCTCTGAACACTACGCTCTCACTCTCTGAACACGACGAACACTGCTCACCATCTCCTTTCTCACCGTTCTCAACTCTCGCCGCGTCCTTGCTCACCGTCGCCTTCCTCGCCGTCACTGCTATTTTATTTTTCCAATACAACTCGCGTTCTCTCGTGCACTATGAAGTTTCTCACTCTGTGAACACGACGTTCTCGCTCTCTCACTCTCTGAATACGACGAACACGCCGTCACCGTTCTCAACTCTCGCCGTCGCCTTGCTAACCATCGCCTTCCTCGCCGTCGGTTTCAGTGCAAAGAACTTCGAAACCATAAGTTTTCAGAACGGCTTCCTTTTAACAACAGTGTCCTCCTTTTAAGCACCTGGTTCGTATTCTTCTCAGGTTTGATTAATTTCTTCTATTTTGTTTTGAAACCCTAATTTTTCTGATTCGGAAATTTTTGTGTTGAACAGATTCTATCACAGTGATAAAAAGTTCACCCTCATCACCTATTCACCTGCTGAACTTGTGAGTCTCCTTTCCATTTTTTCTAGGTTTCCGGAAAGGTTAGGGCAGCCAGAATGTCAGGCATGTACTTGTTTTTCAATGACTGCATAAGGGGCATATTGCTTGTTTACATATCAAACTATAAAAAGTAGTTTGGGCCTGATTATCTTATTTGATTTGTAACTTATGTTTTTAATGGGTAACATGGATGTTAAACACCAACCTTATAATGTTTAGCACACATTTTTCTTTTGACATTGTATATGTATAATGTATGTGCTTGTAGCTTGTGTATTTATATTTTAAAATTCTCCATGTTTTTAATAATGGTCTCTTTTTGTGCTACTATCTGAAAACAGGAACTTGCAAACTTGGAGCCACATGCAGGTTTCATCGTCCTAAAGATAAGGCTGGGATTGCTGGAAGAGCTGCGTTGAATATTTTAGGCTATCCACTCCGCCCGGTTAGTATTGAATATTGATATTTCCCTCTCGTTCATATCTAATTACAACTAAGACAGCTAATCAAAAAAATTACAACTAAGACGGTAATTAACTAACATTTCCCCATATCTCTAACTATTACTAACAACTAATATTTGCCTATAAAAAAAAATTTGTCTTACAAACTTTTAAACTGAAACACTTTTTGATTTGGACAATTCTTCTGTCTGTCCTGTTTATCTTTTTTGATATACTCTGTCTGTTTTGTTTATGTTTTCTAAAATATTGCGGAAATTTTCGGAAATTTCAAAGTTTTTTAAGTCTAATTTGATGTGGATGATATTAATGCATATTGGTGTATCCAACTGGATAGTATATATTAAGTTAGGTGGTGGTTGGGTAGGAATAGTGTAACACCTTAAATTCACGACTAGGTGAACCAAAAGTATTAACATAATCATAAACAATCAGAGTTTAACCTGCTAATAATAATGGACCAAATAAAAACTAAAGCGGACTAAAACCACTTACTTAACTTTGAGATAAAAATTTCTCAATAACACTTCCGAAATAAGTACTCAAAAAGTACATATTCGATAAGATAAACATGACCATGGTCCATCTACAAGACAAAGTTATAAAATACTATGCAACCTTGATATAATTCAAGGATTTAAAACTTAATGATACATGAGAAGGGAAAAAGCAAAATACATCATAAAGATCACCAAAGGATCTTCCCTCTAACTAGGGCTGTTCATGGTTACTAAAAAACTGAACTGAACTGACGAACCGAACCGAACTGAACCAAAACTAACCGAACTATAAGTAACAGTTTAGAGCCGAACTGTTATTTTAAGTTCACTTCAGTAACTGAACTGTTAGGTAAGTTCAGTTCAGTAACCGAACTGAACTGTTAAGGACTTAGGGACAAGATCTGATGAAATTGAAACCAGATCTGGATCTGATGAAAAAAATCTGCTACTTCTCAATTTTCTTTGCTTTACCCTGCACATCTGAAAACACCACATAAAAACAGTGAGATTACAAATCTTAGTGAGTTCTTTCGCACCCTTCACAATTCCTCTCTCGGTGTTTTCCTCGTCTATGAACTATTCTTGTTCATGTCTGTCTTTTAATCTTGTTTGTGGCTTAGCATAATCCGAGAAATAATGTCAGGTATTCTAGAATACCCAATTTCAACGGAAACCCCAATTCGTATAGCTATACCGAATAATGCCAGGGCCCTAGCTTCGGGTTCATGACTCCCCTCAGCTAGGTATGCTACATGAAACTCGGGATCGTCATCCCCATGGTATCTTTTATTATTATCTCGGACATTAAGTCTGTTACTCGACACGAGGTCGTATTCTTTCAACTTATTACTTGAACTTAGACGCTTAGGTCTATTACTTGATACTTGTGTCATTTTCTCACTCGTTAGTAAACTATACGGTTTAATAACAACGAGTATACTTGAATGTCAATCATTCCACATAAAAATTTCAGCAAACATGCATAAACTTCGGAAAATTATTTGACCGAACAAACGACGACGAATTTCAACAAATGACCCCTCTACGGAAAGCTTAGGATATCTAGTTTCTGAAATAAATTTTTGTTTTGCAAAATTATGGGTCATTTAGTACAGTTTCATAAAACAAATTGACTGGTTCCTAAAGAGGACAGATTCTGTTTTCCAACTTGTGACACCTCTAAAATGCTCAAAACTCAATCAAATGGCATGGGACTTGAGCCTAAACCGAGGAAATTTGAATCTATACTTCTCACTGGAACAAGAATTATTCAAAAAGGAGTTCAAATGAAAATATCATGCCCGAAATACTGAACATATATCCAGATTGCTTCCAGAATTTTACCCTAACTTGTAACACTTATAACTCGAGTTGTACAAATCCAAATTCAACCAAACCAGTGCCAAAATTACAAGAATTCAATCTAGTTTCCAAAATGACAAACCACATAATTTTTCAATCAGTAAAACGTTCCCAGTCACTGAAATACTGAACCTACCCCAGATTGTCTCAAAACAGTGAACTTAACAACACAATTAGCACCAAACAAGCACCAAATCCATCAATCAAGGCATGTTATCATCAAGGAACAGAAACACACATGTTTCTACAGAATTAAAACACGATAAAACGTAGAACTCACCCTGATTGTCGACTCTAGCACACAAACACGCGAGAAATTCTAACTTAAACCATCAACCAATCTCCTAAGCATCCAATTTCTTCACTTTCCCCAAATCCCAATTCAAAACCCCAGGCACCAATAAGTTATCAAACACCAAATCAAACTTCAATCATTGCTCAATCTACCATGAGTTTGCTCCTAAACATCTAGGAACCTTCAAAATCAATATTTAACTAAAAATCTCAACTCAATCTACTCTATTTATGGCAAATCCGAAAATCAAGAAAAAGGGAAAGAAATGGAAGTTGATAGTTGAACTATAGAGGAAGAAGAAGGAATTACATGGATGACTTTAACTTGTTGATGGGGTGAGTGAGGGTTTTGTTGGTTGGAGCCATTTCTCTCTTTTCTTTTATTTCTCTTCAATTCTCCTCTCTTCGACTTCCTCTTCTCTTTTTCCTTTCTATTCTTTCTTTTCTTTTTTATATCAAAACCACTTAAGTGAGGGTGTGGGGGTAAATGACCTCTATGCCCTCACTCAATTCTAATATCCTAAAAATACTTTTATTATCTATTATTCACTCAAAACCCCACAACATTCAATAGTTAATCTAGCACTCAATTAATAAAATTATTAATCAAGCACCATAATATAATTAAAAGGGTTAAACATTAAAATAATTAATATAATTATTTTAGGATGTTACATTACACCCCAACTTAGAAATTTTTGTCCTCAAAAATTGTTTAGTCTCATTTTTGCAATATGATCGAGAAATCAATGGGTTATTCTCTGCTCAACCCCAAAATTTACTACTTAACAAGTAAAAATTTCTAAGAGACCTTGACTGTATGTATTGAAATCATTAATACGAAGACACATAACATCGAATCAATAACTAGAGACAAACCAGCCACTTTCAACACAATTATTATTTAGTCATGATGTTCGATCGCGGTTCTTATTAGTAATACATAATTCAAACTAAAAGAGTTTCGTTTATCTGTCTATTTTGAAATTAACTCTTTATTTTGTGTTTGAAGGGGTACTTCCGGAATTACTCCAAACAGTTTAATTCACACCCCAACTTTGATTAACCTTACTTAAAACATTTAATATGCGACACTTGATAGAAAGTACAAATTCGAAAATAAGGTCCACATATTTGAATTCTTATATCAATGTAAGAGCAAAAATGATTTTTCTTGAAGAGGGATAAACACATTTCCAACAAATCATTTAAAAACCATAACAGTTCTTATACACAATGAATAAGTGTGACAGAAATTTCAACTGTGAAATTTTTTAATCAATGGGGTGACATACAATACAGGAACCTCCTCACTCGTTCCTACGTTTTCGAAATAAAATCTTTTAAAAAGATAAGATGAGGGTTTATTAAAAAACTTTACCTTAAACATAGAAATAGGCCATGATGGCACCAAATAATGTTTGAAGAACAATCAAAATCACTTTAGAGTTGTTTTCAAAAATAACATTTCCTCTTCGTAGTGCAACGAATACTTGTTCCCCGGCTTAAATTGAACTTAAGGAAATTTCTACTTCACGCGAAGGTATCTTATAACTTTATGAGCTAATTGGTTCTCACTACACACACTCTATCTTTATATGTACCCGTAAACCGTTTAACACTCTCGTGACACTAAACATGAATCCAATCAGTTAATTTCAATGTGAATTATCTCAACTTAGATTAAGGATAAAGTTAGGAAAGCAAAGGTATCGAAACGGAATGATTTGGACTCAATTTAAAAAGGGTGCCAGAAAATCTCGCACTGTCCGTGCCTCTCAGGCGCACGGATCGGGCTCTTTGATCAGTTTTGTTCTCGTGTCATAACACATGTGGATTGTAACACCCCTTTTCTACCCGGTAATTTGTTTAATAAAAATATCAGAGTTTTCAAAATTTAATTACACCACAAGGGATGTCACACTTCAAATAACTCGCTTTTCGAAAACAGTCTTATAATAACTTCAAAACGTCATTATCAATTAAATTACAACTTCGCATCCAAAATCCAACAGTTAAATCATAAAAGGCATTACAACTATGCCAGGCTTGCGATACTACATTCCAATAACCACAACAGTCATAATGACTTAAACAACATTCATTCCCCTCCCTGGTGTTACATATCAGAGCATGACGACTCGACTCAAGAAGTGAAGCTAAAGGCCTTCACTAAGAATCACCTGCACGTTACCAACACGGGGGCAACATTCAAACAGGAAAGGGTGAGCATCATTTCAATCCATATAATAGAAAATATGATAAGTACTAATCATAGGCTACACACTAGAACAATCAGCATCCAAAACACTAAATATCCACATCACAGTCATCATTCACATCACTTACAAATACTCATCTCATGTCATGTAGGCTCATGAAAATGCAACCCACTCGCGGGTATATGCATGAGGTACCTTTTCACAAAACGTCGCTTAGCCCTTAAGGCCTCATCGTCACTTAGCCACTCAGGCCCCAAAAACGTCACTGGGTTTATGCATATGGGCATGAGACACTATGACATGCACCACTCACAATACACAAACACACAATTATTCAATTCATAGTCAACTATGTGACCCGTCACTTACCGATTTTTGCTCGCAAGAGCACAGCACCTGTCAAATTCACAATCAGCACACAACGTCACTGGCCACTTAGGCCTTAACATCACTTAACCCTTCGGGCCTCACACGTCACTGGGTTTTCATCGTCACTTATACAATGATATCATCAACTCAAACAATAGCCACTGAGGGCAAAACGTCATTTTACACGCCACTATAAATAATAATAACCACAAAGGGCAGAACAGTCATTTACACATCACTATAATTAACAATAGCCACTAAGGGCGGAACAGTCATTCACACGTCATTATATATATATTAATAACCACAAAGGGCAGAACAGACTTTTACACGTCATTATAATTATTATTAGCCACCAATGGCAAAACAGACTTTTTAACTCCAAAAACATCACTAGAGACACCGGGGCAGCCACATGGCGCCCATTCAGCAACACCCGCAAGGCACTAAATAAGTTACAAGTTTCTAGAAAACATTACAGCACAAGTCATATCCCAACGACGCAGGGCCACGGGCACTTGGGCCACAGCCAACCATTTTCGGAAAATTGGGTCACTGCATTTTAAAATTGGACAATCACACAGACACTGAAATAAGGTTTCCAACGCACTTGGAATCGTCAAAAACGGAGTCCCGAGAAGATCAAGTCAATTCGAGAAAGGATGAAGGTTGCTCAGAGTCGGCAAAAGAGCTACGCTGACAACCGAAGGAGACCGTTGGAGTTTGAGGTTGGTGATCATGTGTTCTTGAAAGTTTCTCCAACCATAGGCACCGGGAGAGCCTTGCGAGCGAGGAAGCTCAGTCCTCGATATGTTGGACCTTTCCAAATCATCGAGCGGATTGGACCAGTTGCCTATCGCCTCGCATTGTCTCCGGCCCTATCAAACCTCCATGATGTGTTCCACGTGTCTCAGTTAAGGAAATATATTCCCGATCTGCATCAACCGTTGAGTGTTGATACAATTGACCTGCGACCGGATTTGTCATTCCAACCTTATCCTAGTTATATCTTGGAGCGTGGTGTGAAGACTCTGCGTTCAAGGTCAATTCCGATTATCAAAGTAGTTTGGGATGGCTTTTCAGCCGAAGAGGCTACCTGGGAACTGGAAGAAGACATGCGCGCTCGATATCCATCTCTCTTTCAGTAAGGTACGTTTCGTCAATTTTGAGGACAAAATTTTTTAAAGTTGGGGAGATTGTAACATCCCGGATTTTTAAAGACTCGTATTATGGAACCTAAGACCGATTAATTATTTGTGGGAATAATTAGTCGTGTCTCGGGGACTTATACGTCGGAAAAATTTTCAAGAAAACCTATTCTCCATTAAAGGGTGGCCTATTCATAGAATAATGAGCAATTGGAGCAGAAGGGCAAATCTGTCTTTTCACACCCCTAGTTATTAAAATATAATCTTGAAGGTTATAATTAATTAAGAACCGAAGGAGTTGAGGAATTTCGGATCGGAACCGGATTAATCGAGAAAGTTATACCGAAGAGAATTATTAACGCCTAAATTACCATTTTTGGGCCAAGGGCAAAATGGTCTTTCCACCATCATTTAAACCCTCAGCCATATACTCTCAACTGAACCCTCACCCACTCATTTCATCATTTCCAGCTGAAAGAAAGAAAGGAAAACAGAAGGTAGGGAGAGGAGAGTGGGGCGAAGGGAAGAGGAAGGAGAGGAGGGAAGAACTTCTCAATTGGTCATTGCATGTAAGCTTTCTTCACACCTCTTTCTCTCATTTTTCATCCTCTTTTCAATGGTACCACTTTCAGAAGCTAACTCCCCCTAGATCATCCACTACCATGTTCAGCCCCCTTGAAGCTCCAAGAGAAATAATGGAGTTTTGAACTTTAATGGTGCTGCATGTCATGTTGTAGTTGTGGGAGGTGGAGTGTCAAGCTTGCATTTTCGACTTGGAGGAAGTTGTGAAGGACCAGGTTGCTGTCCTAGTCGCTCTAGTGGTGGAGATTGCCGTTTGGAGATCGGTTCGAGTTCTAGCGGGGATCGTTCGTGTACTTTTCGTTTCGGTGACTTTGCTTTCGATCCAACTCTCGAACTTCGGTGTAACGGTGAGTTCTACTCACGATAGGGCATTTTGATATTCTGAACTTGTTTTCGATATGGAATCCCTTGGTCACATTTCTGTTTACAAAAGACTTAGAACTGAAAAGCGTTTTTGGGTCAAAACGGTGTTTTACGGTTTAATGAAAGTTTGATTTAAATCGTTGAAATGAAATGCATTGTGTACTACTAGAAATATATATTCTGGGAATTTTCTGAGTTTCAAGTGATTGAAATTAGGAATCGAATCGGACGAGAACGGAGAGCGAAAATGAGGAAAGTGAGAAATTCTGGTAACAGACACAGGTCACACGGACCGTGCGCCCCTGGGCACGGGTCGTGCGCCTGCTTCGGGTTGGAAGTATTGGAAACAGAACGGGACGCACGGGTCGTGCGCCCCTGGGCACGGATCGTGCGCTTCCCTCTGGTAGATGGGTCTTGAGTAGTGCACCACGCACGGGACGTGTGCCCCTGGGCACGGGTCGTGCGTGTAGTTCTGTTACCGGCTTCCGCTTTCTCGTTTTGTTGCTCCGTTTGATCCCGAACCCTTTCTAATTTCTTTCTCAACCATTCAAAAAGGGATTGCCTCACTAAAAACCTTATTTTGAACTTGTTCAACTCATGGTTTTGAAAAAGAGCTTTGAAAGCCTATTTGATCGAAAAACCGAAACCCTAGCATACGTGTGGGTACACCGTCTGATGGATAGAATGTATATGTATATTTATATATATATCAACTGTATATGATTATAATGCCGGATGTCTATAAATTCATCAAAACGGGTTATAGATCAATAAGATATAAATTATCTAAAAGGATATTGTGATTGATCCATTTGGTGATCGAAAAGATATAAATTATCTAACTCTCGAGAACTTGATGCGTATTGTCATACGTATTACGTTGGGTGACGACCCGACAAGTAGCATACTAGGAAGGGAAGTCATGAGCCCTCACCCTAGGCCCTGAATGTGTTTTGGCGTGGTCAACTCACGGGTTACCGGGATTAGCAGGCGTTGTGCGGCCGGTTTGTGCTAAGTAATTCACGAATTGCCGGGATTAGCAGTCGTTGTGCGGTCGGCATTCGAATAATAAGTAATTCACGAATTGCCGGGATTAGCAGTCGTTGTGCGGTCGGCATTCGATTAATGAATAAGACATTGTTATGTCAGCTTTTGTTATAACGGTTTAATAAATCAAACCGAGTGTCAGTGAGGGGGCACGGCAGGACTCACTGAGATAATGTTATCTCACCCTATCCATATTTGTTGTTTTTCAGAAAAGCAGGGAAAAAGGAAGACTATTGTGCACGAGTAGTTGGTCTACTCTTGGAGGTGCTGAAGACTTAGTCATTTGATCCTTTGTACTTTTGTTATCCTAATTGGTTGTATAAACTTGTATTGATTATGAGTTATATGAACCATTTTATGTTTCTGTTTGGTATTTGGACTTGGATATTGTAATCCATTCGGTATGAAACCGATAAACTTCTATTTTATGAAGTAATGTTATTTCCGATTATGTTTTGTCTCGGAAAAAGTTTGTATGTCCAAAACTTAAACAGGAACTGTGTCCTCTGAATATTCCGCATCTGTGCACTTTCAGTGTCTCTACATGTTAGAAATACTGGGGTGTTACATGGGAACAAAAATTATCTTGGCGCCCATGGCCTAGGGACCCGACCAATTTTTCACAAAAACGACCAATTTGCACGGGAGCAGGGCTGGAACAATTTAACATCATTAGACGAGATATCCAGTGAAGGGACAGACCAAAACATCAAGGGAAACTGAAAGTAGCTTGGCGCCCATGGATGGGGATCCAAGCGCAAAAACTGGCGCCCAGCCACACAATTGGCAACACAGCGCCCAGGTTTGGGACCCCAGCGCCCAGCAACATGATTTTTGGCGCAACACAGCCCACAGCAGGGATCCCAGCGCCCAATACCAAGGAAATCAAGAACACATCACTCATTTTCATCAAAACATCATGAATGCAATCAAATCACCAACATCAATTTTAAACCACATCAAATCATCAACCACACATCTATGATCATATTATTAATTTCAATTCAACATGAATATAACTAAACACATGAACATCAAAAACACATGGCACTAGTATAAACCCTAGATCTAGGACCCATCATATAATTTATTAGATAGAGTGATAGAGCTCCCCTAACCTCGAATTGGAGAGTAGGATCTCTAGGGATGATCATGAACGGAACTACGACAACCGGATTACGCCTCCTCTTTTCTCCTTGAAGCTTGCGACTCTTCTCTTCTCCCTCTCCCTCTCTATGGCGCGACCTTCTTCTTCTCTTTTCCTCTTTCTCCATGGCGCTCCTTCTCCTCTCCTTTCTCCCTCCCAATTCCGCAATTGCTCACCAAAAACCCCTAACCTCACTTTGGCTTGCCCCCCCTTCGCATATGATCTTGGATCATGGGCTTGGGCTTCCACTTAAGCCCAAGTCTAGCTAGTTAGCGCCCTCCTCCCCTAATACCACCTACACCTTTTTAAATCTAATTTTAATTAATCAAATTATACCCAATAAATTAAATACATTCCTAAATACTTAATTAAATAAATTAATTAAATAATTTAGGGTGTTACAACTCTCCCCCACTTAGAATATTTCGTCCTCGAAATTCACCTGTCAACGCCAACACTCTCCCTCTAAGGCCACCTAGACAACTAGTGCTATCTATCATGCTGATTATTATTGCTTTGATTACCGGCGGTAAGTGCTTGGGCGGCCGTCCCTCCTACTCGTTCAGCCAGGTAACTTCAAGCAGTAATAATTCGACCCACTCTCTACTCCGCTGCGCTACTCTGATAAACTAGCTCACATTTCACCTCACTCATCTACCCTTAAGGATAACAAAATACATCAATCATCACAGCATCAAGACGAAATTCACAGGGTGCATAACAGTCGTACAACAAGTCTCATAATTTTAGTAACACGACAACAGTCATCCACAACCAACTTTGCCACCCAGGCGACATCAACAATCACAACTGCCACTCGGGCGATACCAACAACTACAATTGCCACTCAGGCGACATCAACAATTACAATTGCCACTCAGGCGACATCAACAATCACAACTGCCACTCGGGCGACACCAACAACTACAATTGCCACTCAGGCGACATCAACAATTACAATTGCCACTCAGGCGACATCAACAATCACAACTGCCACTCAGGCGACATCAACAACTAAAAACCAACAACAGAGCAACATCATCAACAACACAATATTAACAACTCAGTCACACAATCGGGCACTAAGGCACCGGCAACGGTTAACAATCGAATTAGGCACAACTTATAAAAATAGGGGCAGCGCATAAGTTAGGAACAGTAACAGCACTTTTCAGAAAACAGTAACATTTATTCTCCTGAAAACCAGCCAATATAGTTTTAAAAAGGTAGCAACAATCATTTTCAGCAATATTTTTCAGAAAACAGCCTCAATAATTTCCAGAAAAACCGCAACAAAAGCAAAACAACGACAACAATAGCGTCAGCAACACCACGAGAAAGTTCACCAAATGCGTAAATATAGCAACAACAAGGCACACGGCACGGAAACAATGGCGTAATGTAACATGGCAACAACAGCAATAGTTTTTCAGGAAGTAACAACAATAATTTTCACAAAAACAGTAACAGTAGTTTTCAGAAAAACTGCAACAATAATTCTCAATAACACAACATTTACATATAACATAAAATCATATCACAAGGTGTTCAAGATCAAAGGATTAAGGAATATGGCACTAAGAAAATTTTATGACTAAGAATCAGTGAACACCCAATGCACAAAAATTCAAACAGCACAACAGTCGTACATTCGACATATCACTAAAGACGGTACTCCTTTTACCTCAAAAATATTTGTAAGCGGAAGTGCGAAAATGTAATATTTGAAATTACAGTCCAGAAGGTAGGGACAGTAACAGTTATTTTTGAAAGCACTGACAGCGGCCTTAGGAAGCAGCAACAACAACTTTTAAAAAGGCAGCGACAATCATTTCCAGCAATAGTCATTTTGCAGAAAACCATAACAATTATCCGAATAAAATAGCAACATTATTTTCTGAAAACAGCAATGATCATTTTTCAGAAACAGCAACAATTATTTAAATAAAACAGCAACAGCAGTTTAAACAAAACAGCAGTAGCATTCGACTTTTTAAAACAGCATGGCATTTATCATTCAAACAGCAATAGCAAATAGCTCAGGATAATCCACGAAACATTATCAACTAAGTACACAGGAACACGGTTAACATTTAAAACCTTATTACAACTAGTCAGCCCAAAAGAATAGTTACATTAACATTTACAGTAATTAGTTAATTCGGCCCAAGTGTACAAGCGTCCAAAATGCACATTTTTAAATCTTAAGGTTTTTAAAACCACGTAACGCATATCGCAAGAGTACAACTGCTAAAACAAAATCCGAATCGTTTATAAAAGTAATTTTCAATGCTAATCTCGGCATCCAGCCGTAAAAGTGTTTAATGGACGTTCAAAAGCACTTTCAGAAATCACTTTACTTTTAGATTTTCAAAACCACATGATAGAAATCCATAAGTAACAACCAAGAGATTTGTCATAAAACTCCGGCACGCAAGGTTACACCTAGAGGAAATTAGGCAAGTCAAAATAGTAACTCTATGATGTGGTAGTTCTCAGCTAGAATATTTACATCCGGTCGCAATTTTCCAAAAGGAGTTGAGGACAAAATTAGTACACTTGAATGAAAGCATTTTCACTTGTAGTGATTAAAACACCACGGTAGCTATTAGTGCAGTAACAACTTAAAATAGTCCATAAAATAATTTTACAACGCATTTGGTTTCCAAACATCAAATCACATTGCACAAGACTTCTCACAGAGGCTTACTGTCGACTACTTAGACAGTTCGGACAAAGCAACATAGGAGGGTATCATGCAACAAGGTAAGCTATCAGTAGCATACAGACACAGCAGACACACATGACAAGGTCAGACAAACAACATAGGCTGTAATTACCATTTTAAAATGCAATCATGTTTGTTCACACTCAAGGGACAACCAAACTCAGGATGGTGAGCATGTAATATTATACTTTACAAATGCATGAGCATGCGAATACATGTCAAGTCAACATCTAACAACAAACATCAATTACAAGAGCATCTGAGTGCATGTCAATCTAACATTTTACAACAAGCGGCAATTAATTTGAATATGATGCAGGGTACACCGAGCTCAATACCAACCAAAACACATGTGCGCATTTAAACAACAGAGCATACCATTTAGAAACACGCAGCAAGGAGGTCAACAATAAGGACCACAACAGCAAAACACAGTTCTCACACTGAATACACAATAGGGCACACAGCACTAGTAGGGAAATCTCCCCCACTAGTTCACTTACCAATAGAAACTTTCCGGTGTACCTGCAACACAACAACGGTCAGCACTGAACAGACAACAGTTGGTCACTATCTGACACAACGACTCGACGACTCGGCCGGACAGACCAACCATTGCTCTGATACCACTATTGTAACACCCCTTTTCTACCCGGTAATTTGTTTAATAAAAATATCAGAGTTTTCAAAATTTAATTACACCACAAGGGATGTCACACTTCAAATAACTCGCTTTTCGAAAACAGTCTTATAATAACTTCAAAACGTCATTATCAATTAAATTACAACTTCGCATCCAAAATCCAACAGTTAAATCATAAAAGGCATTACAACTATGCCAGGCTTGCGATACTACATTCCAATAACCACAACAGTCATAATGACTTAAACAACATTCATTCCCCTCCCTGGTGTTACATATCAGAGCATGACGACTCGACTCAAGAAGTGAAGCTAAAGGCCTTCACTAAGAATCACCTGCACGTTACCAACACGGGGGCAACATTCAAACAGGAAAGGGTGAGCATCATTTCAATCCATATAATAGAAAATATGATAAGTACTAATCATAGGCTACACACTAGAACAATCAGCATCCAAAACACTAAATATCCACATCACAGTCATCATTCACATCACTTACAAATACTCATCTCATGTCATGTAGGCTCATGAAAATGCAACCCACTCGCGGGTATATGCATGAGGTACCTTTTCACAAAACGTCGCTTAGCCCTTAAGGCCTCATCGTCACTTAGCCACTCAGGCCCCAAAAACGTCACTGGGTTTATGCATATGGGCATGAGACACTATGACATGCACCACTCACAATACACAAACACACAATTATTCAATTCATAGTCAACTATGTGACCCGTCACTTACCGGTTTTTGCTCGCAAGAGCACAGCACCTGTCAAATTCACAATCAGCACACAACGTCACTGGCCACTTAGGCCTTAACATCACTTAACCCTTCGGGCCTCACACGTCACTGGGTTTTCATCGTCACTTATACAATGATATCATCAACTCAAACAATAGCCACTGAGGGCAAAACGTCATTTTACACGCCACTATAAATAATAATAACCACAAAGGGCAGAACAGTCATTTACACATCACTATAATTAACAATAGCCACTAAGGGCGGAACAGTCATTCACACGTCAATTTCGCAAACGTGATTATTTTTCGCAGGAGCCAAGGCAGAATGAATCCATATAATTATATAAGATTTTCAGAAAAAGGGCGGATTAAAAATCCAAAGGGAACAAAAATTATCTTGGCGCCCATGGCCTAGGGACCCGACCAATTTTTCACAAAAACGACCAATTTGCACGGGAGCAGGGCTGGAACAATTTAACATCATTAGACGAGATATCCAGTGAAGGGACAGACCAAAACATCAAGGGAAACTGAAAGTAGCTTGGCGCCCATGGATGGGGATCCAAGCGCAAAAACTGGCGCCCAGCCACACAATTGGCAACACAGCGCCCAGGTTTGGGACCCCAGCGCCCAGCAACATGATTTTTGTCGCAACACAGCCCACAGCAGGGATCCCAGCGCCCAATACCAAGGAAATCAAGAACACATCACTCATTTTCATCAAAACATCATGAATGCAATCAAATCACCAACATCAATTTTAAACCACATCAAATCATCAACCACACATCTATGATCATATTATTAATTTCAATTCAACATGAATATAACTAAACACATGAACATCAAAAACACATGGCACTAGTATAAACCCTAGATCTAGGACCCATCATATAATTTATTAGATAGAGTGATAGAGCTCCCCTAACCTCGAATTGGAGAGTAGGATCTCTAGGGATCATGAACGGAACTACGACAACCGGATTACGCCTCCTCTTTTCTCCTTGAAGCTTGCGACTCTTCTCTTCTCCCTCTCCCTCTCTATGGCGCGACCTTCTTCTTCTCTTTTCCTCTTTCTCCATGGCGCTCCTTCTCCTCTCCTTTCTCCCTCCCAATTTCGCAATTGCTCACCAAAAACCCCTAACCTCACTTTGGCTTGCCCCCCCTTCGCATATGATCTTGGATCATGGGCTTGGGCTTCCACTTAAGCCCAAGTCTAGCTAGTTAGCGCCCTCCTCCCCTAATACCACCTACACCTTTTTAAATCTAATTTTAATTATTCAAATTATACCCAATAAATTAAATACATTCCTAAATACTTAATTAAATAAATTAATTAAATAATTTAGGGTGTTACATGGATCATCATAGTTAATCAAAATTCAACAACACAAGCATTGAACATGAATTTTCAAAGTCACATGGATTGTGCAACCATTTCATAAACTCAAATCATACAACAACCACATACAAGTGATACAAGCTCTGATTGCATTCTCATTTTCAGCATGCAATGCTAACAACATTCAGACAATGTGAGGAACTCACTATGAGTTCATCATTTTAACACATCAATCCTTACTTTAAAAAATTTGTCACAATCCACTTATCCATAGACACCGTGCAATCTCACAGAAGCAAACCTCAATCAATTCATCCTTTGACAGCTATTCAAACATAAAACACTGTCAGCAATCACATCACTTTTAATAACAATATTCACGTTTGATTTGGTAAACGGAAGTCACATAAATACAATCTAATTGTTAACCTTCACAATGAGAGGTTGACAAACTAAAACCTTGCCACTATACTAAAAACATGTGTAGGCATCATGGCTTAGGGACTAACGCTCAACTCAATGCTTAAAACTTCGGCTTTTCCTTATTAGTCAATGCACTAATAACTCTCGTTTCAAATTTTCTTCACAACGAAAAGAAAGTTTTGGGACCTTACCTTTCGGTCCTCTTGGAGATACATGTAGTACTTTAGGCTAGATTCGGGAACAACCACCGTTCTTAGTGACTCGTATAGTGATAGGATTTTATAAAAATAATTTTCCCATGACCTATCGGAGTAGACTATAATGTCTCAATGACTCACATATTGATAGGATTTTATAAAATAAGTTTTCCTCGACCTATCAGAGTCGATTATATTGTCTCAATGACTCACATATTGATAGGATTTTATAAAATACTTTTCCATGACCTATCAGAGTCAAATTTATTATTCTCAATGACACACTGTTTACCGTGGATTTTGGTAAACAACCGCTGGTTTAAAATTTGTTACTTGCAAGATCAACCAGTAAATCTTAGGACATTTGTGCTATAGGTTTTTCCAGAAAAGTTTTGAATGTTCTTGATGTTATTTGTAATAACTGACAATTTCACAGTTGTTGAAAGTGTCGAATTTGTTTATGTATCTTCGAATTCGATCAAATGCAGAAAACATGTAAATTGCAGAAATATTTAAGAAAACATAACGAGATTGCTTTGAAATAAAAGAAGATGGTACACAATGGCATACATCTGGTTTCTGTAACTCATGTTTCTCTGTAACTTGGAATTCTGAGCGTGAGAAATATGTATGAGAGTTTGCGACCCATTTTCTCTATGAGAAACTACTATATATACTGCAGAAACTGTAACTGCTTACAACCGTTATACATAACTGTGCAAAGGAACTTAAAACAACAACTGCCATATCTTTCGACGACGTAACTGCTGCACCCTTCGACAACAACTGCCGTATCCTTCGACGGCGTAACTGCTATGCTCTTCGACAACACTCCCTTGGCTTTGATCCGCTACCAATATTTTACTTTCTTTCTTGTCGAAATGTCGCCTTCAATCTCTCAATTTCTCCGTCTTTGTGAAGTAGTCGAAAATCAAAGATCACCTTTGAATTACCATCTCAATGTCAAAAATCAACATTTCTATTTTAAAGTAACAAGTCAAAACCCATTGGCTGCATTTAATTGAGCTTGTCGAAAATGCACGCTAACAAATTGCCCCCCAAAAATGTCATTTTCGACTGAGGTTTAAACGAAGGTAGAAATTTGACATTTTTGAATTGTCTTTCGACAACCCTATGTCAAGCACTCCAATGTCATCAACGTCACTCTTCAGCGTTGAAGAGACATTTTCTTTCTTTGTCGAAGGGAAATGAGGTCGAAAAGAATGTCGCAGAAGCGGAAGCTGTGCAAGATGACCCTCACAATGTCACCAAGGACACACCAATGGTCGAAGAAACAAATCCCAACATTGGCACCAATGAAGCTGAAAAGGAGGTTTCTGACCATATCCAAGAAAGTGGAGGTCATCATATGCATATTGACGAAGACCTAATTGCTGGCAATGTCGAAGTAACCTTGCCCCCTTCTCCGCACTTGGATGAAGAAGAAACAGAGGGTGAAGAGGGCGACGACGACAACAACAATGGTGAAGAGGAAGATCTATCTGAACACGAAGATTAGTCCCCAAAGGACAATTGCCCTCCAAGAATTGTGCTTTCAACAGAAACCAGCTTGAGCCATCAAGAAATGTCAGAGTTAAAGAGCAAGAATCCTCTTAAGGCTCTCAAGCTAATGATGAGTAGCAGGTCTTCGACTGAGAGTAAGCAAAGCACTTCGACTGCTTCTGGCGGTGGCCACTCTGAGAGTTCACAAGAAAATCTAGTCAAGGAAGTTAAAACAATGCTCTTTGAAGTGGACCTATTTAAAGCTATTGAGGAAGATCATATGATCACATTCAAGATCAAGGCCTTAATTAACATGCTCAACATTCCTGCCTCCAACAAATCTCTAATAGGTTTCATTGTCGAATTTGAACCTCTTCTGGAAGCAATTTCCAAAGGGATCAAGAGGAAAAAAGAGGTTGCTGCAAATAAAGAGCGTGAGGCGAAACTTCAACAGGAAGAATGGGCTGCAGTCGAAGCGTCAGATGCTAACATTTCGTCCCTGGAACTCCAACTAGCAAATGATGCTAAAAAAATAGCTGAATGTGATATTAACATTTCAGAGTACCAGGAACAAATCAAAAACTTGTAGTCGAAGATTAAGGCAGAAGAGAAGAAGAAGGCCTCTATTCAAAAGAGAACTCTCGATTCCTTGGAAGCTGCACTTCGATCTGAAGCAACTCTAGCTATTGAGCACCTAGAAAGGGCCAACAAACATGAGGCAGCAGTTCAGAGCTTGGTCGAAGACGAAACCCTCATTTCTGCCAGACTGGATCATGCCAAGATTGTTTTTGAGAAACTTAGAGCTAATCTTGTAATTTAAACATCAGCTTTCCTTGTTTCTAAAATTCTTTATCCACTCTGTACTTCGACAATCTTCTTTGGCATTTAACTTTCGACATGCCAGATTTAAATTTCTTCGTTATTTTACTCTTGTGTTATTTTAACTTCTTGCAATATTGGCTTATATTTTTTCAAATACTAGCAATTTATCCGCAAAATTCGACTATCAGCGCCAAATTCTTCGATTTCATAGGCACCATTAGAAAATACTTTCAAAATTCGAAATGGTCCTTCCCAATTTGGGGACCATTTACCTAAGACCCTATCTTTTTTGTCCATAGGCAATATGACTTTCCAAACTAAATCTCCTAAGGCAAAGGTTTTTGACTTAACTTTTTGTTATAGGCTTTGGCCACACTTTCTTTTTGCCTTGTAAGGACATCTAATGCAGCTAACCTTTCTTCGTCCAAGTCGACCAAGTCATCTAAAATCATGTTCCAATAATGATCTGATGGAATTTCAAATTGTGTTTGAATTCTGGCTGACTGCAAACAAATTTCGGCTGGTAACACTGCATCATGCCCAAATGCAAGCCTAAAAGGAGTAGTATTGATTGACTCTCTAGGAGAATTTCGACAAGCCCATAAAGCTTGGTCAAGAGTCTTGTGCCAATTTCTTGGTTTTTGTCCAATATGCTTTTTTATCAAGTTAATGATGATTTTATTGGCTGCTTCCACTTGACCATTGACTTGTGCATAATATGGTGTCGAACTTAGTAACTTAAAACCTGTTTCAGAGGAAAATTCCAAGATCTTTCGACCAGTAAAAACTGAGCCTTGATCTGTGGTAATGGTTTCTGGAATTCCAAACCTATATAGAATATGGTTTTGAATAAAATTCATAACTGCCTCTTAGTCAACATTGGCTAAGGGGATAGCTTCGACCCATTTGGTAAAGTAATCTATCCCAACTAATATATAACGGCGGCCTTTCGACGAAGTTGGTCTAATCTCACCAATTATGTCAAAAGCCCAACCTTTGAATGGCCAAGGTTAATTATTGAATGCAATTCATTTGCGGGCACATGTTGAACCTGCGTGCTTTTGGCATTCTTGACAACCCTTAGCAAACTCTATACAATCTTTCAGCATAGTTGGCCAATACACACCTTGTTGAAACAAAAGCCATTTCATCTTGTGACCTGCTTAAGGTGAGCCACAAGTACCACTATGAGTATTGGATATTGCCAAATAAGCTTCGTTTTCACTTAGGCATTTAAGCAAAACTCCTTCAGGAGTCTTTTTGAACAATTCGTTTCCAACAATCATGTAGCTTAAGGCTCTATACTTGGTTAGTCGACTAGTTGCTCCTGCTAAATTTTCCAAGTATTCGAAAATTTGTTTTCCCCAATCATCATTCGACATATTGTCAATGGAAAAAATTTCAAAAATTTCAAAATTTTCAATTTCAGTTGGAGGTGGCACCACTTCTGACTTGTCTGCCCCCTCAAGTTTTGGCATTGACAATTGTGTGTTGCAACAATCTGTCGAAAAGAGCTTCTCTTTTATTTCTATCAACTCTTGCAATTTTTCTTTAGAAACTCTGTAGCCTGAAGCAATCTGTGCCAACTCATTTGCCTCTTGGTTATCAATTCTAGGCACGTGTTTAATGTCAACATGAGTGAAACGTTTTAACATTGCATTGGCAGTAATAAAGTACTTTATTAAATGTGCTTTGATGCACTTGTACTCTTTTGTTAATTGTTTCACAACTAGTTCAGAGTCACCTCTGATTTCGACGATTTTTGCCCCTAAATCTAGCAGCATTTCAAGTCTTGCTATCAAGGCTTCATATTCAGCCTCATTATTAGAGCAATTTCCTTCAATTTTAAACTTAACTTTTGTTGGTATCTTTGTTGGAGATATTATGAGTACTCCAATTCCTGTACCATTTTTATGGCTTGACCCATCGAAGTACAACTTCCAGGGTTGAACATCCACAAAGCTTAACGTTGCTTCGACCAAAGAGTGGTCTACAATGAAGTCAGCAACAGCCTGGCCTTTAATAGCTTTCAAAGGCTGGTACGTGAGCGAATACTCAGATAAGGCTAAAGCCCATTTTCCAATTCGACTATGTAAAATTGGTTTTGACAGCATATGTTTAATTATATCATAATGCGAATAAACATACACATCAACAGGCTTTATGTATTGTTTCAATTTTGTACATGAAAAATACAAACATAGGCATAGTTTCTCAATTGGATGATATCTCGTTTCTGAATCATTCAATAGTCTACTAAGATAATAAATGGCTCTTTCGACACCATTTTCATCCTCTTGTGCTAACATACTACCTATTGTCATTTCTGACGCTGCTATGTACAATTTCATTACCCTATTCCTCATAGGGGGGAGCAACATAGGTGGTTTAATCAAGTAAGACTTGATCTTGTCGAAGGCTTTCTGATGTTCTGGATCCCATGTGAACACATCTTCCTTTTTCAGTCGAAGTAATGGCGAAAAATTTGTGTCTTGCCACTTAAGTTTGAACTAAACCTTCTTAGGAAGTTAATCTGTAACACCCCGATAAATTCTAACATGTAGAATCACCGAAATGCACTAAATGGCATACATCAGAGTAACTTCCTGTTATTGAAATATTGAACACATCTAAAACTTTAGATAATATATAAAAACTGGTTCTCTGAACCTCATAAACTTTCCACAGTATGCTTAAGTTCCAAAACTTAAGACTTGTACATAACCTGGTGTTCAATACTCAAAACATAAAGTAGCGGAAACGATTTTACAACTTAACAATGAAAGTTATACAATCGGAACATAGGAACCACAAACGGAAACAAGGTCTAAAACATTAAACTAGGTCTTCAATGACTCCAAGAGTCACACCAGCTAGCCATGCTTTACCGCCTTTGCTTTCCCCTTTTTCTCTGTAAAAACCACAAATATGAAGGGTGAGATAAACATTATCTCAGTGAGTCCTATCGAGACCCCTTACTACTCTAGCGGTTCATTATGCCTTGTTTTGAACTCGTGATTCTAAAAGCAACCACGTGGAAATACATTTAGTTCCTGTAACCTTCATGCTCATGGCCCTCCTAAGCGACACATGAAGCATGCAATCTTTGTTCCATGTTTTTAGCATAACACCTCAGTCTACCTATTTTATAGGCATCTCTTGACCTTTTGGTGAACCCATCCCGCTATTTCTAGCAGGGGAAACATTCTTGAGTCTAGGTTTTGGGGCTCATGACTTCCCCTCCCCTAGTATGCTAACCTCTTAGGGTCGTCACCCTTTTTCCTCTTGTATTTATTATACATTTTCAGTCTGTGTACCCACATTGGGCTGTTAGTCATTCCAGTCATGTACCATGTACCATATCAGTCAATTTCAGTGTACAATATCAGTCAAGTATCGTGTGTTATGATCATTCTTTAACATTTGCACTCTCGCGTTCTCTAAGAGCGGTTTTCCATTTTATTCATAACACACTATTTTTCTATCGAACATGTTCAATCTCATACCATTGTTACCTTTACATTGTTGTGGGACCTTGGGGAATGGATTAGAAGAGGATTGAAATCATTTGGAATGGATAAATATGTACTTTGAAATTGAAGGTCAGAAAATCTCACACGACCCGTGCGTGTAGGCGCACGACCCGTGCGTGGTTGAACAGTTTGTAGAAATTTTCCAGGAAGATACGCACGACCCGTGCGTGTAGGCGCACGATCCGTGCGTTAGCTACCAGATTTACAGAAAGTTTCAGAGACTTACGCACGACCCGTGCGACTAGGCGCACGATCCGTGTGTGTTTTAAAACCCAGTCCCTGTCGTATCAGAGGGAGGCGCACGACCCGTGCTCGTAGGCACACGATCCGTGCGTCTCTATCAGTTTCCAGAAAACAGGTTTTTCATGTATTATTCCATTCCATTCCGATTCCCACTTCCCTTCCGATCGAGGCCCAAACTCCAACACGCATTAAAACACAATATTATAGCAATCCAATCCAGCACACCCAACAATCAATCAAGCAATTCATAGTTCAATCACAAGTTTTGGGGAAAACGGTTTTTCAATAAGATTTCTTTTGATAACACAAATACATGACCATGGTTTTCGAAAAGAAGATTCTGAAACACAAACATATTCCCTAAGCGAGTTATAGAACTCACCGGCTGCGATGAAAATCGCAAAATCAACGAATCCGCGAGATGGAACGAAGAAATGACTTCACGAATGACTTCGGACTCGACTCCACGCTACTCTAAACGTTCCAAAAACTGAACCGATAGAGCTTGGCCTATAATACTTCGAACTTCACTCCCAATCTACCTTATGAGGGTTGCTACTCGCTTTGTGGCTCCCAAAATGAACATGCAACTGTATTTCAGCTATTGGACTCCATTTTTGGAGCTTGGAGCTTCATGTGAACAAAAATGGTGAAATGGTGATGAGAAGGGTTGATGGGAATTTTCTGAGCATCAATGTATAGAGGAAGAAGAATGATGAACAATGGTGGTTTTGGATTCAACATGCATGAACAAATGAGGTAGAATCCCTCCCCTTTCTTCTCCACTCTCTCTCTCGAGTTCTCTCCTCCTCCTCTCTACTACTTGCTGAATTTCAGAAAAATGAGGGAAGTGAAGTGTGTTGTGGTGTTTTGGTCAGCTGGAGCCTCATTTAATGAGGTGAAAGGGCCAAAATACCCCTACTCTCTAATACTCTCTTAAATTACTCCTAACGCCACCCTAATCCCATAACTCACTAGCTTAACATAATATTCTAATTATGTACAACTATTATTTATAACTTCTCATTATCACATAATTAATGCAATTTAATCAACTTAACCTCTAGCTAATTTAATTAATCTAATTAGCTAATTAGGGGATGTTACAATCACCCCAACTTCTAAAATTTTGTCCTCAAAATTGACAAAACATACCTTACTCGAACAAATACGGATATTTCTCCCGCATGCACTCCTCTACTTCCCATGTCGCTTCGTCAGGTGACACACCGTCCCAAAGCACCTTGACAATAGGAATTGACCTCGTCCGGAGCATTTTCTCGCCGCGTTCGATGATTCTGATTGGGGTAGGATGATAAGATAGATCCGGTCTGATGTCGATCGCTTCATGGCTCAAAGGTTGATTCGGATCATGAATATATTTCCTTAGCTGCGATACATGAAATACATCATGTAGTCTGGACAATTCTGGAGGTAAGGCAATGCGATACGCCACCGGCCCAACACGCTCGATAATCTGGAAGGGTCCGACATACCGAGGACTGAGCTTCTTCGCTCGCAAAGCGATATCGGTCCCGATGGTTGGAGAAAGTTTCAAAAAGACATGATCTCCTTCTTCGAATTCTAACGGCCTTCTCCTCTTATCCGCATAACTCTTTTGCCGACTCTGCGCGGCTTTCATCCTTTCTCTTATCTGACGGATCTTCTCCGTAGTCTCCCGGACTAAATCCGGTCCCAACAATCTCTGCTCACCTACATCCCACCAACACAATGGTGTTCTACACTTTCTCCCATACAATGCTTCGTATGGAGCCATTCCGATACTAGAATGATAACTGTTGTTGTATGAGAATTCCACCAATGGAAGGTGATCCTCCCATCTACCTCCACTATCCAGTACACAAGCTCTCAACATATCCTCTAAAGTCTGAATTGTCCTCTCAGTCTGCCCGTCTGTCTGAGGATGGTATGCGGTGCTAACACACACCTTTGTTCCTAACGCCATGTTCAATGCTCTCCAAAATCGAGATGTAAACTTGGGATCTCGATCACAGATGATACTTGTAGGGATTCCATGCAACTTCACAATATTCTTGAGATATTCATCTGCTAACCTAGCAACCTTGTGAGTCGAACGCACTGGAATAAAATGAGCGGACTTGGTCAGGCGATCCACCACTACCCAAATAGAATCATTTCCGACTTGGGACCGTGGTAATCCCATGACAAAATCCATAGATATGCTCTCCCATTTCCATTCAGGTACATTCAACGGTTGTAACTGGCCACCTGGCTTCCGGTGCTCTATCTTAACCTTTTGACAAGTTAAGCATCGAGACACAAATTCTGCAATATCCTCTTTCATACCAGGCCACCAATACAATTGCTTCAGATCTCGATACATCTTGGTAGACCCAGGATGTATTGAGAACTGACTCTTATGAGCTTCTTCTAGAACTTGCCTCTTTACGTTCTCATCATTCGGCACACAGATTCTACCATCAAAACAAATTACTCCATCACCGTCTTCGGTGTAACTCGGCAATCTCTTCTGCGCTTGCAGCTCTACATCACCTTCTTGGGCTGAGCGAATTAGATTCCTCAATGAACTTGAAATCTGAATGTGACTCAACACCAACCTGTTCCTTCTTGACTTAACTCTCAAATTGAGGTCTCTGAATGATTCCAACAATGACATCTCGTACATCATCAGCTTTGCAGTATGGATAGACTTTCTGCTTAAAGCATCGGCAACAACATTAGCCTTACCAGGATGGTACTTCAATTCAAAATCATAATCTTTCAGGAATTCTACCCATCTCCTCTGTCTGTTGTTCAGCTCCTTTTGGTCAAACAAATACTTCAGACTTTTGTGGTCACTAAAGACTTCGAAACGAGACCCATACAGGTAATGTCTCCAAATCTTTAGGGCAAACACAATCGCTGCCAACTCTAGATCATGAGTCGGGTAATTCTCTTCATGTGGCTTCAACTGCCTGGAGGCATAGGCAACTACTTGTTGATTCTGCATCAGGACACATCCCAAACCCTTACCAGAGGCGTCGCAATAGATTTGGAATCCTACGGACGGATCTGGAAGAATCAGGATGGGTGCAGAAGTCAAACGACCCTTCAATTCCGTGAAACAATTTTCACATGCTGAGTCCCAAACAAACGGCTGACCCTTGCGAGTTAACCGAGTGAGTGGAAGAACCAACTGGGAAAATCCTTGAATGAATCTTCGATAGTACCCAGCTAATCCTAAGAAACTTCTTACCTCAGTAACCGTAGACGGCTGCTCCCAGTCTACCACAGCTTCGATCTTACTGGGATCCACAGCAACACCTGTCCTAGATATTACGTGGCCTAGAAACTTAACTTCTGGCATCGAAAAATCACATTTGGACGGCTTAGCATACAACTTCTTCTCTCGGAGAACGTTCAGAACAATTCGGAGATGTTGCACATGCTCCTCAATCGTCCTAGAGAACACCAAGATATCATCGATGAACACTACCACAAACTGATCCAGATAAGGATTAAAAATTCGATTCATATAATCCATGAATACAGCTGGAGCATTGGTCAAACCGAAGGGCATCACTACGAATTCATAGTGTCCATATCTCGTACGGAAAGCGGTCTTCGGGACGTCCAAAGCTCGAACCCTGATTTGGTGATAACCGGACCTTAGATCAATCTTTGAAAACACAGAAGCTCCCCTCAACTGATCTAGCAAATCATCAATCCTTGGTAGAGGGTACTTGTTCTTGACAGTCACTTTATTCAACTGGCGATAATCAATACACAATCTCATACTTCCGTCCTTCTTCTTAACAAGCAACACTGGAGCACCCCATGGTGAGGCACTCGGCCGGATAAACCGCTTGGAAATTAGCTCTTCTAGTTGAACTTTCAATTCCCTCAACTCTAATGGCGACATTCGATATGGGGCTATAGAAATAGGTCCAGTGCCTGGAACCAATTCTATAGAAAATTCCACCTCACGGTCCGGAGGAAATGAAGGAACTTCATCGGGAAACACATCAAGAAATTCATTAACAACTTGCACAGAAGATAAATCCTGACCTGTCTCAGTGGATGCAGACAGCATCATGACGTAAGCTTCCGCGCCTTGGAACAGATAATTACTGGCCGAAGTGAAAGAAATAACAGCTTCAGAATTGGGCGGCTGTAGCTCCACTGACTCGGAGGCGAAACCGATAGTTCGATGGAAACAATCTATAGTCACATGGTTGGCCGTCATCCAACTCATTCCTAGGACGACATCCATGCCCTTCATTGGTAAACAAATGAAGTCTACTACAAAATTCCTGTCTCCAATGGATAGAAGACAATTTTCACATATCGCTTGGGTCTGAACACTACCCTCAGCAGCAGTCTTAATGGAGATTGGTTGAGGCAAAGGAGTTAAAGCCAATCCCAACCGATCGACACAAACTTGAGATATAAAACAATGGGTCGCACCCGAATCATATAAAATACTAACGGAGTTATTAAAAAGAGATCCCATACCCCTTAGTAGATTATCTGACGGTGTGACCTTCTGGGCGTCCAAGGTGTAAACTCTCCCATGAGTTGTAGTAGCAGCAGGGTTACTTCCTTGACTCTTCTCTTTCTCTGGGCAGTCCCGTGCAAAGTGACCGTCTTTCTTGCAGAAATAACACTGGTTGGATCCCATCTGGCATTTACCCTGATGGTACTTTCCACAGTTGGAACATGTACTGAACCTTGAGGAGTTCGATGACTGAACCTGCTTCCCTTTGTTGGAGTTGTGCCTGGGACCCGTCTGATGGTTGGATGATCCAACATTCTTCTTATTCTGATGGAATACTTTCCTGCTTGCATATAACCTTTTCAAGTCACTCTCAGCTACGTGCGATTGTTGAACCATGGCAGCATAGTTAGTATAGGCAAAAGAACTCAAACTCTGAGCAATGTCTTCCCTTAGCCCATACTTGAACCTTTCGGTTTTCCACTTGTCATTGGGAGCATACCCGGCCAAACCGAAGAATTGATATAACTCTTCAAACTTAGCCGCGTACTGACCCACAGTTGAACTTCCTTGAGTGAGAGTCAGAAACTCGTTCTCCTTGTCGAACCTCATGGCTGTCGGAAAGAACTGCTCCAAAAATACCTGCTTGAAATGTTCCCAAGTCTGGGGAGTATCCATAGTTACCATCATGGCTTTGGCATTAGTCCACCAGTTGTTAGCTTCTCCTTTCAGCATATGAGTTGCCAATCTCAACTTGTCATCATCAGTTACTTGCATAGCTACGAAGATCTTCTCTATATCATCTAGCCAATGCTGAGCTTCCATAACATCCGGTCCTCCTCGGAACTCGGACGGCTTCATTTTCAGAAATTCAGAGAAAACCCTCCTTGGGTCAACTTGAGGCTCAGGGACTTGTTGGGGCTGAGCTTGAGCATTCTGTTGCATCTGCAACATATCTTCCATCATCTTCTGTTGTCTCTCGATCACGTTCTGCATCCATGCAGAATGCGGATCAACTGGTGGGTTATTCCTCGATCCTCCTGCCATAATTCTGCAAATGATACACCAAGTATTAAGTTGATCAGTCTCAATGTCTCTTAGTATCACAAGAAGCAAGATAGCAGAGTTACTCGAGGGATAAAACCACCCTAACTGTCTAAGCCCGACTAGGTCGAACTGCTCTGATACCATAATGTAACACCCCGATAAATTCTAACATGTAGAATCACCGAAATGCACTAAATGGCATACATCAGAGTAACTTCCTGTTATTGAAATATTGAACACATCTAAAACTTTAGATAATATATAAAAACTGGTTCTCTGAACCTCATAAACTTTCCACAGTATGCTTAAGTTCCAAAACTTAAGACTTGTACATAACCTGGTGTTCAATACTCAAAACATAAAGTAGCGGAAACGATTTTACAACTTAACAATGAAAGTTATACAATCGGAACATAGGAACCACAAACGGAAACAAGGTCTAAAACATTAAACTAGGTCTTCAATGACTCCAAGAGTCACACCAGCTAGCCATGCTTTACCGCCTTTGCTTTCCCCTTTTTCTCTGTAAAAACCACAAATATGAAGGGTGAGATAAACATTATCTCAGTGAGTCCTATCGAGACCCCTTACTACTCTAGCGGTTCATTATGCCTTGTTTTGAACTCGTGATTCTAAAAGCAACCACGTGGAAATACATTTAGTTCCTGTAACCTTCATGCTCATGGCCCTCCTAAGCGACACATGAAGCATGCAATCTTTGTTCCATGTTTTTAGCATAACACCTCAGTCTACCTATTTTATAGGCATCTCTTGACCTTTTGGTGAACCCATCCCGCTATTTCTAGCAGGGGAAACATTCTTGAGTCTAGGTTTTGGGGCTCATGACTTCCCCTCCCCTAGTATGCTAACCTCTTAGGGTCGTCACCCTTTTTCCTCTTGTATTTATTATACATTTTCAGTCTGTGTACCCACATTGGGCTGTTAGTCATTCCAGTCATGTACCATGTACCATATCAGTCAATTTCAGTGTACAATATCAGTCAAGTATCGTGTGTTATGATCATTCTTTAACATTTGCACTCTCGCGTTCTCTAAGAGCGGTTTTCCATTTTATTCATAACACACTATTTTTCTATCGAACATGTTCAATCTCATACCATTGTTACCTTTACATTGTTGTGGGACCTTGGGGAATGGATTAGAAGAGGATTGAAATCATTTGGAATGGATAAATATGTACTTTGAAATTGAAGGTCAGAAAATCTCACACGACCCGTGCGTGTAGGCGCACGACCCGTGCGTGGTTGAACAGTTTGTAGAAATTTTCCAGGAAGATACGCACGACCCGTGCGTGTAGGCGCACGATCCGTGCGTTAGCTACCAGATTTACAGAAAGTTTCAGAGACTTACGCACGACCCGTGCGACTAGGCGCACGATCCGTGTGTGTTTTAAAACCCAGTCCCTGTCGTATCAGAGGGAGGCGCACGACCCGTGCTCGTAGGCACACGATCCGTGCGTCTCTATCAGTTTCCAGAAAACAGGTTTTTCATGTATTATTCCATTCCATTCCGATTCCCACTTCCCTTCCGATCGAGGCCCAAACTCCAACACGCATTAAAACACAATATTATAGCAATCCAATCCAGCACACCCAACAATCAATCAAGCAATTCATAGTTCAATCACAAGTTTTGGGGAAAACGGTTTTTCAATAAGATTTCTTTTGATAACACAAATACATGACCATGGTTTTCGAAAAGAAGATTCTGAAACACAAACATATTCCCTAAGCGAGTTATAGAACTCACCGGCTGCGATGAAAATCGCAAAATCAACGAATCCGCGAGATGGAACGAAGAAATGACTTCACGAATGACTTCGGACTCGACTCCACGCTACTCTAAACGTTCCAAAAACTGAACCGATAGAGCTTGGCCTATAATACTTCGAACTTCACTCCCAATCTACCTTATGAGGGTTGCTACTCGCTTTGTGGCTCCCAAAATGAACATGCAACTGTATTTCAGCTATTGGACTCCATTTTTGGAGCTTGGAGCTTCATGTGAACAAAAATGGTGAAATGGTGATGAGAAGGGTTGATGGGAATTTTCTGAGCATCAATGTATAGAGGAAGAAGAATGATGAACAATGGTGGTTTTGGATTCAACATGCATGAACAAATGAGGTAGAATCCCTCCCCTTTCTTCTCCACTCTCTCTCTCGAGTTCTCTCCTCCTCCTCTCTACTACTTGCTGAATTTCAGAAAAATGAGGGAAGTGAAGTGTGTTGTGGTGTTTTGGTCAGCTGGAGCCTCATTTAATGAGGTGAAAGGGCCAAAATACCCCTACTCTCTAATACTCTCTTAAATTACTCCTAACGCCACCCTAATCCCATAACTCACTAGCTTAACATAATATTCTAATTATGTACAACTATTATTTATAACTTCTCATTATCACATAATTAATGCAATTTAATCAACTTAACCTCTAGCTAATTTAATTAATCTAATTAGCTAATTAGGGGATGTTACATAATCTTTCCTAGTAAACACTGTAACTCTTACTTTGTCGAAGGGGCCTTCATTTCCAAGATCGCTTTCGTCTTGTTTTGATGGATCTCAATGCCTTTTTTGTGCACAACAAAACCTAAGAAATCACCTGCACGAACACAAAAGGCACATTTGATTGGATTCATTTTCAATCCATATTTTCTCATTCTTTCGAATGATTGTCGAAGATGGTCTACATGACCACTTTCTGTTGAAGACTTAACAACAATTTCGTCTATGTATACTTGCATAAAATCTTCTATAAAATCATGAAACATAGAACTCATTGCCCTTTGGTATGTTGCACCAGTATTTTTTAAGCCAAAAGGCATTACAACCCTTTCATACACGCCTAAAGCCCTAGGGCAGCGAAATGCTGTTTTCGACACATCTTCTTCAGCAATATAGATTTGATTGTAACCTGAGTACCCATCAAGCATACTTAGACAATCAAACCCTGCTGCTGAGTCGACCAACATTTCTGCCACTGGCATGGGATATTCATCCTTTGGCGTAGCTTTGTTTAAGTCCCTAAAATCTATGCAGACTCTGAGAGTGCCATTTTTCTTAATTACAGGAACTATATTATCTAACCAATCAACATACCTTGCAGTTCTCATGAACCTGCTCCTGAGTAGCCTTTCGATCTCTTCTTTGATCTTCGATAACATATATTTGTGGTGCAAACCTTCTTGGTGTTTGTTTCACAGGTTTCTTATCTGGTAGAATTGGCAGCTTCAGTTCCACCACTTCTCGACTCAGACCAGGCATTTCATTTTAATCCCATGCGAAGCAATCTTTGTACTCCTTCAAGAGCTCTATTGTTCGATCTCTCAAACTTTTGTCAATTTTAGAACTAATAAACGTTGGTCTCTTTATAGAACCATCTCCCAAGTCAATTTCTTCCAAGGGATCTTGTGCTTGAATTCTCTTGGTCGAACCGATTGGGTCTTTTTCAAATCTCAAAGGTTCGTCATCATAGATACAGTCTAACCTTTGGTCTTCGACCATATTTTCTCTATCATCATGTCTAATGGTTTCACCTACCATTTTTTGTTGCATTTCGGCTTCTAAAACCGCATTGTGCTTGTTCTCGGCCACATAGGCCGTAATCCTTTCCCATGCACTGGGTTGAGACATTACTAATTTTTTTAGGGTCCATCCCACCCAGTAGGTTTGCTGTAACCTTTTGGGTAGCTTGTTTCACCGATTACCTCCTTTTCCCAAATAAAACCATGAGTAGGGTGAAGGTCTAGTGAAGCATATACATTGTCTTGGGGTACATAGGCACTGTCAGAAGGTGTACATGGCACAATGTTTGCCAGTTGATTATGGAAGGTCTTCTTTGTGATGTGATCTACTTCTGCTAGAAAGTAACTTTGATCACCTTCCACATTTTCTACCAGTCCATCTTCTCTCCAAATGGAGATTCTCTGGTGTAGGGTCGAAGGAACTGCTCCTACTCCATGTATCCATTCCCTGCCAAGCAGCAAGTTGAAGTTTGCCTTGGTTGGAATAACCATGAACAATGTTAACCTCTTAACACTGCCAACAACAAGTTCGACCTCAATTGCTCCCAGTGAATAGCCAGATTTGCCCTCGTAGTTAGTGAGCACTACATTGTGTGGCCTTAAATCTGTGTCAGACTTGCCAATCTTCGTGAGCATACCTTGGGGCATTAAGTTAACTATAGAACCCCCATCGACTAGCACCTTGTTGACACCCACATTGTTGACCCTGGCTTGAATGAATAATGGTTTAAGGTGGTATTTCATCCCCCTATCTGGCCTTTCAAAGACAGCACTCTGCTCTTCAATGCAGCCATTGTTCAGAACATAGTAGCATATTGGCTTATGTTTAGCCATGTCTTCATCGAGATCTTCTTCGACTTCATTTACTTCCGAAACCACGTCGAACTCTATTGGGAGAATGGAGACTACGTTGCATATCACGTCGAAGTCAGGTTCTGAATCAGTGAAACCAGAACCCATTTCCTCATCAACATTGAGGCCCTCTTTTGGATCAAGACCTTCTTTCATAACCGACAGTGGAGGAAATATTCTCTCTGTTGCAAGCTTCCTGGGAATTTCGACAAAAGAGGCTACTTGTTTACCCTTGCTTTTGTTGGAGTTCTCGCCCTTTCCTGCATCAACAACAACCTTCTTCTGGCGTTGATACCTACGCCATTGTGTTCTTGTCATCGGGTTCTTTCCCTTGTAGTTATTGTTGTAGGCATACTTATTCGAACCAGTTGCCTTGCTCTGTTTTGCAGTGCTTGTACTTCCTTTGACCGTAGTTGAATGATGACATGTGTCTTTGCCACCAGAATACACCCACTTCTCGACAGGTGACTTAGCTGGTGGCACAAAGGTCTTGATTTGCGCCTTCTGAGGGTTCTTGGTCGAAGTTACCTTATATGGTATTCCTCTGTTGTTGAAGCTGAATTTTGGCCTCTTGTCGACCCACTTGGCTTTCCTCTTCCATTGAGGCTTGAATCCTTCTAGATTCTCTGCAGCCTTCTTGTCGAAAACAGAACTACACCTTGGACACAACATGACCTCAGTGTTGTTAATTTTGCAACGGTTAAGGAATTCGATCAATTCTTCTTCAGCTTTGGGGTAAACAACTTGCATCTTCTCGTTGTACTGGTCCTCAGTGACCACTTCGACGTTGTCCTTTGAACATTCAATTGTTCCTTTCTTGTCAAAATCTGCAGCAGCAAACTCAGTGGCTTCCACCACATTGATTTTGACTGGTTCAGCATACATAGCATCTGCTACTGGCAGAGGATCAGTGTCAATCTTCATTGGAGGCTTAGACCTGTCTCCAAATTTCAGCCTTCCCTCATTCAGTGCTTTTTGGACCAAATCCCTGAAAAGAACACAACGAGATGTATTATGGCCTAAAAAGTTATGATACTTGCAATAACCTCTTTTCTTTTGTTGCTCTAATGGTGGTATCTTTAGGCCCTTAGGCACTATAATTTGGCCATCATTAACTAAAAGATCAAATATTTGATCACATTTAGTAACATCAAATGTATACGTTTTTGCAACAAATCTATCATTTTTAGGTTCGATAGGATTTTTCCCATCTGAAGGCTTCAATAATTTACAAGTATAAGGAGGTCCAGGTTTTAGTTCAGCCATATTGACCTCTTCTTCGATATCGTCATAAGAGACATCAAATTCTTGGTCGCCGTCATTATTTTCGACGTATGCAACCTTTTCTTTTTTATTAAATCTACCGGTTTTAGCCTTTTTAGCTTTTAGCCTTTCGACTTGTCGAACCCTATCAGCCAATTGGGCCATATCTCTTAAGTGCGATATGTCTAACTTCTTTTTGATAGAATAGTCGAGGCCACCAGCAGCCATTTCGATTAACTCATGTTCAGGCACTTGTGTAAAGCACCTTGCCTTGAGAAGTCTGAATCTATTGAGATAGTCATCAATAGACTCTGCCACTTGGCGTCGAACACTAGCCAATTCTTTAAGACTAATCTTCGACTGGCCCATGTAGAACTGTTCATGAAATGCTTTCTCTAATTGCCCCCAGTTAAATATGGAATGTGGGGGTAAAGTTGTAAACCAAGTGAAAGCATTTTTTGAAAGGGAATTTGGGAAGTATTTTAACATCAAATTCTCATTATGTGCTATGTCACCAGCCTCAGTTAAATAACGGGAAACGTGTTCGATAGTCGATTCGCTGGTTTCCCCTGCGAATTTTGTGAACTTGGAAATTTTCCAACCCCTAGGCAACTCAGTTTGTAACACATAATCTGACAAGGGTGAAACAAAATTTGGCCTATACAGGCCCAAATTGAGGCCATTCTGGGCTAAAATGGGTTCGACGAAATTAGCCAAGTTATTTTGGAGCCCAAAATTGTTTTGCTGAACTTGTCTAACCACTTCATCAACATTCTGGCCTCTGTTGACCAACACAACCTCAGGGTTTACTTCGACTTCCCTTCTTGGAGGTGGTTCGACAGCAATTTGCTGTCCTTGACCCACAAGGTTTTCTACGGGCCTTATATTCTGAATTTGAGGTACTTGCTGGTTTTGCAATGGTGGCGTGCCAAAGAAATCTGCTATTCTCCCCATTTGATTAGCCAACATTTGGTAACTATGGTTCGTGTTTTGCATTAAAGGGTTAAACACCGTACCAATTTGTTGGGTCAGCATATTGACCATATCATGGTTACTCTCATCCATTTGTTGCCTTAAGTCCAGCAAAGATGATGTGGTTAAGGAAGGTTGAGCGTTTCGACCAAAAGTGTTCTCTGGTGAACCATGGAGAGGGGAAAACGCTGTGACTGCAGGGTCTGCATATGTAGACATATTTGTTTGAAGGCTTGCCATCATGGCTGTTGGCATACCATATGGGTAACCCCTAAATTGGGAGATATTTGGAAACCTTGTATCGAAAGTATTTCCAACTAAGGGATTAGCCATTAGAGGGTTGGTCGAAGACCCTCATATCAATGGCTGTGTTAACGCCGCTGTAGTCGACACTGTTACAGGAGCAGTTACCCCTGCTATTGTCAAAGAGGGAGTAGGAGCAGTTGCTCCCGTGACATTTGCAACACTAGCATCACCCATTGACGCTTGTTCTTGTGAATTTTGTGGGTTCTGTGCATTAGACATCGAAGCGTTGTTTGAACCAGAACGAGTCATCTCTGAAAGATGTTTTCCACTCCTTAAATGCATACACACAACAGATCACAAGTTTATGTTTTAAGAACCAATTTGGAAATTGTTTCAAATTGTTCTGAAACTTAGCACAAAGGGTCCCACCAGGCGTTCCAATTTGTTTACCGTGGATTTTGGTAAACAACCACTGGTTTAAAATTTGTTACTTGCAAGATCAACCAGTAAATCTTAGAACATTTGTGCTATAGGATTTTCCAGAAAAGTTATGAATGTTCTTGATGTTACTTGTAATAACTGACAATTTCACAGTTGTTGAAACTGTTGAATTTGTTTATGTATCTTCGAATTCGATCAAATGCAGAAAACAAGTAAATTGCATAAATATTTAAGAAAACATAACGAGAATGCTTTGAAATAAAAGAAGTTGGTACACAATGTCATACATCTGGTTTCTGTAACTCATGTTTCTCTGTAACTTGGAATTCTGAGCGTGAGAAATATATATGAGAGTTTGCGACCCATTTTCTCTATGAGAAACTACTATATATACTGCAGAAACTGTAACTGCTTACAACCGTTATACATAACTGTGCAAAGGAACTTAAAACAACAACTGCCATATCTTTCGACGACGTAACTGCTGCATCCTTCGACAACAATTGCCGTATCCTTCGACGGCGTAACTGCTATGCTCTTTGACATCACTCCCTCGGCTTTGATCCGCTACCAATCTTTTACTTTCTTTCTTGTCGAAATGTCGCCTTCAATCTCTCAATTTCGCCGTCTTTCCGAAGTAGTTGAAAATCAAAGATCACCTTTGAATTACCATCTCAATGTCAAAAATCAACATTTCTATTTTAAAGTAACAAGTCAAAACCCATTGACTGCATTTAATTGACCTTGTCGAAAATGCAAGCTAACACACACATAATGATAGGATTTTATAAAAAGAATTTTTTGCCATGACCTATCAGAGTCAACTTTATCAACTAACCCAAATTACTAGTATGAGTGAATCTCCATAACTCATGAATTGAGTTTTAAACTCTATAACGATAGAATTCTAAGTTATAAAACTAGTGCAAGGACCTTTGGGGAATCTTCTAGCCAGATGAAGTCCTACAAGACTGGTTATCCTTCTTGATAGAACTTGTCTGAAAATCTATTACACATCCTTTCGGACCAATTTCCCTTTTAGGGCCTTAACTACCCACACACTAAGATAAGAGAATCTCTATACAATAGAGATCTCACTGGTGAAGCATAACGGCTTCCCTAAAAGTAGGGTTCACTAATTAAAAGCCTATAAACTTAATCTTATCATGACGGGTTGTTGACTAATCAAGGTGTAACCATTTACATATGGATTACATACGGTATTGGGATAGTTGTAGCATCAAAGAAACGAGAAAATAGAATAATTATTTTAAGGAATCAAACGGGCGCACGAGTAGTGCATCCTGTGTTGATTCGGAAAACGAATTCTAACTATCTTGAACATTCCTTAGATCCTTCATCTTTCCAAATTCCATACACAATACAGACGAAATCATTACAACTGTCGTAATCAGCCAACCCGAAAACTTGTCCTTCCCATAGACTATCAACAACATTTGGCACTTAGATAAACCAAACTCTCCCCCTTTTCAACATGCAAACTGTGTGCCTAATCGCATAGGACTTTCACTAAATCTTAAGATTTCCATAAGGGAAGATATAATTGCTAATAGCCATTTCAGAGAAATAGTGTAACACCCCATTTTCTACACGGTATTTAGATGAAAATTATAAGAGTTAAAAAAATTATTTTTCAACTAATCCAAACGGGATGCTACATTTCTCCAAACAAACACCAACAACATAATAAAATTCCTTTTTATAAATCAAAGAAAATACGTGACACGTAACAATGGAATGGGGTTCCCAAAAACATATTATTCGGTCCACATGACAGGAAATACAACGTCTCGCAGCGGAATAAAATTAAAACTCAGCACACATAACGCAGCCTCAACATAAAAATCTCAATAGAAATGTTTAACAATTCGAATAATCAAACAAAGGAAAAACTAGCGCCCATCCCCTGAGTGTTACGTATCAGAGCACTAGACTGACGCAGGAATGAGGGAAGACAAGCCTTCACTCATGGTTACCCGTAGTAATAAACAACGAAAGGGGTGAGTCTAAACCGCATAATAAGGCTTATAATAAGCGGTATGCTAGAGTATAAGGACTACGCCAATCAGAGAATACATTTATATTTTATACATATACAGCAACATTTCCAATTGATAAATAAGCATCAACATCCGCAATATATAATTGTCACACAGTCATATTGTACACCAAACAAAGTAATTATCAATAATGAACATGTGTGTATGCTGTGCAGAATGCATGTGGTACCATTATCACTTCTCATTAGCCAATTGGGCACGTCGCGACCGCAGCCGAAAAATAACGTCAAGACCGCAGCCTAAAAATGCATCGTCAAGACCGCAGCCTAATGTATGCATGTGACTCCATGAACAATCAATAAACATAATTTTTTACAACCTCAAGTCACACACATCATCACCATAAATCACAACGTCAAGACCGCAGCCTAAAATCATCACCAACATTTTTGGTCCGTAGACCCACAGTCACTTTACCACACCACTAGCAAAATACAAGTGTCCAGAAACTTTCAGCAAATTAATTATTTTTCATATTACAGTAGCATACAAAGACAGAGGACTGAACGAGCTTCGAAACGCACTTTGAAGCACTTAAAACGGACACCCGAGTCAAAAGATATGTCAAAAACAAATTTGGGACAAAACTGAGACACGTGCTGAAAATGGCTTGGAACAGCAGAAAATTCAGACGCTTCGCGCGTGGCGCGCGGCTTAGGCGCGACTGGCGCGTGGAACGGCAGAAATGCCCAGTGACTTGCGTGTGACGCGCGACTGGCGCGCCAATGAGGCGCAAATTGGCAGAATGTTCTGTGACTATGGTGCATCCTTTTCAAAGTGGAGCCAACGGGACAACTTCAAAATGACACGTGCAAAAATAAAACCACTCGAGCCAAAATGTTTAAAATTGAATTTGGGCAGGCAAATACAAAAGATGGCACGGTAAAATATGCCCAGAATTTGAAGTTCACCCAAAACAACCTATATACGCACACGAGCAACATGGCTCCCGGGGAAGGGGATCTCAGTGATTTTTCAGAACATACATCCTAGCAACCAAAACTCAACCATAACGACATCCCAATGACATGATTACTCAGAAATATAACTCGGGAACACAAACCGGGCAGCCCAATTTAGGCGCCCTTGGCGCCCAGGCACAGGGATCCTGCGCCCCAGGCGCCACTGCACTAAGGCAGCAACGCTGAAACACAGCAAATAGGCAACAGGCGCCCAGACAGCAGCAACAAAGCATGGATTGACAATAACAATGGCGCCTAAGGCGCCTAGGGTCCTTCAAACTCAAATTCTTCCAAATTTCATATGCTCAATCATCAACAACAACTTCAATCATCATCAAACATCATCAAAGACGAGTTTCATCAAACATTTAGCGTGCACTACAATTTTTACACACATCTCATAGTTCACACATTTTCAATCATCAAACACGAGTTTCAATCATACATCAAGACAACAATAAAAACACAATGCGATCAATATAATTCCTACAACCCACATACAGCCCATTATAATCCCTATTATAAGGTAAGACCCACCCTTACCTTGATTACACCGAAGACGAGGTCCTTCCTACGGAGTCACCAACAACACCACAGCAACAGCTCTTCTTTTCCTCTTGATTCGCGAATCCCCTTCTCCTTCTCCTCTCCCTTGTGCGCGCCTCCTTTCCCTCTTCTCCTCTCTCTATTCTCAAGTTTCTCTTTCTCTCTTCTCTCTTCTCACTTTTGCGATTCTCTTCTTCTTTCTTTTCTTTCTTTTACGTTTTTATTTCTTTCCCTTTCTTTGCACAAATGATGCGAATGCATCATATCCTATGCGCCTAGGGTCTCAGCTAACGGGCTTGGGCTTCTTCTTGGGCCAAATTTGCCATTCCGAAATTATTAATACCACCCCCTTCAATTATAAATAAATTAATATATCAATATTTAAAATAATTATACTAATAATAATAACAATATTGCAACACCTAAATAATTTAATCAAATAATTAATTAAATCATTTTGGGTGTTACAACTCTCCCCCACTTAGGAAAATTGGTCCTCGAAATTCTTACCTGATTCAAACAACTCTGGGTAAGACTCCCGCATCTTACTCTCCAGCTCCCAAGTCATACTCTCACCAGCGGCTCCTAACCAAACCACTTTCACCAAAGAAATCTCCTTCCCTCTCAGAACCTTCACTTCTCTATCTTCAATTCGCACAGGCATAGTCTCCACAGTGAGATTATCCCGTACCTCCACTTCATCCATCTGAATCACATGAGACGGGTCCGGAACATACTTTCGAAGTTGTGACACGTGAAACACGTCATGCAAGTTCGAAAGATGAGGCGGCAAGGCCACCCTATAGGCAACGCTTCCAACTCTCTCCGTAATCTGATACGGACCAATGAAACGGGGAGTTAACTTCTTTGATTTCAAGGCACGCCCAACACCAGTCACCGGAGTGACTCTCAAAAATACATGATCACCGGCCTGAAACTCTAAGTCTTTCCTTCTCTTATCATGATAGCTCTTTTGTGGACTCTGCGACGCTTTCATCTTCTCACGAATTAATTTCACCTTCTCAGTGGTTTCTCGCACAATCTCAGGCCCTAACACTGCACTCTCTCCAGATTCATACCAACATAACGGAGTCCTACATCTTCGACCATACAGCGCCTCAAACGGTGCCATCCCAATACTAGAATGATGACTATTATTATATGTGAACTCAATCAATGGAAGATGAGAATCCCACGAACCCCCTTGCTCAAGAACACATGCCCTCAACAAGTCCTCTAACGACTGAATAGTCCTCTCCGTCTGACCATCTGTCTGCGGATGATATGCGGAGCTCAACCTCAACTTAGAACCCAACGCTTCTTGCAAACTTTTCCAAAATTCAGAAGTGAATCTTGGATCTCTATCAGATACAATACTAAGCGGAACGCCATGCAACTTCACAATTGTCTTGATATAAATCTCTGCCAACTTTGGAACTGGATAAGTGATACTAATTGGCAAGAAGTGAGCAGAATTCGTCAACCTATCCACAATCACCCATATAGCATCAAACCCCCTTACGGTATTTGGCAAGCCAGTCACAAAATCCATGGAAATGCTATCCCATTTCCATTCCGGAACTTCTAATGGTTGCATCAACCCTGCAGGCTTCTGATGCTCAATCTTTGACTTCTAACAAGTCAAACAGGCATACACAAATTGTGCCACATCCTTCTTCATACCAGGCCACCAGAACAGCTTCTTCAAATCTTGGTACATTTTTGTAGCCCCTGGATGAATACTCAACTTGCTCCTATGGCTCTCCTCAAGAATCATTCTCTTCATCTCAGCATCATCAGGAATACAGATCCTATCCCTGAACCTCAATACACCTTGGGAATCTAACTTGAAATCTCCATTCATAGCTTGATCATTCACAACTAACAAGTCCACCAACTTTACATCTGACTTTTGGGCTTCTCGAATACTAACCAAAAATTCATTGCCAATCTTCAGCATTCCCAACCTGACACTCTGCGGTGTCACTTCACAAACTAGACTCATATCCCGAAACTGCTCAATCAACTCTAACTCTTTAACCATCATAGCCAACATATGTAGGGTCTTCCGACTTAAAGCATCAGCCACGACATTAGCCTTGCCTGGATGATAGTTCAAGCCGAAATCATAATCCTTCAGCAATTCTAACCAACGTCTCTGTCTCATATTTAGCTCATTCTGATCAAACAAGTATTTCAAACTCTTATGGTCACTAAAAACTTCAAATCTAGTACCATACAAATAGTGCCTCCAAATCTTCAGCACAAACACAATCGCAGCTAGCACCAAATCATGAGTAGGGTAGTTCTTCTCATGGGTCCTCAACTGTCTAGACGCATAAGCTACTACCTTACCTTCTTGCATAAGTACACCTCCTAAACCCATCGTGGAAGCATCGCAATACACCACAAATGGTTGATCCGGAACAGGCAAAGTCAAAACGGGCGATGTTGTCAACCTCTTCTTCAACTCATTGAAGCTCTCCTCACATCGAGCATCCCACACAAATGCTTTTCCCTTACACGTCAATTGAGTCAACGGAAGGGCTAACTTAGAGAAACCTTCAATAAAAACCTCCTGTAATAACCAGCTAACCCCAAGAAGCTTCTAATCTCAGTAACTGACTTCGGGCTCTCCCATTGCAACACGGCATCAACCTTGGCTGGATCCACAGCTATACCATTACCAGAGATTATATGACCAAGGAAACCTACTTCATTCAGCCAGAACTCACACTTAGACAACTTCGCATACAACTTCTTTTCTTTCAACACTTCTAGTACTAACCTCAAATGTTCTTTCTGCGTGCTCTTCTTCCGTCTTAGAATACACCAGAATATCGTCAATAAACACAACTACAAACCGATCCAAGTAACTATGGAAGGTACGGTTCATGTACTCCATAAATACTCCTGGCGCGTTGGTAACACCAAACGGCATCACAGAATACTCATAGTGCCCATATCTCGTTCTGAAAGCTGTCTTCTGGATATCTTCATCCTTTACCTTGATCTGGTGATAACCCGACCTCAAATCGATTTTGCTAAACACTTTAGCACCCACCAACTGGTCCATCAAATCATCAATTCTCGGGAGCGGATACTTGTTCTTTATTGTCACCTTGTTCAATTGCCTATAATCGACACAAAGTCTCATACTCCCATCCTTCTTTTTCACCAATAACACCGGAGCTCCCCATGGTGACACACTTGGCCTTACAAATTTCTTCTCAAGTAGATCTTCTAGTTGCTTCTTCAATTCAGACAACTCTGAGGCTGACATCCGGTACGGTGCCATAGACACAGGCCTAGTACCCGGTACAAGATCAATAGCAAACTCAACCTCCCTCTCTGGCGGAACACTCGGAATTTCATCAGGGAACACTTCAGGAAACTCACACACTACTTGTAACCCTTCAATGATCGCCCGATTCTCAGCAGACAATGACGGCATCAAAGCAAACAGATGAACTCCCTCTTTCATTACCTTATGCAATTGACCAGCAGGCAACAAAACAGATTCTTCTTCTTCGGGAGGAAGGAAACTCACAGATTTACGAAAATAATTAATATGCACATGGTTAACTACTAACCAGTCCATACCAAGGATTATATCCAACCCTCCCAACGGCAAACAAATAAGGTCAACAAGGAAATCTCTGCCGAAGATTGACAGAGGGCACTTAGCACACACAAGAGAGGTAGTTACTGAACCCTTAGCTGGAGTGTCAATAACCATCTCCCTCATCATAGAAGACAAAGCAAGGCCCAGCTTCTTAACACATAAAGCAGCAATAAATGAATGCGTAGCACCGGTATCAACAATAGCAATCAAAGGAATACCATTAATAAAACATGTACCTCTAATCTCATTAGTATCCTCTGATCCTGCGAGAGCAAATACCTTTCCACTGAACTTCTCTTTCTTCGGCTAATATGACCTACCTCACCACAGTTGTAACAAGTCACATCCTTGCGTTCACAGTCAGACGCCATATGCCCCTCTTTGCCACAACGGAAACATACTCTCGTCCCCACCTTGCAATCGAAACTCTTGTGACCAGGCTTTCCACACTTAAAACATACAATATTAGCGGGAGCATCTCCCCCACTTGGCTTCTTACCCTCAGCAAACCTCTGCTTAGCCCTACCAGCCGGAACCTCATATGGCTTACCCCGGTTCTGAAACTTACCCCTCTGATCTCTCATGACCTTGGAGTGAGCATTACTATCTTCTTCGAATATCCTGCAACTGTCGATCAAATCCGCAAATACCCGAATCTTCTGGTACCCTATAGCTTTCTTTATATTAGCCCTCAGTCCATTCTCAAACTTAATGCATTTTGAGAATTCAGAATCAGCATCAGCATAATGGGGATAAAACTTAGCCAATTCAGTGAACTTGGCAGCATACTCTGTCACCGACATGTTTCCTTGCTTCAGCTCAAGGAATTCTATTTCTTTCTTCCCCCTCACATCCTCTGGAAAATACTTCCGTAAGAATTCTCTACGGAAAACAGCCCAAGTTATCTCCTCATTAGCAGTTTCTAACCTCTGCCTAACCTCCATCCACCAATCATCAGCTTCTTCTGCCAGCGTATGGGTGCCATACCTGACCTTCTGCGCATCATTGCAGTCCATGACACGAAATATCCTTTCAATCTCTTTCAGCCATGCTAGAGCACCATCTGGATTATACTTGCCCTTAAAAATGGGCGGATTCTGTAACAGTCCAAAATAATTAGTTAATTTATTTAATTAATTATCTAGGGTTTGTGTTTGAGAAAAATAAAATAAAATGATAGGAATAATTATTTAGGGATTTTATGTGATAGAATATTAGAAATAATTAGTTGTTAGTATATGTGGATAGGTGGTGGCGAGTTGAAGTGGATTAGGAGAAGCCCATGATTAGGTCATTAAGTGGAAGCCCATGTCCATTAAGCTAGGCGCCTATATGATGCCAATCTTAGGGTTTGGTGATTCATTCCAACACTTTAGAAAAAATAGAGAGAGTGGGACGGCTTGGAGAGAGGAGAGGCGTGACACCCTAAGAGAGAGAAGAAAGAAGAAGGGCGCAAAAACCCTAGAGGAGAGAGAGAGAGAGGAAGATTTCGCATGCACCAAGGAGGGAGAGGAGGATCTTAGTTGCTGAATTTTGATGGTAGCTTGCTCACCAAGAGATAGGTGTTCTTCAATTATGAGGTTAGGGGGCTCTCCTTCATCTCTAATAACCTATTTGATTAATAATTTAGGGGTTGGTATTATGGGTGATTGTTAAATTGAATCGTTATTTTGCTGAAATTAATTTTGGTGTGAATTTATAATATGTGATGATTATTATGTATGTTGGGGTTTGATGAAATCGGGACGCCTTATATTTTGGAGTTTATGTTGGTATTCGCGTGGCTTGACGTGGCCTTAAACCCAAATTGGGAGCGTGACAAGTTTCGGGGTCAAAAAAAAATTGATGTGTCGTGTTGTGTATTTTCTGAACACTGTTTCGTGTTTTCGTAAACTGGCACTGTTTGGTCGACTCAAAAAATTGGTGGCTGATTGCGTTAGAAAGTAGACTTAACGCCGGTCGTTTTGGCACTGGTTTCGTTTAAATCGGAGTTGTGTAGCTCAAGTTATAAGTCTCCAAAGTCGGGTCACAAAATTCTGTCCGAATTGGTACCTCTCTGTAGTAATTTGAAAAACTGTACCAGTTGGATACTTATTTTGAAAAATGAAAATCACAGGCTGAAACTACACTCAAAGAGCTTTCCAATGAGTGGTCTTTTGTTGAAATCCGTTATCGTTTACTATTTTAATTAATTCGCCGAAGTAGGCGTACTGCTGCAGGAAAAATCTGCACAGTTGCTGTGTGTTGCTTGCTGTGTTGCTGTTCTGCTGCAGTGTTGCTGGCAGAACAGTCACAAATGTGTTTTTCGTCAAAAACTCGATTTTCTAACCACTTTTTCCCTAGCCAAATTTTGTATTGACCGAGCAACTTTTTATTGTGAACGTTTTGGCTCGAGCGGATTTTCTGTAGCACTCACCATTTGTGAGATGTGCGCAAGTTTTGGTTTACGTGTGTGTTGCACAGTGACAGTGTTGCTGCCACTGTGCAGTGTTGCTGTCAAGACTGTTAAAAAATGGTTTTTTGTGGAAAACTCGATTTTCTGAGCACTTTTTCCTTAGCCAAATTTTGTATTGACCGAGCAACTTTTTATTGTGAACGTTTTGGCTAGAGCGATTTCATTTTATCCCGTGTCGTTTGTGAGTTGTCCCGGTGATGTCTAGGTGCGTCTAGGTGCGCGTCTAAGCCTGTGACTCAATCCTGCCTTAGTCGGTGTCTAGGATATTATTGCCTAGTTTTGGTGCTGTTTGGTCCTTATGGTGAAGTTTTGGCCCTTGGTGTGTTCTTAGTCTTTACGGTGCGGCGTAGTCCTCATAATATGATTGGTGAGCTGAATAAATATTTGTGAGTTGTTATAATATGATTGGTGAGCTGAATAAGTATTGGTGAGTTAATATAATATTACTGGTGAGCTGAGATATAATTGGAGAGTTAATATGATATTTTGGGTGAGCAGAAGGTTTCGACCTTATTATGAATTTTTGGCGAGCAGAGGACTTCGGTCTTGTTAGTGATGTGCCCACAAGGCTTAATTGTTGAGTATGTTAATTATGGGGTGTGTTTACATGTGTTGGTGTGTATGGTGCATGGTCATGGCGTCACATTATCATGTGCATATTTTGGTGAGCAGAGGCTTCGGCCTATTTTGGTGAGCAGAGGCTTCGGCCTATCTTGGTGAGTGCCCTCAAGGCAAGTTTTTGGTGTTGATGGATCCACATGCATACGTCTAGGAGTTGGGTCGCATTGCATACATGTCACATACCCTCGTTGTTGTCTGTGAATGAATAAAGTGACGGTGTGCTATTAGAGCTGCGTGTGTGTGGGTGTTGTGTCTCAGTGATGTGAAATGATGGTGTGCTATTATTAATGTGAAGTGGTGCTATTCGTTGCCTGATCTATATATTGTTGATCTTATATGTTATTATCTATGCATTGAGACTCACCCTACTGCGTCGTGTTGCCTCGTATGTCGGTAACCTGCAGGTGACGGTGACTGAAGGTGGCTAGAGATTCTTCTTCTAGTATGGTCTAGTCGGCTCTGATACGTAGCACTCGGGAGGGTTGTCCTTGTGTCTTTCCTTATGTGTTATGTATATGCCTTTCTAAGTTGTAAACCTTTTGAAGTATGATTGCCAAGTTAAACCTTTTTATTTCCGCTGCATGTTTTTGAAAAGAAGTTAGTTATAATTAAAGTACTCTGTTTGCGAAGTGGTTTTCCGGTTCGAAAAATGTGACACTCTTTTGGCGCGAAAAACTCTGATATTTTTTAATAAACCGTTGGGTAGAAAAAGGGGTGTTACAGATTCTCCCTCTGGAACGTGGCTAAGCTGCGAGTCCCAGCATTTTCAGCACCATTTTGCTGGTTCCCAACAGCCTGAGCCATAGCCTGCAGAGTAGCAACAAGAGCAGCATCGTTTCTCCCAGCCATTTCAAATTATCACTGCAACACCAACAAAAATTTAGAACTAATCTAACATTTCTTAATTGTCATAAGACACTATGACAGGACGACTTGGCCGGACAGACCGAACTGCTCTGATACCACTAATGTAACACCCCATTTTCTACCCGGTATTTAGATGAAAATTATCAGAGTTAAAAAAATTATTTTTCAACTAATCCAAACAGGATGCTACATTTCTCCAAACAAACATCAACAACATAATAAAATTCCTTTTTATAAATCAAAGAAAATACGTGACACGTAACAATGGAATGGGGTTCCCAGAAACATATTATTCAGTCCACATGACAGGAAATACAACGTCTCGCAGTGGAATAAAATTAAAACTCAGCACACATAACGCAGCCTCAACATAAAAATCTCAATAGAAATGTTTAACAATTCGAATAATCAAACAAAGGAAAAACTAGCGCCCATCCCCTGAGTGTTACGTATCAGAGCACTAGACTGACGCAGAAATGAGGGAAGACAAGCCTTCACTCATGGTTACCCGTAGTAATAAACAACGAAAGGGGTGAGTCTAAACCGCATAATAAGGCTTATAATAAGCGGTATGCTAGAGTATAAGGACTACGCCAATCACAGCAATACATTTATATTTTATACATATACAGCAACATTTCCAACTAATAAATAAGCATCAACATCCGCAATATATAATTGTCACACAGTCCTATTGTACACCAAACAAAGTAATTATCAATAATGAACATGTGTGTATGCTGTGCAGAATGCATGTGGTACCATAATCACTTCTCATTAGCCAATTTGGCACGTCGCGACCGCAGCCGAAAAATAACGTCAAGACCGCAGCCTAAAAATGCATCGTCAAGACCGCAGCCTAATGTATGCATGTGACTCCATGAACAATCAATAAACATAATTTTTCACAACCTCAAGTCACACACATCATCACCATAAATCACAACGTCAAGACCGCAGCCTAAAATCATCACCAACATTTTTGGTCCGTAGACCCACAGTCACTTTACCACACCACTAGCAAAATACAAGTGTCCAGAAACTTTCAGCCAAATTAATTATTTTTCACATTACAGTAGCATACACAGATAGAGGACTGAACGAGCTTCGAAACGCACTTTGAAGCACTTAAAACGGACACCCGAGTCAAAAGATATGTCAAAAACAAATTTGGGACAAAACTGAGACACGTGCTGAAAATGGCTTGGAACAGCAGAAAATTCAGAGGCTTCGCGCGTGGAGCGCGGCTTAGGCGCGACTGGCGCGTGGAACGGCAGAAATCCCCAGTGACTTGCGCGTGACGTGCGACTTGCGCGTGACGCGCGACTGGCGCGCCAATGAGGCGCAAATTGGCAGAATGTTCTGTGACTATGGTGCATCCTTTTCAAAGTGGAGCCAACGGGACAACTTCAAAATGACACGTGCAAAAATAAAACCACTCGAGCCAAAATGTTTAAAATTGAATTTGGGCAGGCATATACAAAATATGGCCCGGTAAAATATGCCCAGAATTTGAAGTTCACCCAAAACAACCTATATACGCACACGAGCAACATGGCTCCCGGGGAAGGGGATCTCAGTGATTTTTCAGAACATACATCCTAGCAACCAAAAATCAACCATAACGACATCCCAATGACATGGTTACTCAGAAATATAACTCGGGAACACAAACCGGGCAGCCCAATTTAGGCGCCCTTGGCGCCCAGGCACAGGGATCCTGCGCCCCAGGCGCCACTGCACCAAGGCAGCAACGCTGAAACACAGCAAGTAGGCAACAGGCGCCCAGACAGCAGCAACAAAGCATGGATTGACAACAACAATGGCGCCTAAGGCGCCTAGGGTCCTTCAAACTCAAATTCTTCCAAATTTCATATGCTCAATCATCATCAAACATCATCAAACACGAGTTTCATCAAACATTTAGCGTGCACTACAATTCTTACACACATCTCATAGTTCACACATTTTCAATCATCAAACACGAGTTTCAATCATACATCAAGACAACAATAAAAACACAATGCGATCAATATAATTCCTACAACCCACATACACCCCATTATAATCCCTATTATAAGGTAAGACCCACCCTTACCTTGATTACACCGAAGACGAGGTCCTCCCTACGGAGTCACCAACAAAACCACAGCAACAGCTCTTCTTTTCCTCTTGATTCGCGAATCCCCTTCTCCTTCTCCTCTCCCTTGTGCACGCCTCCTTTCCCTCTTCTCCTCTCTCTCTATTCGCAAGTTTCTCTTTCTCTCTTCTCTCTTCTCTCTTCTCACTTTTGCGATTCTCTTCTGCTTTCTTTTACGTTTTTCTTTCTTTCCCTTTCTTTGCACAAATGATGCGAATGCATCATACCCTATGCGCCTAGGGTCTCAGCTAACGGGCTTGGGCTTCTTCTTGGGCCAAATTTTCCATTCCGAAATTATTAATACCACCCCCTTCAATTATAAATAAATTAATATATCAATATTTAAAATAATTATACTAATAATAATAACAATATTGCAACACCTAAATAATTTAATCAAATAATTAATTAAATCATTTTGGGTGTTACAAATAGCCTTCCTTAAGACGGCAAAAGGAATTTTCCTAATTTGGGTCTTACATGCTTAGTCTTACTCATTGGGGCTTCACTATATACTTCTCATGCCAGTCTATGGTTCACATTCTACTAGCACTTAGAGCTTAAGGGCTTGATTAGCATAGGATTACTTTCTGAAATTAGGATAAAACATTGTCCAAAATCCATTGGTATGTGTAGACAATTTCGTTAGCTTTCCAACGCATTCCGGAATACCAAAATCGGAGTTCCGGATCAAGAGTTATGTATAAAACAAGTTGGAAAACTAGCGAAAATTTCTCACAAAGAAACTTACATGCTCTCGATCAGAGAGTCGTGGTATGGTCACTCCTATTGACATGAACTACTAGTCCCTTTTTGATAGGAACCCAACTCAGAGTTTTTGATAAGGTAACTAGTCTAACAAACACTGGGTGGTACTACTTATCAAAATTGCAAGTGCAATGATAACTTACTTGTTCGGTTTCTTAACATTGGAAAATGTGTTTCTTTTGAAAGGAAACCTATTCGAGAACCATGATTATCCCGAAGGATCTTACTTGGCTGAAACATAAGTTAGAGTTAATCCATGCTACACGGTAGGGTTGACTACTAATTCCATCTCAGTAACTGAGATACTGGTTAGACAACAATCTGTGTTTTACGGTGCTCACTAGTCTTGAGTAAATCTAGGACACTAACACTTCTTCTACCGGAAGGTTTTCACATCTTATAACTCTCTGGGTGACCCTTTTTACAATTTACATGATGATACACTGGTCGAATCGGTTCCAATTACTAGACGGTCGCCCACACTTCCTCAAATCAACTGGGATGCCCGTTACTTCCGCTGCATGCTCTGATGAAACGAGAAGTCCAGGAATCCTAGGGTTTATGGTTTCGGACATTTTCGGGGCCGAGGCAACCAATTGTTATTATTCTCAGTACGTTGCATGAAATATCGAGTGGATCCAGGCTCAATGCCTCACACAAAATACTAAAAGGTTCTGACAGTCAATTGTCTAAGTCCCTAGCTGACTCAATCTATCTAATCTTTTGACTGTAAGGTCTCTAAGCCCGACAAGGTCGAACTGCTCTGATACCAAAAATGTAACACCTTAAATTTAAAACTAGCTGAACCAAAAATAATAGCATAATCATAAACAATCAGAGTATAACCAGCTCATAATAATTGACCAAATAAAAACTAAAGCGGGCTAAAACCACTTACTTAACTTTGAGACAAAAATTTCTCAGTTACACTTCCGAAATAAGTACTCAAAAAGTACATATTCGATAAGATAAACATGACTATGGTTCATCTACAAGACAAGGTAATAAAATACTACGTAACCTTGATATAATTCAAGGATTTAAAACTTAATGATACATGAGAAGGGAAAAAGCAAAATACATCATAAAGATCACCCAAGGATCTTCCCTCTAACTAAGTAGCTAAGGCCTCTGCTACCTCTCCTAAATTTGCTTTGCTTCACCCTGCACATCTGAAAACAGCACATAAAAACAGTGAGATTACAAATATCAGTGAGTTCTTTCGCACCTCCTCACAATTCCTCTCTCGGTGTTTTCCTTTATCTATGAACTATTCTTGTTCATGTTTGTCTTTTAATATTTTCTGTGGCTTAGCATAATCCGAGAAATAATGTCGGGTATTCTAGAATACCCAATTTCAACGGAAACCCGAATTCGTATAGCTATACCGAATAATGCCAGTGCCCTAGCTTCGGCTTCATGACTCCCCTCAGCTAGGTATGCTACATGAAACTCGGGATCGTCATCCCCACGGTATCTTTTATTATTATCTCGGACATTAAGTCCGTTACTCGACACGAGGTCGTATTATTTCAAATTATTAATTGAACTTAGACGCTTAGGTCTATTACTTGATACTTGTGTCGTTTTCTCACTCGTTAGTAAACGATACGGTTTAATAACAACGAGTATACTTGAATGTCAATCATTCCACATAAAAACTTCAGCAAATATGCATAAACTTCGGAAAATTATTTGACTGACCAAACAACGACGAATTTCAACAAATGACCCCTCTAGTTTCCAAAATGACCAACCACATAACATTTCAATCAGTAAAACGTTCCCAATTACTGAAATACCGAACCTACCCCAGAATGTCTCAAAATAGTGAACTTAACAACATAATTAGCACCAAACAAGCACCAAATCTGTAACACCCATTTCTACCCAGTAAAATATAGTAAAATCAGAGTTTTCACAAACAAACGGATGCTACATTTTTCGACTTAAAACCATGAACAAACATAATAAGGTTATTTCTGAAAAGCGGATACATAACACCCTAACTTGGATGAACCGACACACAACATTTTCAATTTTCAAAACAAGTCAAATTTTATTTACTACGCAGCGGAAATTCAAAAGGTTCAACTTAATTAACCGTGGCATCTAAGCAAGATTCATAACAGCAATAAACTCGATATCCCACAATTAAAACCACATAAGTAATAGAAAAATAAGCGGTCATCCCCCTGAGTGCTACGTATCAGAGCGACGACACCGACCCGAACTAACGAAGGTAAGCAGCCTTCATTCGTGATTACCTGCACGTTACCAACAGGAGGGTAACATTCAAACAGAAGGGGTGAGATATCGAACCATATAATAGAACATATGAAAAGCAGTATGTTAGAATCAGAAGACACAAGTTCACCACTTCACCGTCATCAAACAACTTCAATCAATCACATGTCATCAACAACTTCAATCAATCACAAGTCATTAACATAGCCACTCAAGTATGCAATATGAATGCGACTCAATACTATGCACATGCATGTGGTACCATTGGAGCAGAACTCCCGTCGTCGTCGTAAAAATCTGCCAGTAAATAGTGGCATCAAGGCATAAGCCTTCAACATACTTTACCAGTCCAGGCCAACGTGTTTTGAGCATAGATCCAACATAAAAATGCTATGTATCAGACGCGATGTGAATGCACAAACAATCATCAATGATTACATAGCAACACACACCAACAACGGAATTCAACGTTGGCCATAGGCCTACAACATAATATCTTGCCAATAGATAGAGGCAATCCAACCAGATACATGTCGCCAACTTCACACAATCAAATAACTGCAATCATCACGAATCATCAACATAACCACTCATCAAAATGCAAATGGGCCATCAGCGGTACCCTCAACAAAATACAATGGGCCATCAGCGATACCCTCGACAAAATACAAATGGGCCATCAGCGATACAAATCGGCCATCAGCGGTACCCTCAACAAAAGACAAATCAACGACTTAACCAACAATTATCAACTAGCAATTCAACACTTTACCAACAATTAGCAATTGACCAATTTAACCACTTAACCAACAATTAATCTTTTCAACAATTTAACAATTAATAATTGACAACGTAATCAACAATTAGCCAACCGGGGGCCTAATGCGCCTAAAGCGCCCAACAACAGCAAACATGGCGCCCTATGCGCCCAGCAACAGCAAACATGCAAACAACAACAGCAAACAGCAACAGCAAACAGCAACAGCAAACAGCAACAGCAAACAGTAAGCATGGCTGCCTTGGCGCCCAGCAACCAACGGGGCGGCCACACAGGCGCCCTTGGCGCCCAGGACGGCAAAAAATTCTACAAGAGGGGTAGAGAAGACCGTGATGTAATAGTGCTGGGGTGGCCAATGCGTTGGACCTGGGCTGTTACAATTAAAAGCGCCTTTTTTATTGTAACAGCCCAGGTCCAACGCATTGGCCACCCCAGCACTATTACATCACGGTCTTTTCTACCCACCATGTAGAATTTTTGCCTTCCGTGGGAATCAAACCTTGCACCTGAGGCATAAGTGCAAGTTAAACACACCTCCCACTACCAATTGAGCGGGCAAAAATTCTACAAGGGGGGTAGAAAAGACCGTGATGTAACATTGGTGGGGTGGCCAATGCGTTGGACCTGGGCTGTTACACCCATGGCGCCCTTGGCGCCCATGGCGCCCAGCGACATCAGCAACACAAGCAACGGGCAGCCAGACTTGACGCCCATGGCGCCCAGCCACATCAGCAACCCAAGCAACAGGCAGCCAGACTTGGCGCCCATGGCGCCCAGCAACATCAGCAACACAAGCAACAGGCAGCCAGACTTGGCGCCCTTGGTGCCCATGGCGCCCAGCAACATCAGCAACACAAGCAACGGGCAGCCAGACTTGGCGCCCTTGGCACCCACGAATAACAGGGGCAGCCACACCTGGCACCCAACAACAACAGCAACGGCGCCCATGGCGCCCAGCAACATCAGGGGCAGCCACACTTGGCGCCCAGCAGCAACAACAGACAAATTTCCATCAAACATACCTCTACTTCGGTGAATTAATTAACCTATCAAACGGTATCAAAACTTAGCAAAGGACCCCTCTATGGAAAGCTAAGAATGTCTAGTTCCTGACTATAATTGTTATTTTTGCAAAATAATGGTTCAATTTGTAACATCCTCAAAATAATTAATCGAATTATTTGGATGTAAACCCAATTGAATTAATTTGGTACTTAATTGGTAAAATTATTGAGTGCTAAAATTAATTATTGGCTGTCACAGGGTCGTTGACCGAATAATACGGACCAAGGAAGTTTTGGAATCGAAATAAGGAATTTGGGTCAATATGGTAATTGGACCACGCCACCACTTATTTATTAATTAAATATGTGTTTGTGTGTGTGTGTGTTTAAATAAAAGAAAGAAAAGAAGAAAGGAAAGAAAGAAGAATACGCAGAGAAGAGGAAAGAAGAAAAGAAAGGAGAAGAGAAAGGAGAAGAGAAAGAAGAAAGAAGAAGAAGAAGGATCACTCCCCCAAGCCCCAAAATTCACCATCTTCATCATCTCACTCTCCTCATCATAACCCAAGAGCTAGGTAAGATTTCATCCGGTTTTTCCCCTATTTTATGGCCTACGAATTTGGGGAGGTTTTGGAGGTGATTTGGCGAAATCGTGAATTGTGTGATCAAATTGATGATTGAATCATGCTTAGGAACGAAGCTAGGAGCGGATTGAACGCGATTGGAAGCTCGGAACGAAGTTAGGAGCGGTTCGGTGTTGTTTGGGTTCGATTCGGTGATTTTGACATATCGGTGATTTCGGCTCGGCAACGACTCTCGCTTCAAGGGTGAGTTTTACTCACGTTTAGGTTTATTCCATTTTGAAATGAATTGTGTGATTTGTTTTCGAAAGATTTTGAGTCGAAAACGTTATTTTGAAATATATTGCGTTTTAACGAAATTCGTAATCGTTGAGTTTTTGATTGAATTGCTTGATTGTTTGATGTTGATTGGACTGGTATATTGTCTGGTATTATCTGTTTTTGAGTTAGGAATCAATCGGGGCGAGTTTCAGATCGATCGGAAAGCAAAATTTCACAAAACAGGGCATTTTGGCAATGCTGTCAAACGCGCACGACCCGTGCGTCTCAGGCACACGACCCGTGCGCCTGGTTCGGGTTCAGTGTTGAAAAATGTCTAAGAGGGCGCACGACCCGTGCGTCCTGGGGCACGACCCGTGCGCCTAGTCCTGCCCAAAATTTTCAAAGTGCCCTAAATGGTTCCGTTTCGATTCCAATCCTCTCCTAATCCTTTCCTAACCCTTATATAATGATATTAGGCTTATGACGCCATGATTTTGGGTGTGTTACAAAGGGTTTTATAAAACGCTTTTTGGATGTCTAAACCGTTTCGAAAAACCGAATAATAGTACACGTGTGCGGATACGTTTTATTGATAACAAATGGACTGTGAGTCCTGTGTGGTAAAGTAAAATTTAATGAACTAAATGTTCATATGATTGTAGATATATATATTATATCGAGTTGGGTGACGACCCATGTTTTGACATACTAGGCGGGGCAGTCATGCTCCCCCAACCTAGGCTCCGTGCCAATAGGAGAATGTACTATTGGTAAGGGGGTTCACCGGGATTAGCACTGGATTTGCAGTCGGTGTTATGTCATGAGTTTGTTGTACGTACACCGGGATTAGCACTGGATTTGCAGTCGGTGTCGTACTGTGCGATACACCGGGATTAGCACTGGATTTGCAGTCGGTGCCGCACTTTGTTCGTTCACGTTCACCGGGATTAGCACTGGATTTGCAGTCGGTGTCGTGTTGGTTTTAAAAAGGATTATAAATTGAACCGAGAGAGTTAGTAGGGGTCTCGGTAGAACTCACTGAGATTGTATCTCACTGTTTAAATGTTGTTGTTTTACAGATAAGCAGGGACAGAAGAAACCTCAGAGGCACGAGTAGGTGGCCCCGAGTGATGGATGATGACTTAGTTTTACGTTTAAGTTTATTTCCCTTCTGTTGTCTGTGTATCACAATACTATGGCATTAGTATTATGTTATCTTTCATTCCGCTTTCTTGTATGACTCTGACTACCATAGTTGCTGACAGGTTGTGGTCTTGTTTGTATATAAGACTGTTTTGTTTTATTCAGCGAAAAATTTATAATGGTATTCAGTGTCTGAACAGGAAATAATATCTCTGATGTATGTTTAATGTGCACTTGGGTGTTTTTAACAAATAAAAATACCAGGGTGTTACAGTTGGTATCAGAGCGGTTCGACCTAGTCGGACTTAGCTTATAGGGTCTTTGCTTTTTCCAGTCGTGATTTTCTTAGTATGCTATTAGACATTGAGCTTGATCAACTTAATACTTTGTGCATATTTCGCAGAATCATGGCCAGAAGAGGTAGAGGCGTTCCTCCTCCTGTTGATCCAAATTTTGAGTGGATGCAGAATGTAATTGAGAACCAGCAGAAAATGATGCAAGACATGATGCTTATGCATCAGCAGCAACAAATCCTACAGCAGAATGCTCAGCAGCATCAAGCTCCAGAGCCACAAGTGAACCCAAGGAGAATTTTCACAGAGTTCCTGAAAATGAAACCCTCCGAGTTTAGAGGTGGGCCGGATGTCATGAGAGCACAACATTGGCTGGATGACATTGAAAAGATCTTTGTAACAATGCAAGTGACCGATGAAGACAAGTTGAGGTTGGCATCCCATATGTTGAAGGGAGAGGCCAATAACTGGTGGACAAATGCTAGGGCCATGATGGAGACAATGGGAACTCCCCCGACTTGGGACAATTTCCGAACATCATTTTTGGAACAATTCTTCCCCACGGCTATGAGGTTGGATAAGGAAAATGAGTTTTTGACTTTTACACAAGGAGGCTTGACCGTGGGCCAATACACGGCTAAATTTGAAGAGTTGTATCAATTCTTCGGTTTAGCTGGATATGCCCCAAGTGACCAATGGAAAACTGACAGGTACAAATATGGGTTGAGAGAAGATATTGCTCAAAGTCTTAGTTCTTTTCCGAGAACCAACTAGGCAGCCATGGTACAACAAGCTTATATCGCCGAAAGTGATTTGTCCAGGTTGTATGCAAGCAGAAAGGCATTCCATCAGAGCAAGAGGAACACTGGATCATCTAGTTCTCAGATGGGTCCCAGGCATGACTCGGGGAAAGGAGGTAAGTACAAAGGGAAGCAGGTGCAATCGTCTGACTCTGCACAATTCAGGAATTGTAGACTTTGTGGAAGACATCACCGCGGAGAGTGTCCGCCAAGGCCCGATCGGTGCTATGTTTGCAATGAAGAGGGGCACTATGCAAATAAGTGCCCAACAAAGAAGAATCCGCAAAGAGCACCAAATGCTCCTGGTCAGGGGCGAATCAACACATTAGATGCTCGAACCATCACTCCTTCTGATAATCTTCTAAGGGGTACGGGATCTCTTTTTAATAATTCAGTCAATATTTTATATGATTCTGGTGCAACTCACTGTTTTATCTCGCAAGCATGTGTGGATCGGTTGGGACTAGCATTATCTGAGCTATCCGAACCGATAACTATTTTAACTGCTGCCAAGGGTCGTGTCCAGACCCAATCATTATGTGAAAATTGCCTACTTGTCATAGGCGACAGACAGTGTGTTGTGAAATTTATTTGCTTGCCTATGAGAAGCATGGACATTGTTCTGGGTATGAATTGGATGGCTGAAAATCATGTAACAATCAACTGTGCCGATCGAACTATTAGCTTTGCCTCCGAATCCGTAGGATTGACACAGGCAGATTCTGAAGCGACGATCTCTTACACCGAAGCAAGCCAGTCATTATTCCAAGGTGCGGAAGCTATTCTTATTATGTTGTTTGCATCTACTGAAACGGGTTTAGATTTGTCATCTGTGCAAGTGGTAAATGAATTTCTAGATGTCTTTCCAGAAGAAGTTTCATTCTTACCTCCTGACCGAGAGGTAGAATTCTCAATAGAATTGATTCCTGGTACAGGATCAATTTCTATTGCTCCTTATAGAATGTCTCCTTTAGAGTTGAAGGAACTGAAGTCTCAACTTGAGGAATTAATATCGAAGAGGTTTATCCGACCGAGTGCTTCTCCATGGGGTGCTCCGGTGTTGCTAGTCAAAAAGAAGGATGGTAGCATGAGATTGTGCATAGATTATCGACAACTCAACAAAGTGACGATCAAGAATAAATATCCATTGCCAAGGATAGACGACTTGCTCGACCAACTTCGGGGTGCCGTGGTATTTTCGAAAATTGATCTAAGGTCGGGTTATCATCAAATAAAGGTACGAGCCTTAGATATTCCGAAGACAGCTTTCCGTACGAGATATGGACATTACGAGTTCGTAGTGATGCCCTTCGGTTTGACTAATGCTCCAGCGGTATTCATGGATTACATGAACCGAGTATTTCACACGTACCTTGATCAGTTTGTGGTAGTTTTTATTGATGATATCTTGGTGTACTCTAAGACCATTGAGGACCATGTTCAACATCTCCGCATTGTTCTGAACGTACTCCGAGAAAAGAAATTGTATGCCAAGCCGTCGAAGTGTGACTTCTGGATGCCGGAAGTGAAGTTTTTGGGACACGTGATTTCTCAGTCGGGAGTTGCTGTGGATCCCAGTAAAGTAGAAGCGGTGTTGAACTGGGAACGACCAACATCTGTCACCGAAATAAGGAGTTTCTTGGGTCTAGCTGGTTACTACAGGAGGTTTATCCGAGGCTTCTCACAATTGGTTCTTCCACTTACTCGGTTGACTCGCAAGGCCCAACCGTTTATATGGAATGCCGATTGTGAGGAATGTTTTCAAGAGTTGAAGGTTAGGTTGACTTCTGCTCCAATCCTAATTCTTCCAGATCCGTCTTTGGATTTTCAAATTTACAGCGATGCTTCTGGGAAGGGTTTGGGGTGTGTTCTCATGCAGAACCAACAAGTTGTAGCTTATGCCTCCAGACAGTTGAAGACTCATGAAGAGAATTATCCGACTCATGATCTAGAGCTGGCAGCTATTGTGTACGCACTAAAGATTTGGAGACATTACCTGTACGGGTCTCGTTTCGAAGTCTTTAGTGATCATAAAAGCTTGAAATATTTGTTCGATCAGAAGGAGCTGAATAACAGACAAAGAAGGTGGGTGGAATTTCTGAAGGATTATGACTTCGAATTGAAGTATCATCCGGGAAAAGCTAATGTTGTGGCTGATGCACTAAGTAGGAAATCCATTCATATAGCAGGATTAATGATGCATGAAATGGAATTGTTGGAGTCTTTCCGGGACTTAAATTTGGATTCAAAGCCAAAAAGGAACCGGTTGGTGTTGAGCCACATGAGGATCTCTAGTTCCATAAGGGATTCTATTCGCTTAGCACAGGAAGTTGATGTGAAACTACAATCATAGAAAGTGTTGCCAAATTTTACCGAGGATAGTGATGGGGTTATTTGTTTCAACGGTAGGATCTGTGTGCCTGACGATGAGAGTATTAAAAAGCAAGTGCTAGAGGAAGCACATCGGAGTTTATTTTCTGTACATCCTGGATCCACCAAGATGTATAGAGATTTGAAACAGATGTATTGGTGGCCGGGAATGAAGTTAGAAATTGCTGAATTCGTATCACAATGCTTAACTTGTCAAAAAGTTAAGATAGAACATCAGAAGCCTGCTGGTCTGCTACGGTCACTAGACGTACCAGTGTGGAAATGGGAAGACATTTCTATGGATTTTGTAATGGCGTTGCCAAGGTCTCAAGCCGGTAACGACTCCATTTGGGTAGTTGTGGATCGGTTAACTAAATCAGCTCATTTTATTCCAGTTCGTTCGAGCAGTAAAGTATCCAAGTTAGCTGAGGTGTATTTGAAGACCATAGTAAGGTTACATGGGGTCCCTACCAGTATAGTGTCGGATCGAGATCCGAAATTCACTTCTCGATTTTGGAAAGCTCTGAATGAAGCATTGGGAACTAAAGTACTTCTTAGTACCGCTTATCACCCGCAGACAGACGGTCAGACCGAGAGAACTATCCAGACCTTAGAGGATATGCTTAGGGCTTCGGTGCTTGATAACGGGAAGAAATGGGAGGATCATCTTCCATTGGTGGAATTCTCATATAACAACAGTTATCATTCCAGTATCGGAATGGCACCTTATGAAGCCTTGTATGGTAGGAAATGCAGGACTCCATTGTGTTGGTGGGAAGTAGGTGAGAACCGATTATTAGGACCCGAGGTGATTCAAGACACTACTGAAAAGATCCGCCAGATCAGGGAAAGAATGAAAGCCGCTCAAAGTAGGCAAAAGAGCTATGCTGATAAAAGAAGAAGGCCGTTGGAATTTGGGTCGGGCGATCATGTGTTTTTGAGATTATCACCAACAATTGGCACAGGTAGGGCATTACGGGTGAAGAAACTCAGTCCTCGGTATATTGGACCTTTCCAGATAATCGAGCGAATAGGGCCTCTTGCATACCGTATTGCTTTGCCTCCACCATTGTCAAATCTGCATGATGTATTCCATGTGTCTCAGCTGCGGAAGTACATTCCCGATCCAAGTCAACCGTTAGATTTTGAAACGATTGATCTTCGACCGGACTTGTCCTTCCAACCTAACCCGAATTACATCATGGAACGTGGCGAGAGGACGCTACGGACAAAGTCAATTCCCATTGTCAAGGTGGTATGGGATGGTTTTTCCGCCGAGGGAGCTACTTGGGAGTTGGAGGACGATATGCGGACTCGGTATCCGTATTTGTTCTCCTGAGGTATGTTGTGTCTAATTTTGAGGACAAAATTCTTTCAAGTTGGGGAGAATGTAACATCCTCAAAATAATTAATCGAATTATTTGGATGTAAACCCAATTGAATTAATTTGGTACTTAATTGGTAAAATTATTGAGTGCTAAAATTAATTATTGGCTGTCACAGGGTCGTTGACCGAATAATACGGACCAAGGAAGTTTTGGAATCGAAATAAGGAATTTGGGTCAATATGGTAATTGGACCACGCCACCACTTATTTATTAATTAAATATGTGTTTGTGTGTGTGTGTGTTTAAATAAAAGAAAGAAAAGAAGAAAGGAAAGAAAGAAGAATACGCAGAGAAGAGGAAAGAAGAAAAGAAAGGAGAAGAGAAAGGAGAAGAGAAAGAAGAAAGAAGAAGAAGAAGGATCACTCCCCCAAGCCCCAAAATTCACCATCTTCATCATCTCACTCTCCTCATCATAACCCAAGAGCTAGGTAAGATTTCATCCGGTTTTTCCCCTATTTTATGGCCTACGAATTTGGGGAGGTTTTGGAGGTGATTTGGCGAAATCGTGAATTGTGTGATCAAATTGATGATTGAATCATGCTTAGGAACGAAGCTAGGAGCGGATTGAACGCGATTGGAAGCTCGGAACGAAGTTAGGAGCGGTTCGGTGTTGTTTGGGTTCGATTCGGTGATTTTGACATATCGGTGATTTCGGCTCGGCAACGACTCTCGCTTCAAGGGTGAGTTTTACTCACGTTTAGGTTTATTCCATTTTGAAATGAATTGTGTGATTTGTTTTCGAAAGATTTTGAGTCGAAAACGTTATTTTGAAATATATTGCGTTTTAACGAAATTCGTAATCGTTGAGTTTTTGATTGAATTGCTTGATTGTTTGATGTTGATTGGACTGGTATATTGTCTGGTATTATCTGTTTTTGAGTTAGGAATCAATCGGGGCGAGTTTCGGATCGATCGGAAAGCAAAATTTCACAAAACAGGGCATTTTGGCAATGCTGTCAAACGCGCACGACCCGTGCGTCTCAGGCACACGACCCGTGCGCCTGGTTCGGGTTCAGTGTTGAAAAATGTCTAAGAGGGCGCACGACCCGTGCGTCCTGGGGCACGACCCGTGCGCCTAGTCCTGCCCAAAATTTTCAAAGTGCCCTAAATGGTTCCGTTTCGATTCCAATCCTCTCCTAATCCTTTCCTAACCCTTATATAATGATATTAGGCTTATGACGCCATGATTTTCGGTGTGTTACAAAGGGTTTTATAAAACGCTTTTTGGATGTCTAAACCGTTTCGAAAAACCGAATAATAGTACACGTGTGCGGATACGTTTTATTGATAACAAATGGACTGTGAGTCCTGTGTGGTAAAGTAAAATTTAATGAACTAAATGTTCATATGATTGTAGATATATATATTATATCGAGTTGGGTGACGACCCATGTTTTGACATACTAGGCGGGGCAGTCATGCTCCCCCAACCTAGGCTCCGTGCCAATAGGAGAATGTACTATTGGTAAGGGGGTTCACCGGGATTAGCACTGGATTTGCAGTCGGTGTTATGTCATGAGTTTGTTGTACGTACACCGGGATTAGCACTGGATTTGCAGTCGGTGTCGTACTGTGCGATACACCGGGATTAGCACTGGATTTGCAGTCGGTGCCGCACTTTGTTCGTTCACGTTCACCGGGATTAGCACTGGATTTGCAGTCGGTGTCGTGTTGGTTTTAAAAAGGATTATAAATTGAACCGAGAGAGTTAGTAGGGGTCTCGGTAGAACTCACTGAGATTGTATCTCACTGTTTAAATGTTGTTGTTTTACAGATAAGCAGGGACAGAAGAAACCTCAGAGGCACGAGTAGGTGGCCCCGAGTGATGGATGATGACTTAGTTTTACGTTTAAGTTTATTTCCCTTCTGTTGTCTGTGTATCACAATAATATGGCATTAGTATTATGTTATCTTTCATTCCGCTTTCTTGTATGACTCTGACTACCATAGTTGCTGACAGGTTGTGGTCTTGTTTGTATATAAGACTGTTTTGTTTTATTCAGCGAAAAATTTATAATGGTATTCAGTGTCTGAACAGGAAATAATATCTCTGATGTATGTTTAATGTGCACTTGGGTGTTTTTAACAAATAAAAATACCAGGGTGTTACACAATTCGTACAGTTTCAGTAAATAAGCAACAAGGTTCAGAAACAGGACAGCCACCATGACCTAGCTTGTGACACCTCTAAAATTATCAAAACTCAGTCAAATGACATGGGACTTGAGCCTAACCCGAAAAAAATTGAGTGTAGTTTTCAATGAATCAAGAATCATTCAAAAAGGAGTTCAAACGAAATCGTTATACACGAAATACAGAACCTATATCCAGATTGTTTCCAGAATTTTAACCTAACTTGTGACACCTATATATCGAGCTATACAACTCCAAATGCAACCAAACTAGTGCCAAATTAACAAGCATTAAGTCTAGTTTCTGAAAAGGTAAACCACATAATTTTCGGACCACTAGATTGTTCCCGATTACTGTATAACCGAACCTATATCCAGATCACCCCAAACAATGAGTTTAGCAACAAAATTGGCATCAAACATTCATCAAATTTCAATAATCAAACACATCGTCAACCCAATTCAGAGATACACATGTTTTTAAACTGAAAACAGAAGCAAATTCGTAGAACCCACATAAAGCCCTTCATGTACCCTATTATAGAGTTAGAACCCCACCCTTACCTGGGTTTTGAAGATTTCGGAGTCACCTCCCTTCTTGGATGAAGAATGCGCAGCCCCCTCTCTATTTCTCACCAAAATGCGCAGCCCCCTTCTCTCCTTGCCTCTTTCTCAACTTGCGCCCTATTTTTTTTTTCTTTCAGCTTATGACACTTAACCTAATTCTAATCCTTTTATACTTCTCTTTGTTTTTTTTTTCTAATTAGCCTTATGGGCCACTCTTCACACCCCTTATATTACTATTTCTACATAAACATAAGCCCACATAAAATAATATATTATTATTATTCTAATATTATTTTCCACACTTAATTAACCTGTTAATTAAATAAAAGTCAACGTAGTAACTATACTAATAATTCTCAACTTCAACAATTCTCACACTTAATTGTTAAATAAATTAATTAAATAATTAATTAAATATTTGGGGCGTTACAAAATCCATCAATCAAGGCATGTTATCATCAAGGAACAGAAACACACATGTTTCTACAGAAGTAAAAACACGATAAAACGTAGAACTCACCTTGATTGTCGACCCTAGCACACAAACACGCGAGAAATTCTAACTTGAACCATCAACCAATCTCCTAAGCATCCAATTTCTTCACTTTCCCCAAATTCTTAATTCAAAACCCTAGGCACCAACAAGTTATCAAACATCAAGTCAAACTTCAATCCTTGCTCAATCTACCATGGATTTGCTCCTAAACATCTAGGAACTTTCAAAATCAACATTTAACTAAAAATCTCAACTCAATCTACTCTATTTATGGCAAATCCAAAAATCAAGAAAAAGAGAATGAGATGGAAGTTGATAGTGTTGTCGAAAATTCTGACTGCAGTCGAAATTGTATAGTCGAATTTCAGAAGTAAATTTCGACTGATGCTGTTGAGTGGCAAGGGCTGCTGCGAACCAAATGTGCAGAAATAGAAACTGTCGAAGTGTATAGATGGTGTCGAAAAGAGACCTGCAAACACAGAAATGTTAGATAAACAACCGGAGGCGTCTTGCGACTGCCCTGAAGAATTTATCCGCCTCTACAGCGCAAATTCCCCGAGGTACAACCGGGTCTTCTCAATCGCAGTAACGAAAGAGGTATCAGAACTGGCAAGAAGAACTAGATATTGACAGGAGAGCAACCCAGAGCTCTTTTTCAAGAAAGGTGGAAAAATAAATTTTGAGATATATTTCAAGTGCAACTCGAAATCCTTTATATAGGCTTTAAGAAAAATAGCTGTTAGAGACATAGGCTCCAGCAATCAATAGCCAGTCAAAAACCGTTTTCTAAAATCAATTGTGATCAAAAGGTTTAACTCTGCGGTTATGAAATAAATAGGTTTAAAAGAAAAGAAGCCGTTGGAAGAAACTGACAGTTACAAAATAAAGGAAATTAAGTTTCAGTTTTCGACCAAATCTTTTCACCAGTCAGTTCGACCAACTTTCAGTATTCGACCAGATTGTTTTGCCAATCAGTTCGACCAACTTGCAGTTTTCGACCTGAACTTTCCGTTACAAATTATTTCATAAAACATTTCGACCCATGATTGGGCGTATACGGATAGGCTGATAAAAGTAATATTTTATTTAATAAAATTAGTACAAAGCCAGTCGAGCGCGCAGGGGGGGGGGAATCGAAACATTCGCACTGAACCAAGCCATGTTGGTCCCTACTTGTGCGCGCGAGGGAGTCCCTTCTAGTTGCTTGTTTACTAGCTCTCATTAAGCTTTAGTATATGAAGACTTTGGTGAATCCAAAGCCAAGCAATGTGGGACTTCTCACTTTTGAAATATCTATTTATTTTCAATAAAATACAACAATCCCCCACATATTTCAAAAGTTGAAAATTAAGTTTATAAAAGAAGTTTTCTGGGTTGACATCGTGGATGTAAAGTTTCGGAGCTGTATAGCAAGCTATGGAACCAGTCCTAGATAGATAAAACATAACATACTGCGAATTGGTATAGCAAGCTATGGAACCCAAGACGCATATTATATGTTAGAGGTTTCATTATCACATTACACCCCCACAATTCTTGCTGTTTTCGCGGTGTTGCGCTACTAGGCCCTGCGCGTGCTCGGTATTCCTGAGTGCTTTAGAGACCTCGCCAGGATCTCATGCAAGCGGCCTCACTTGACACTCATATAGGTGATTTCATCAAGTGTATGCTGCAAGTCATACACCACCCATAAGGGCTATGAAAATCATTAAAAGCTTTAAGCTTATCCTTTTAACCCTGCAGTCTAGCACCATCACAATAACACCATAGGAAGGGACAATAATGAAATTAATTTACTTGAATTAATTTCCAGTGCTAGCACTAGCAAGAAGTAACTTGTTTTTACCACATTGAACCTTATTCATAGGATCTCCAATCACAAAGGTTGGGTTACCATCACTTCTTAATATCAGTTGGCTTTTAGTCCCATTCCCCTCGATGTTTCACATATCATTTTCTTCCCTAAGGGTTTTGTCAGAGGATCGGCCAAATTCACTTCTGACTTCACATAATCGATCGATATTGCTCCATACTTTTGCAATTGTTTGACAACATTATGTCTTAATTGCACATGTCTATTTTTGCCATTATAGGTCTTATTCTTTGCGACGGCTATTGCCGATTGACTATCACAATGTATTGACACTGATGGTGTCGGTTTTATTCCCAAAGGAATACTAGCTAAAAGGTTCTTCAACCATTCAGCTTCAGTACCAGCCAATTCCAGAGCTACAAATTCCGACTCCATAGTCGATCTAGCAATAATGGATTGTTTGGCTGACCTCCAAGTTACCGCACCACCACCAAGTGTGAAAATGTAACCACTAGTGGATTTTGTCTCATCTGAATCAGATATCCAGTTAGCATCACAGTATCCCTCTAATACTGCGGGAAATCCACTATAAGTAATACCATAAGTTGTGGTACCTCTCAAATATCTCATAAGGTGAGCAATTGCCTTCCAATGATCCTGACCAGGATTGTGAGTATACCTACTCAGACGACCGACTGCGAATGCAATGTCTGGTCGAGAAAAGTTCATTAAATGCAGTAGGCTCCCAATTACTTGGGCATACTGAGGTTGGTCAACAGGATCACCTCTATTTTTCTTTAAGCGTGAGTTAGCTTCATAGGGGGTACTCAAGGGGGTTGAGTCATAGTGTCCAAACTTCCTAAGAAGTTTTTCCACATAATGATCTTGCGTTAGTGTGATACTATCACCTTCCCTGATGATTCTAACTCCTAATATTACATTAGCCTCACCCATATCTTTCATGTCGAAACTAGATGAAAGAAAGGATTATGTTTTGATAACAATATCCAGACAAGTACCAAATATGAGCATGTCATCTACATATAAACATATGATTACATGTTCTCCACACACAGTTTTAGTGTAAACACATTTATCAACTTCAGTTGTGGTGAAGCCATCTTCGACTAAGGTTCTGTCGAATTTTTCATGCCATTGTTTTGGTGCTTGTTTTAAACCATATAACGACTTAAGGAGTTTGCATACTTTGTTTTCTTGACCTGAAACTATACATCCTTCGGGTTGATTCATGTAAATTTCTTCTTCTAAGTCACCGTTCAAAAAAGCGGTTTTAACATCCATTTGATGAATAACTAGTTTGTGGATAGAAGCCAAAGCTATTAAAACTCTAATAGAAGAAATTCTTGTTACTGGAGCAAAGGTATCGAAATAATCAATGTTTTGTTTTTGAGAAAAACCTTTTGCTACTAGTCTTGCTTTGTATTTATCATTAGACCCATCAGGGTTATATTTTCTTTTGAAAATCCACTTGCATCCTATTGATTTTGCCCCAGGTGGTAAATCAACTAAGGTCCAAGTGTTACATTTGGAAATTGAGTCTATTTCAGTTTTAATGGCTTCTTTCCAAAATTTCCACTCAGAAGAATAAGTTGCTTCAAAAAAGGTTTCTGGATCTTTTTCGACTAGATAAGTGTAAAAATCATTTCCGAAGGATGTTTCTTTTCTTGGCCTTTTACTTCTCCTTAGTTCTTGATACGGTTCCTCATGAGTTTCATCATTAGTACTTGCTAATGGTTGTCTAGATATACTATCATGTTTCAAAGGAAAAACGTTTTCAAAAAAACTCAGCATTTTTAGTTTCCACGATAGTATTATTATCTAAAACATCACTTTTCACAACAAGGAATCTATAAGCAGCGCTGTGTTCTGCATATCCTATAAAAACACAATCAGAGGTTTTGCAACCAATTTTTCTTTTCTTAGGATCAGGCAACATAACTTTAGCTAAGCACCCCCCACACTTTTAAATATTTTAAGTTAGGTTGATAACCTTTCCACAGTTCATAGGGGGTCTTTCCGGTTTTCCTATGAGGAGTTCTATTTTGTATAAAACAAGCAGCTAATATAGCCTCACCCCACAAGTTAGTTGGCGCATTAGAACTTATTAACATAGCGTTCATCATTTCTTTCAATGTCCTATTTTTCCTTTCGGCTATGCCATTAGATTCAGGTGAATAGGGGGGAGTTGTTTCATGTATTATACCTTCCTTTTCACAAAAATCATTAAAAGATATGTATTCTCCTCCACGGTCGGATCTAACTCTTTTAATCTTTCTATCTAATTGATTTTCGACTTCAGCTTTATATGAAAGAAAAGCTTCAAATGCTTCATCTTTTTGTCTTAATAGAAACACCTTAGTGTATCGCGGAAAATCATCTATAAACGTTACATAATAATTTTTTCCGCCCCTAGTTGGAGTTTGTTTTAGATCTCCTAGGTCCGTATGAATTAAACTAAGCAGTTCAGTTTCACGATGTACTGGGGGACACGATTTCTTTGTTAATTTGGATTCAACACATACATCGCATTTACTATGTTGATTATTACTAGTCGAAATCATGCCAAGGCGTTGCAATTTAATAACATACTGAAAGTTAATATGACCTAGTCTAGCATGCCACATATTATAAGAGTCAATCAAGTAAGCAGAAGTCGAAACATTGTTATTGAAATCAAAAGTGTTGAGTACAAAAAGTCCATGATCATAATATCCCTTTCCAACAAAAATGTTGTTCTTGGTAAGAACAATCTTATCAGATTCAAATGTCACTTTGATACCATGCTTTAGCAGAACCCCAACAGAGATCAGGTTTGCCCTTATGTTAGGCACATGAAGCACATTTGTGAGAGCCAGAGTTTTTCCCGATGTGAGCTTGAGAAGAACTTTTCCTTTCCCCACAACTGGGGCTGGATGTGAGTCACCCAGATAGATATTTTCTTCTCCTTCCCCTACAGCAGTGTAGGAGGTAAAAACTTCTCTATTAGCACAGATGTGCTTGGTGGCTCCAGAGTCCACCACCCATTTGTTCACATCAGTTGCCATGTTGACCAGAGAAACGACAGCAGCAATGACATCGTCATCCTCATTATCATCTCCACCAGCATCAGCCAAGTTGGCGTTAGCCTTAGGAGGATTGTCATTTCTCGCCCTATGCCTGCATTTAGGTGCATAGTGTCCTGGCTTTCCACAAACAAAGCAGTATCCTCTTTTCTTGAATTCAGTGCTATGAGTACCAGGATAATGATCATTGTTCCTTTTGTGATACTTTTGATTAGATGATTTCTTGGGATCGTACCTTTTGTTTGGAGAGACTGGTTTGCCTTTGTCGAACCTTGAAGGGTTGTTCATCACCATGTTTGCCCGTGAAGCCATTGATTTCGCCTTTGTCTTGTTACTCTCTTTTCGGTTGGTATCTTCGATGATGATATGAGTCAACAGCTCGTTCAGTGACAATTGCTTGTGTTTGTGCTTCAGTTGTTGCTTGTAGTCCTTCCATGATTCTGGCAGCTTCTCAATCAGAATACCTGCAATGAACTCGTCAGGGAGAACTATGTTTTCAGCCTTCATTTCCTCTAGTAACTTGTGATACTGGTTGATTTGAGTTTTGATTTCGCCAGTTTCACTCATGACCCAATTGTAGTAGTTGCTGATGACAAATTTCTGCTTGCTTGCATCTTCACCGGTGTATTTGAGAATCATTGATTCCCAGATCTGATTCGCTTCCTTGTAAGTACAGTAGATGTCGAACAATTCGTTTGAGAGGGTGCTGAGAACTTTCCGTTACAAATTATTTCATAAAACATTTCGACCCATGATTGGGCGTATACGGATAGGCTGATAAAAGTAATATTTTATTTAATAAAATTAGTACAAAGCCAATCAGTTCGACCAGAGTCAAAATAAGGTGAGCAATTGTTCGATTCCCACGGAAGGCAAAAATTCTACAAGGGGGGTAGAGAAGACCGTGATGTAATAGTGCCGGGGTGGCCAATGCGTTGGACCTGGGCTGTTACAGTGACCGCTTTCCTTCTTTCACTGTCGCCGCCGTGAACCACCAGTAGACCACCACGCTGTCGTCTTCCTTTCCTCCTCCTCTCCCACCGTAGCCATCACCATTGAAACCCGTTCATTTACGTTGCCATCATCTTCCACGCCGGCCAAGGAACGGCCGGCCAAGTGTTTTCTTCGTCGGAATCGCACCCGACCGCCGTCGTGAAGCTTCCTCTTCCCTTCCCTTTTGTTTTCCTTTTGTTCCCTCTCTCTCATCTGCGTTTTTCACTCCCTCATTCTCCGGCTAAAATCACGGCCTTCTATCTCCCTCAATTTTCGAACTCTCTCTCTCTCTCTCTCCCCTTCTCTCACTTGTGCGGCGCTAATGAGATGAGAAGAAATTAGGGTTTCAGATTTTTAAGTTGCCTTTTATATTCCTTTCTTATTTTTATTTTAATTTTTTAAATTTTAATTCAGTTTACTACTCATACCCCTGTTTTCATTAATAGAACCCGCTGCTGCTTTACGCACCCCCCTTTTATAAATACACCCCCTTTTTCGTTTTCTTTAAAAAATATTTTCTTTTGCTACATATATATTCCCTATAAAAAAAACCCATGAAATAAATAAATGAATTCTAAAAAACAAATAGGGGATTAAGTCGACTGTACAGTCGGGTTAGTCTGCTTTTTAGGATCACGAATGAACCGTATGGATCATGTCCTAAAATCCCTATTTAAATCAAATTTCTAAATTAAAAATACAAACACATTTCTTTCCAAAAATCAAATTTTCAAAAATAGGGGATTAAGTCGACCGTACGGTCGGGTTAGTCATCGTTTTAGGATGAATGGGCCGTACGGCTCAAGAGTCTTAAAATACCTATAAAATCAAATCACTCCATACACAAACCATTTTCGTCCACAAATAAAAATCTTATTTTCAAAATAGGGGATTAAGTCGGCCGTACAGCAGGGTTAGTCATCGTTTTAGGACGAATGAACCGTACGGATCAAATGTTCTAAAACCCCTAATTAAAAAACACCAACAAACAAACTTTTTCTACCCAAGAACTACGTAGCTTTGATTTCTCCATCGCACCTATAGATACGTAGGAGTGGGGGCCCACTCCCGTCAAGTACAAAAAAATAAATAATTTTATTAAGTCTTTTATTCAAGATAAAAAGGGTAAAATAAACGTTTTGAAAGCTAACATTCTTTTTATACAACTAATTAGAAGGTAACCTTCCTTAGGAAGGATGTCGTGGGGTGCTAACACCTTCCCCACGCATAACCGACTCCCGAACCCAAATCTGGTCTCAAGGACCCTTATCCAACTCAAAGGGATTTTCCAATGTTTTCCCTAATAATTAAACTTTGGTGGCGGCTTCATTTTTGAACCTTTGAAGAATTCTCACCCGTATTTTTCGGTCGCTAAAGTCGCTAGGATAGATGGGAATTTGGAAAACTCCAGAATACCCATCCAAAAAGCAAAAGTGTGAATGCCTATCTAACCTTTCTAGCATTTGATCAATAAAGAGGAGGGGAAAGTGATCTTTACGGGTCACTTTATTCGGCTTCCTATAATCGATGCACATTCTCCACCCTGTAACTGTCCTAGTAGCAATGGATTCATTCTTCTCAATTTTGATAATTGTGAGGCCTCCGTTTTTAGGTAATACTTGAACAGGACTAACCCATTTATTATTAGAAATTGGATATATTACCCCAACATCAGGGAGTTTGAGTACTTCCTATTTTACAACTTCCTTCATGTTAGGATTCAATCTCTTTTGATGCTCAATAGAGGGTTTATAATCCTCTTCAAGTAATATCCTATGCATGCAAATTGAAGGATTTATTCCTTTAATGTCCTCAATAGTATACCCTTTGGCTTTAGGATATTTCTTGAGAACATCATGTAATTTCTTTGTTTCTTCCTCACTTAAGTTTGCTTTCACAATGACAGGAAAAATAGAGTTTCGACCCAGAAATTCATACCTTAGAGATGATGGCAAAAATTTTAGTTCTACCTTTGGAGCTCCTTTTGGAAGAGGTTCAGATTTAACCTCAACCAAGTCATCATCCAACAATTCTTTTATGGAAGGATTTTCATCCAACAATTTATGCTGCCTATCAAACAAGCTTCTAAAGCATCGTGTGAAGATGATGCTAAAGAGCAGTCTTTCACAAAATAATCTATAATATCAACTCTGCAGCAAGAATCCTTAACATAACTACTCTTCATGAGGTTAGAAAATTCAAATTCTATTTTCTCCTCGCCCATATTGAAAGCAAGATCAATGATAGCTCCAACAGTAGCAAGGAAAAGTCTCCCCAAAAGAATTGGAACTTGCTATTCCGTTTCCATCACAACAAAACCAGTTGGTATATATATTTGTCCTACCTTAATAGGAATATGCTCTAAAATCCCAGCCGGATATTTGATGGAACGGTCTGCGAATTGTATGGTCATTTTTGTGGGTTTGAGCTCTCCTATGCCTAGTCTCTTACAAAGGTATAAGGGCATTAGACTTACAATGGCTCCTAAATTACACATGGTATGGAAAAGCTTTAAGGATCTTTAAGCCACCGTCTCATTGTCATCAATTTTCCTCATTTTAGACAAAATTTCTTTCAAAAATTTGGCATAAGATGGCATTTGAGACAGAGCATCTGTGAAAGGAATGATAATGTAGAGCTTTTTCAAGAGACCAACAAATTTTTTAAATTGCCCTTCAAGCTTGGGATTTTGCAAACCTTTGTGGGAAGGGTATGGTGGGCATGTATGGTGGAGGAGAGACATATGGTTTTTCATTTTCTTCTTTTACCCCCCCTCACTTGGTGGATTTTATTTTTCACTCACATTTTCCTCATCACTACCCTTGGGTTCCTCTAATTGTTTTCCACTCCTCAAAGTGACAACATTCATTTGTGCCTTAGGATTTGGTTCAATATGCCCAGGAAATATTCCGGAGGATCTAGAAGATTAAGCGACTTGTTGAGCCACTTGAGTGATTTGGGTTTCAAGCATTTTGTTGTGAGTGGAAATGGAATCAACCTTTGATGTTAACTTGATAAGGGTGTCATTCAGAAAAGAGGTTTGATATTTGAACTCTTCATTTTGCTTAGTTTGAGATAACACAAAGTTTTACAACAAAGATTCCAAATTGGACTTTTGAGAGCTGTTGTAGGCCTTTTGATTTTGAAAACCAGGGGGTTTTCTAACTAGTGGTTGAAAAGATGGATTAGATGGAGGATTTTGAAAGGAAAATTTTGGATGATTCCTCCATCCGGGATTATAAGTGTTCGAAAAAGGATACCTGTAACACCCCGATAAATTCTAACATGTAGAATCACCGAAATGCACTAAATGGCATACATCAGAGTAACTTCCTGTTATTGAAATATTGAACACATCTAAAACTTTAGATAATATATAAAAACTGGTTCTCTGAACCTCATAAACTTTCCACAGTATGCTTAAGTTCCAAAACTTAAGACTTGTACATAACCTGGTGTTCAATACTCAAAACATAAAGTAGCGGAAACGATTTTACAACTTAACAATGAAAGTTATACAATCGGAACATAGGAACCACAAACGGAAACAAGGTCTAAAACATTAAACTAGGTCTTCAATGACTCCAAGAGTCACACCAGCTAGCCATGCTTTACCGCCTTTGCTTTCCCCTGTTTCTCTGTAAAAACCACAAATATGAAGGGTGAGATAAACATTATCTCAGTGAGTCCTATCGAGACCCCTTACTACTCTAGCGGTTCATTATGCCTTGTTTTGAACTCGTGGTTCTAAAAGCAACCACGTGGAAATACATTTAGTTCCTGTAACCTTCATGCTCATGGTCCTCCTAAGCGACACATGAAGCATGCAATCTTTGTTCCATGTTTTTAGCATAACACCTCAGTCTACCTATTTTATAGGCATCTCTTGACCTTTTGGTGAACCCATCCCGCTATTTCTAGCAGGGGAAACATTCTTGAGTCTAGGTTTTGGGGCTCATGACTTCCCCTCCCCTAGTATGCTAACCTCTTAGGGTCGTCACCCTTTTTCCTCTTGTATTTATTATACATTTTCAGTCTGTGTACCCACATTGGGCTGTTAGTCATTCCAGTCATGTACCATGTACCATATCAGTCAATTTCAGTGTACAATATCAGTCAAGTATCGTGTGTTATGATCATTCTTTAACATTTGCACTCTCGCGTTCTCTAAGAGCGGTTTTCCATTTTATTCATAACACACTATTTTTCTATCGAACATGTTCAATCTCATACCATTGTTACCTTTACATTGTTGTGGGACCTTGGGGAATGGATTAGAAGAGGATTGAAATCATTTGGAATGGATAAAATGCACTTTGAAATTGAAAGTCAGAAAATCTCACACGACCCGTGCGTGTAGGCGCACGACCCGTGCGTGGTTGAACAGTTTGTAGAAATTTTCCAGGAAGATAGGCACGACCCGTGCGTGTAGGCGCACGATCCGTGCGTTAGCTACCAGATTTACAGAAAGTTTCAGAGACTTACGCACGACCCGTGCGACTAGGCGCACGATCCGTGTGTGTTTTAAAACCCAGTCCCTGTCGTATCAGAGGGAGGCGCACGACCCGTGCTCGTAGGCACACGATCCGTGCGTCTCTATCAGTTTCCAGAAAACAGGTTTTTCATGTATTATTCCATTCCATTCCGATTCCCACTTCCCTTCCGATCGAGGCCCAAACTCCAACACGCATTAAAACACAATATTATAGCAATCCAATCCAGCACACCCAACAATCAATCAAGCAATTCATAGTTCAATCACAAGTTTTGGGGAAAACGGTTTTTCAATAAGATTTCTTTTGATAACACAAATACATGACCATGGTTTTCGAAAAGAAGATTCTGAAACACAAACATATTCCCTAAGCGAGTTATAGAACTCACCGGCTGCGATGAAAATCGCAAAATCAACGAATCCGCGAGATGGAACGAAGAAATGACTTCACGAATGACTTCGGACTCGACTCCACGCTACTCTAAACGTTCCAAAAACTGAACCGATAGAGCTTGGCCTATAATACTTCGAACTTCACTCCCAATCTACCTTATGAGGGTTGCTACTCGCTTTGTGGCTCCCAAAATGAACATGCAACTGTATTTCAGCTATTGGACTCCATTTTTGGAGCTTGGAGCTTCATGTGAACAAAAATGGTGAAATGGTGATGAGAAGGGTTGATGGGAATTTTCTGAGCATCAATGTATAGAGGAAGAAGAATGATGAACAATGGTGGTTTTGGATTCAACATGCATGAACAAATGAGGTAGAATCCCTCCCCTTTCTTCTCCACTCTCTCTCTCGAGTTCTCTCCTCCTCCTCTCTACTACTTGCTGAATTTCAGAAAAAATGAGGGAAGTGAAGTGTGTTGTGGTGTTTTGGTCAGCTGGAGCCTCATTTAATGAGGTGAAAGGGCCAAAATACCCCTACTCTCTAATACTCTCTTAAATTACTCCTAACGCCACCCTAATCCCATAACTCACTAGCTTAACATAATATTCTAATTATGTACAACTATTATTTATAACTTCTCATTATCACATAATTAATGCAATTTAATCAACTTAACCTCTAGCTAATTTAATTAATCTAATTAGCTAATTAGGGGATGTTACAATCACCCCAACTTCTAAAATTTTGTCCTCAAAATTGACAAAACATACCTTACTCGAACAAATACGGATATTTCTCCCGCATGCACTCCTCTACTTCCCATGTCGCTTCGTCAGGTGACACACCGTCCCAAAGCACCTTGACAATAGGAATTGACCTCGTCCGGAGCATTTTCTCGCCGCGTTCGATGATTCTGATTGGGGTAGGATGATAAGATAGATCCGGTCTGATGTCGATCGCTTCATGGCTCAAAGGTTGATTCGGATCATGAATATATTTCCTTAGCTGCGATACATGAAATACATCATGTAGTCTGGACAATTCTGGAGGTAAGGCAATGCGATACGCCACCGGCCCAACACGCTCGATAATCTGGAAGGGTCCGACATACCGAGGACTGAGCTTCTTCGCTCGCAAAGCGATACCGGTCCCGATGGTTGGAGAAAGTTTCAAAAAGACATGATCTCCTTCTTCGAATTCTAACGGCCTTCTCCTCTTATCCGCATAACTCTTTTGCCGACTCTGCGCGGCTTTCATCCTTTCTCTTATCTGACGGATCTTCTCCGTAGTCTCCCGGACTAAATCCGGTCCCAACAATCTCTGCTCACCTACATCCCACCAACACAATGGTGTTCTACACTTTCTCCCATACAATGCTTCGTATGGAGCCATTCCGATACTAGAATGATAACTGTTGTTGTATGAGAATTCCACCAATGGAAGGTGATCCTCCCATCTACCTCCACTATCCAGTACACAAGCTCTCAACATATCCTCTAAAGTCTGAATTGTCCTCTCAGTCTGCCCGTCTGTCTGAGGATGGTATGCGGTGCTAACACACACCTTTGTTCCTAACGCCATGTTCAATGCTCTCCAAAATCGAGATGTAAACTTGGGATCTCGATCACAGATGATACTTGTAGGGATTCCATGCAACTTCACAATATTCTTGAGATATTCATCTGCTAACCTAGCAACCTTGTGAGTCGAACGCACTGGAATAAAATGAGCGGACTTGGTCAGGCGATCCACCACTACCCAAATAGAATCATTTCCGACTTGGGACCGTGGTAATCCCATGACAAAATCCATAGATATGCCCTCCCATTTCCATTCAGGTACATTCAACGGTTGTAACTGGCCACCTGGCTTCCGGTGCTCTATCTTAACCTTTTGACAAGTTAAGCATCGAGACACAAATTCTGCAATATCCACTTTCATACCAGGCCACCAATACAATTGCTTCAGATCTCGATACATCTTGGTAGACCCAGGATGTATTGAGAACTGACTCTTATGAGCTTCTTCTAGAACTTGCCTCTTTACGTTCTCATCATTCGGCACACAGATTCTACCATCAAAACAAATTACTCCATCACCGTCTTCGGTGTAACTCGGCAATCTCTTCTGCGCTTGCAGCTCTACATCACCTTCTTGGGCTGAGCGAATTAGATTCCTCAATGAACTTGAAATCTGAATGTGACTCAACACCAACCTGTTCCTTCTTGACTTAACTCTCAAATTGAGGTCTCTGAATGATTCCAACAATGACATCTCGTACATCATCAGCTTTGCAGTATGGATAGACTTTCTGCTTAAAGCATCGGCAACAACATTAGCCTTACCAGGATGGTACTTCAATTCAAAATCATAATCTTTCAGGAATTCTACCCATCTCCTCTGTCTGTTGTTCAGCTCCTTTTGGTCAAACAAATACTTCAGACTTTTGTGGTCACTAAAGACTTCGAAACGAGACCCATACAGGTAATGTCTCCAAATCTTTAGGGCAAACACAATCGCTGCCAACTCTAGATCATGAGTCGGGTAATTCTCTTCATGTGGCTTCAACTGCCTGGAGGCATAGGCAACTACTTGTTGATTCTGCATCAGGACACATCCCAAACCCTTACCAGAGGCGTCGCAATAGATTTGGAATCCTACGGACGGATCTGGAAGAATCAGGATGGGTGCAGAAGTCAAACGACCCTTCAATTCCGTGAAACAATTTTCACATGCTGAGTCCCAAACAAACGGCTGACCCTTGCGAGTTAACCGAGTGAGTGGAAGAACCAACTGGGAAAATCCTTGAATGAATCTTCGATAGTACCCAGCTAATCCTAAGAAACTTCTTACCTCAGTAACCGTAGACGGCTGCTCCCAGTCTACCACAGCTTCGATCTTACTGGGATCCACAGCAACACCTGTCCTAGATATTACGTGGCCTAGAAACTTAACTTCTGGCATCCAAAAATCACATTTGGACGGCTTAGCATACAACTTCTTCTCTCGGAGAACGTTCAGAACAATTCGGAGATGTTGCACATGCTCCTCAATCGTCCTAGAGAACACCAAGATATCATCGATGAACACTACCACAAACTGATCCAGATAAGGATTAAAAATTCGATTCATATAATCCATGAATACAGCTGGAGCATTGGTCAAACCGAAGGGCATCACTACGAATTCATAGTGTCCATATCTCGTACGGAAAGCGGTCTTCGGGACGTCCAAAGCTCGAACCCTGATTTGGTGATAACCGGACCTTAGATCAATCTTTGAAAACACAGAAGCTCCCCTCAACTGATCTAGCAAATCATCAATCCTTGGTAGAGGGTACTTGTTCTTGACAGTCACTTTATTCAACTGGCGATAATCAATACACAATCTCATACTTCCGTCCTTCTTCTTAACAAGCAACACTGGAGCACCCCATGGTGAGGCACTCGGCCGGATAAACCGCTTGGAAATTAGCTCTTCTAGTTGAACTTTCAATTCCCTCAACTCTAATGGCGACATTCGATATGGGGCTATAGAAATAGGTCCAGTGCCTGGAACCAATTCTATAGAAAATTCCACCTCACGGTCCGGAGGAAATGAAGGAACTTCATCGGGAAACACATCAAGAAATTCATTAACAACTTGCACAGAAGATAAATCCTGACCTGTCTCAGTGGATGCAGACAGCATCATGACGTAAGCTTCCGCGCCTTGGAACAGATAATTACTGGCCGAAGTGAAAGAAATAACAGCTTCAGAATTGGGCGGCTGTAGCTCCACTGACTCGGAGGCGAAACCGATAGTTCGATGGAAACAATCTATAGTCACATGGTTGGCCGTCATCCAACTCATTCCTAGGACGACATCCATGCCCTTCATTGGTAAACAAATGAAGTCTACTACAAAATTCCTGTCTCCAATGGATAGAAGACAATTTTCACATATCGCTTGGGTCTGAACACTACCCTCAGCAGCAGTCTTAATGGAGATTGGTTGAGGCAAAGGAGTTAAAGCCAATCCCAACCGATCGACACAAACTTGAGATATAAAACAATGGGTCGCACCCGAATCATATAAAATACTAACGGAGTTATTAAAAAGAGATCCCATACCCCTTAGTAGATTATCTGACGGTGTGACCTTCTGGGCGTCCAAGGTGTAAACTCTCCCATGAGTTGTAGTAGCAGCAGGGTTACTTCCTTGACTCTTCTCTTTCTCTGGGCAGTCCCGTGCAAAGTGACCGTCTTTCTTGCAGAAATAACACTGGTTGGATCCCATCTGGCATTTACCCTGATGGTACTTTCCACAGTTGGAACATGTACTGAACCTTGAGGAGTTCGATGACTGAACCTGCTTCCCTTTGTTGGAGTTGTGCCTGGGACCCGTCTGATGGTTGGATGATCCAACATTCTTCTTATTCTGATGGAATACTTTCCTGCTTGCATATAACCTTTTCAAGTCACTCTCAGCTATGTGCGATTGTTGAACCATGGCAGCATAGTTAGTATAGGCAAAAGAACTCAAACTCTGAGCAATGTCTTCCCTTAGCCCATACTTGAACCTTTCGGTTTTCCACTTGTCATTGGGAGCATACCCGGCCAAACCGAAGAATTGATATAACTCTTCAAACTTAGCCGCGTACTGACCCACAGTTGAACTTCCTTGAGTGAGAGTCAGAAACTCGTTCTCCTTGTCGAACCTCATGGCTGTCGGAAAGAACTGCTCCAAAAATACCTGCTTGAAATGTTCCCAAGTCTGGGGAGTATCCATAGTTACCATCATGGCTTTGGCATTAGTCCACCAGTTGTTAGCTTCTCCTTTCAGCATATGAGTTGCCAATCTCAACTTGTCATCATCAGTTACTTGCATAGCTACGAAGATCTTCTCTATATCATCTAGCCAATGCTGAGCTTCCATAACATCCGGTCCTCCTCGGAACTCAGACGGCTTCATTTTCAGGAATTCAGAGAAAACCCTCCTTGGGTCAACTTGAGGCTCAGGGACTTGTTGGGGCTGAGCTTGAGCATTCTGTTGCATCTGCAACATATCTTCCATCATCTTCTGTTGTCTCTCGATCACGTTCTGCATCCATGCAGAATGCGGATCAACTGGTGGGTTATTCCTCGATCCTCCTGCCATAATTCTGCAAATGATACACCAAGTATTAAGTTGATCAGTCTCAATGTCTCTTAGTATCACAAGAAGCAAGATAGCAGAGTTACTCGAGGGATAAAACCACCCTAACTGTTTAAGCCCGACTAGGTCGAACTGCTCTGATACCATAATGTAACACCCCGATAAATTCTAACATGTAGAATCACCGAAATGCACTAAATGGCATACATCAGAGTAACTTCCTGTTATTGAAATATTGAACACATCTAAAACTTTAGATAATATATAAAAACTGGTTCTCTGAACCTCATAAACTTTCCACAGTATGCTTAAGTTCCAAAACTTAAGACTTGTACATAACCTGGTGTTCAATACTCAAAACATAAAGTAGCGGAAACGATTTTACAACTTAACAATGAAAGTTATACAATCGGAACATAGGAACCACAAACGGAAACAAGGTCTAAAACATTAAACTAGGTCTTCAATGACTCCAAGAGTCACACCAGCTAGCCATGCTTTACCGCCTTTGCTTTCCCCTGTTTCTCTGTAAAAACCACAAATATGAAGGGTGAGATAAACATTATCTCAGTGAGTCCTATCGAGACCCCTTACTACTCTAGCGGTTCATTATGCCTTGTTTTGAACTCGTGGTTCTAAAAGCAACCACGTGGAAATACATTTAGTTCCTGTAACCTTCATGCTCATGGTCCTCCTAAGCGACACATGAAGCATGCAATCTTTGTTCCATGTTTTTAGCATAACACCTCAGTCTACCTATTTTATAGGCATCTCTTGACCTTTTGGTGAACCCATCCCGCTATTTCTAGCAGGGGAAACATTCTTGAGTCTAGGTTTTGGGGCTCATGACTTCCCCTCCCCTAGTATGCTAACCTCTTAGGGTCGTCACCCTTTTTCCTCTTGTATTTATTATACATTTTCAGTCTGTGTACCCACATTGGGCTGTTAGTCATTCCAGTCATGTACCATGTACCATATCAGTCAATTTCAGTGTACAATATCAGTCAAGTATCGTGTGTTATGATCATTCTTTAACATTTGCACTCTCGCGTTCTCTAAGAGCGGTTTTCCATTTTATTCATAACACACTATTTTTCTATCGAACATGTTCAATCTCATACCATTGTTACCTTTACATTGTTGTGGGACCTTGGGGAATGGATTAGAAGAGGATTGAAATCATTTGGAATGGATAAAATGCACTTTGAAATTGAAAGTCAGAAAATCTCACACGACCCGTGCGTGTAGGCGCACGACCCGTGCGTGGTTGAACAGTTTGTAGAAATTTTCCAGGAAGATACGCACGACCCGTGCGTGTAGGCGCACGATCCGTGCGTTAGCTACCAGATTTACAGAAAGTTTCAGAGACTTACGCACGACCCGTGCGACTAGGCGCACGATCCGTGTGTGTTTTAAAACCCAGTCCCTGTCGTATCAGAGGGAGGCGCACGACCCGTGCTCGTAGGCACACGATCCGTGCGTCTCTATCAGTTTCCAGAAAACAGGTTTTTCATGTATTATTCCATTCCATTCCGATTCCCACTTCCCTTCCGATCGAGGCCCAAACTCCAACACGCATTAAAACACAATATTATAGCAATCCAATCCAGCACACCCAACAATCAATCAAGCAATTCATAGTTCAATCACAAGTTTTGGGGAAAACGGTTTTTCAATAAGATTTCTTTTGATAACACAAATACATGACCATGGTTTTCGAAAAGAAGATTCTGAAACACAAACATATTCCCTAAGCGAGTTATAGAACTCACCGGCTGCGATGAAAATCGCAAAATCAACGAATCCGCGAGATGGAACGAAGAAATGACTTCACGAATGACTTCGGACTCGACTCCACGCTACTCTAAACGTTCCAAAAACTGAACCGATAGAGCTTGGCCTATAATACTTCGAAGTTCACTCCCAATCTACCTTATGAGGGTTGCTACTCGCTTTGTGGCTCCCAAAATGAACATGCAACTGTATTTCAGCTATTGGACTCCATTTTTGGAGCTTGGAGCTTCATGTGAACAAAAATGGTGAAATGGTGATGAGAAGGGTTGATGGGAATTTTCTGAGCATCAATGTATAGAGGAAGAAGAATGATGAACAATGGTGGTTTTGGATTCAACATGCATGAACAAATGAGGTAGAATCCCTCCCCTTTCTTCTCCACTCTCTCTCTCGAGTTCTCTCCTCCTCCTCTCTACTACTTGCTGAATTTCAGAAAAAATGAGGGAAGTGAAGTGTGTTGTGGTGTTTTGGTCAGCTGGAGCCTCATTTAATGAGGTGAAAGGGCCAAAATACCCCTACTCTCTAATACTCTCTTAAATTACTCCTAACGCCACCCTAATCCCATAACTCACTAGCTTAACATAATATTCTAATTATGTACAACTATTATTTATAACTTCTCATTATCACATAATTAATGCAATTTAATCAACTTAACCTCTAGCTAATTTAATTAATCTAATTAGCTAATTAGGGGATGTTACAATACCCCTTTTGAGCATAGTTAGATTGCTCAAAACTATTAGTAGATACCCCTAGTTTGCATTCAGCGCCAGTATTGCCAACAACACCACGTATTTCACATGGTGGAATAGAAGAAGTAGGTAAGACAACACGAGCATTTAATTTTTCAAATTTTTGGAAAACTGCGTCTACCTTAGAAGTAAGATGATCAATAGCAGAAACTTCATACTTACCTGGCTCCTTCTTTGGTGGAGATGGAGCAGTGATGGCTCGCTCACTTGTCTAGTGATAATGGTTTTGGGCCATGTCCTCAATGAGATGAGAGCATAAGCCTCTTCTATGTTTTTGTTCATCAAAGCTTCACCCGCAGCTGCACCCACACTCATTTTTCTGGCATACAGCAGTCCATTATAGAAAATGTGGACAATTATCCACTTCTCTAGTCCCTGATGGGGAATAGCCTTAGCATTTCTTTGAAACGGTCCTAAGCATCATAAAAAGATTCCCCGTCGTTTTGAGTGAATCGTGTGATTTGATTCCTCATTTGTGCAGTTTTGCTCGGGGAAAGAATCAAGCTAGAAATGCTTGCCTTAGTTGGTCCCATGTAGTAATGGACTCAAAAGGTAACGAATGTAGCCAAGCTCTAGCTCTATCCCTTAGTGAAACAGGGAAGAGTTTTAGTCTTATGGCGTTAGGGGTTACTCCATTCAGTTTTAGAATACCACAATATTCAAGAAAGATAGAGAGATGAAGATTTGGGTCATCTGCAGGGAAACTAGAAAATTGGTTCTGCTCCACCATAAAAAGCAGAGATGGCTTAAGCTCAAAATTGTTCGCATAAACATTGCGGTGCACAATACTAGAATGTGGCTCCAATGTTGAAAGCGTAGCATACTCTTTTAGAGTGCGATTTGCATTAGCAGCCATCTCTTGGTTATTACGTAGTTCTCTTCTTCTTCTTCCATGTAAAAATCTTTCAATCTCGGGAACTGGTTCAACAATTTCTCCAAGACTTCGGACTCTTCGCATTCAAAGAACAAGAGAACAAAAATGGACAGATAAAACTAAAAGAATTTTAGTCTAACCGAGTATCGATCCACAGAGACTATGTGATTACAAATTCAGAAATTAAAAAGCATCCTAGGATTGTGGTGTCGTATAGAAAGAATTCACAACCCCTCATCCATAATCTACTTTACATTAAGCTTATTTCTAAGGATAAGGTATTCAACAGTAACTCAAGTTTCCTTTCAGAATACAAGTGTGTCTTGAACCAATAATCGAACCTATTTTCGTGGTTGATTATTGCAAAGACCCCTTAAGTACAAACCTTTTTAATCCAAGAATCTCAAAACTATTTTCATATTTTGATCATCTTTTCTAACCTCATAGTTCCAATATCAAACTTCACCTTTCAATACTTTGTTTGATATTTGAATTATGACTTTGAAGAATGATGAGGTTAGATTAGAATGTAAACTTTAACAAAATAGATTCTAGACTTGGGATTGTTTAGGGGTCTATCATTGGATTATTCCCACAATCCCAAGACTAGAAGGGTCTACTCACTCATGATCATAGTAGACAAGGACTTAAAATTATAAGACATGAATTGTAAGTGACAAAATGTAAATGACAGAATTGTAAATTGCTGAATTGTAATATGCTGAATGTAAATGAAAGCAATAAAGTGCCGAAAATTAAATGCGGAAGAATAAGAATAGAATAGTAAGTGCAAGAAGAATAAAAAGTGTAAAGTAAAAGCATAAGAACTTAAGAGAATAATATAACTTGCAAACAGAACTCAGAACTTTGAGGCGCACGGACCGTGCCAGGGTCACACACGGACTGTGCGTGTATCGGGTTGGCACTTGGTTTTTCTTCAATTTGCACTTAAAGAGGCGCACGGGCCGTGCTCAGGGGCGCACGACCCTGCTACCATCGGTTAGTGGCCTCTTTTCTTGAAATCTTTTGCATTTTTTTGCTCCTTTTCTCTTATGATTTTATCCTTGTTCCTTTAAAGCTCAATATCCTTCATTTTCCTCAAAGTTAGACCTGAAATGAAAATCAAGTGTTTGGTAGTAAAGTAGCTCAAGAATATAACTAAATTTCCACACAAATTACTAAAAATAAACACAAAAAAGTCACTAAAATCTAAGCATGTCAATCCTCACACTATGAGTTCCGACCCCAAAAATTCACCGAACACACTCTATTGAACACAACCCGGGCAAAAATATTTACTGAGTGTGCCAACACGGAATTTAGATATATTAAAAGGCCCAACACTCTATTGAACACAACCCGGGAAAAAATATTTACTGAGGGAAGGGCAGACTCCGTCTAGGAAGTGCTGCCGGTATCATCGTACCAACGGTCACGATACAAACAAGAAACGGGCCTGTTCACCCCGCAATGGGAAGGCTGTGGTAAATGAGGTTACCAAACCCACAAAGGAAGAAGATAGCGACTTTGAGGAGGAGCCGGACACCCGGAAGTCCAAGGGAAGACCAATGGCGTTAGTCATTTTGGGCGGGTACCCAATTTAAGGAGAAGAAACCAACAAGTCCATGAAACAGAGGTGGAAGGAGATAATGTGTGTCGCCTCAACTTCTGTGCCGCCAAAAACCAAATTCATCCAGAGCCTCATTATCCTTTGGCGATCAAGATCTACTTGATGGGAAACTTCAAAGTTTGAAGAATCCTGGTAGACCAAGGGAGTTCGACCAATATCATCTTTGTAGACTTGCTAAAGGTGTTGAACAGTTTTGTGGACGACTTGACCCCATATCAGGGGACAAATCTTTTCAGAATCAACGGGTCTACCCCCAAACCATTGGGGTACATTTAATTGATGGTCACTTACGGTGACGCAGACAGCGATGAGCCCCTATTTTGGAAAGTAAAGACTCTGTTCCTAGTTCTCCCTGATAAATCAGTCTACCAGTGCATCATTGGGAGGCCGACTCTGGGTACACTAGTGCAAAATCAAGAAAACAATTAGACATTTAAAGTCAGGTGCTCAGATGCCTGACTTTAAACGTTGACGCGGTGGCAAACTTGTAATTAAGATGAAAATCTTTATTTGACGCGCATGTTTTGAAGTCATGCGTAATTATGCTTGACTTCAAAAGTGAGAAGTTTTAACATTTAAAGACAAGCTCCTATATGGCTTGACTTCAAAAGTATTTTGGAATAAAATTAAAAATTAGATCTCAGTTCTCTCGAACCCTACTCTCACTCTCAAACTCTGTCTCCCTCGATCTTTCCTCCTCGCGTTTCTCTCTCGCCACCGACCTTCGCTCTGATTCTCTCATGGAACCCTCCTTCGCTCATTTCAATCCCTCCTTCACTCTCGTTCTCTCATGGAATCCAAATTGCTCTCAGGTTCGATCTCTCCTTCTCAATTTCTTTTTGTAGTAAACCTACCATTCGGTCTTCTCTCTAATATAGCCTTCGTTTCTTCTTGCTTTTGGTTATCTGTAGGGGAAATCTTGATCTCTGAAGATATTGAGCAATAGATGCAAAAGTACAAGGGTTTTCTTCCTCTCACAGGTTCTCTCTTTCTCTCAGAGTACGATTTTAGGGTTTTCTTCTTTTTGTTGTTTTGTGTAAGTTTTGTTTAATTTTGGTATTGATTTTGCTTTTTTTGTTGAAGCTTTGTTTAAAGGTTGAATCTATTTCGTTGATTTTGAGTTTATGGAAAACATTATTTGTGTCTATCTTGTTTTATTTAAGTGTTTTTGGTTACTCGGTAGTTGCCTGGTACACAGAGTAGGATACTTAATTCTCTTGAAATCCAAACTGTGATGTGCAACAAGATGGTAGTCCTTAGTATCTCTTTGAAACTCAGCTTTCCTTTGAATCTAATGGAATTTTTTTATTTTGATTGGAGTCTTTATTTCAATTTCAGTGTACTTATATATGGTTCTATATTAAATACAGGAACCTATATTGACAAGAAGTGCCCCTTCACCGGCAATGTATCCATTAGAGGTCGTATCATAGCTGGTACTTGCCAAAGTGCTAAGATGAATCGGACCATTATTGTCAGGAGGAACTATCTTCATTTTATTAAGAAGTATCAGAGGTATCCATTTCTTATCTGTGATGAGCAGTTCTCATTGTACTTATATGCAACAAATAACCATCTGCATTGTGTTTACTTGTTCTGTTTAGGTATGAGAAGCGTCATTCAAATATTCTTGCATATGTATCCCCTTGTTTCCGAGTCAAAGAAGGAGATCATGTTACTCTTGGCCAATGCATAGGCCACTTTCAAAGACAGTGAGGTTCAATGTCTTGAAAGTGATCCCTGCTGGATCTTCTAGTGGCGCAAAGAAGGCATTTACTGGAATGTGAGTATTTGAATCTTCAGTTCAGTAATCATCGAAGACGGTTGCACCTTGTTAGTTTCATGGTCATAATGATCTGATCAATTTTGGATGTTTTAAATCTTTACTTTGATCTGAGTGGTTTATGTTAAGGATCTTGTTATATATTATGGTTCTTGAATATTAGTTGGAGTTATTTTGGCAGTGTTGTTGTTACTTTCTTGTTTGTAGGTACGAAAAGCAGAGATTCTTGTCAAGGAGGACGCCGCATAATATTGAAGGCAAAGCTAATATGGTACGATTGAAATTCTTGCTTTGCTGTAACTCTTTTCTTTTCCCTCACAGAATGATATGATGCTTTACCAAGAACTTTTTAGATTTGTGGGAAGAAGAAATGATCTTTTGTTGTAACTATTTATGCACTGCATCTTCAAACAAATGATGATATCAAATGATTTGCCTAATGATTACTTTACAGTAGCTACAGTACAAGTATGGCGCATAATACAGGCATGCAGTGTGCTAGATTTGAAGTTTTCATGAGGATAAAAACAAGCAATTGTAGAAACGTGATTCATGGAAGGCTAAAGAGTAATACTACTATGTGGTTGTCCTGGATGCCAAGGTAGACTCTTAGTAATGAAATGGCCAATTTATCAGTGAATAATTAGAAATACCAACCTCCTCTTCACTTCAAGCTAAAGGTTTGTTTCTCCACCATTTCCCAGCTCTCATATCTTCCATCTACATATGTTTCATTATTTACTCACCCCTAACATGGATTCTTTTTATTTGTTTTTCCCCATTTCTCATCTCTCTTCATTTTATTCCTTACTTTTATGACAGACTATGAGTTTTGGATTTGGACATAAGAGATTTATAATATGGTTGGAAACTGAAAACTTGCAGAAAAACATTAGTAAAGAAGAAGCTGGTATGAAAATGGAAAGAATTTTTTAATATGTTTACTTTCATTTTTTTCAATTATAATCTTCCTTAGTATTATATAATTAGTAATCAGTAACTAGATTGCTGGAACTAAAAAAACCTAACAATGGGTTGTTAGTTAGTTATTAGATTATTGGAGATAATTTGTCGTAAAAGTGTTTGTTTTCAAAGGATCAATGGATTCTATAGCAATTTGACATATAAAAAAATCAAGTCTGGTAACATAATTTTGGTCTTTCCTTCTGCTGTTGTTTTTATTGGTCCTGTATATCTAGATTTATATAAAGCATAATAGAACCAATGGGTTTTCCATGATTGATAAGACATATTTTGAGTTGAGGTGATAGTCTTGAACCAATAAACTTCGTCGGTCTCTATTGTTTGTCATCTTGGTTCTATGCTTCAGAACTGCAGAACCTACTGATATGAAAGACAGAGGAGCTGATTGTATACCTCAAGCAACAGGTTTGTGTAAACATTGTGCTTACTTGATGTATAAATTTATGTCATTAATTTGTTTGACACTGATTACTATTTTAGTTTTTGTTTCACTCTCCTTTCTGAAATTGTAATCTACTCTTTGGATAACTATTTTAGTTTTAGCTAACTTAATTGTTTCTTTTTATTTTGGGTGGTTAATAAATGTCAATAATATATATGGCTTCTATCTGAGTTTGCTGAATACAATTTTGTGACCTTTCTTTGTCACATTCTCATCACCACAATGTTTGGAATCTACCTATGGTCCACTGTTGCAGATATTTTGAAATGGTGACCATTTTTGCTTTAGAACCAGACTTCTGAATAAGATCTTCTAGGAAATCTTCCTCTGCATATATATTGCCAAAAAGAACCTATTGTATAGAGTGACTCACTTTGCCAAAAAGATCTTCGTGTCATAATGTCATTGTATGTCTTATTTGCTTCAACAAGTTATGGAACGTAAGAGCATTAAATTGCTCCTGAAACTGAGTTATTAACATTATATGGTGAGCATTGCTTGATTGTGATGAGCTTAGATAATGAAACTGAGTTATTAACATTGTTTGGTGTCAAGAGAAAAAGTTTATTTAGAAGTCAATTTGTCAACTAGGAATGTTAGTCTTTGAGGTTTGCTTGGATCAGGTTTTTGCAATTTGTTTTGCAGTTTATTTCAACCTTTCAAGTTTCCGTTTTTACTCTGCAATCTTCTAATGCTATATCGTGCAGTTTATATAGACTATGGCATTAATTGCCTTCTAGGAAAATGCTATACAACTTAGCTGAGATTTTAATATGGTATTCTGTAATATTTTCTTTGCAATCTTTCTAAACTATCCAAGTTCAATTCATAACACCTGTTGCGCCCGAAAAAGTCCCTGAGGGAATCTTTCTTCGTTTACAACCCCTTTTTTTTTTTTTAAAAAAAATCAATGAAGTCGCCACCAATATTTTTTTTATAAGGAAAATATTGAAGAAAAACCTTTTTGGAAAGCGGATGGCCTTTTGGAAAACCGAAAGATTTGGATTCGGGGGTCGGTTAGGCATGGGGAAGGTTTTAGCACCCCACGCCTCCTTTCTACCGAAAGGGAACCTTTAATTAAACGCGTGGTTTTAAGTGCTGATTTGGGAAATACTTAAATTTGCCCCTTTTTTCGAAAAGAGAATGAAAAGACTTAATGAAAATTTTTATTTTTGGCGCTTGACGAGAGTTAGCCTCTCGCTCCTACGTATCTCCTAGTGCGATGGAGAATTCAAAGCTACGTAGTTCTTGTTTGTCCTGAAAAGGGTTTTTGTTTTTTAATCTTTTTGGAGTTTTTCGCAAAAGGGGTTGAGCGTTCGCAGTGACCAAACAACAACGGTTTAGAGTGGTCGCACTACTAACTCTTATGAAAATGAATTATCATTAACGACCAAACGGCAACGGCGCGAGTGATGATTAATGATAATCGGTTTTTATTTTGGGCAATGAAAAGGTTTTCGCAATTGAAGGAGAGCGTTTGTGAGGACCAAACAACAACGGTTTAGAGTGGCCACACTACTAGCTCCCGCAGGAATGAAATCATCACCCACAATCAAACGGCAACGGCGCGAGTGATCATTGGCGATGATTAGTTTTGATTTTGACGTTTGAAAAGATTTGTTTTTGAAAAGTGTCTTCGTTGGTTTTAATTGGAGAGAACGTCGTGATGAAAGGAATTTGCAATCGGATTGATTTTCGTTCGGGGAAATATTTATCCATCATTGGGAAAAAAGATTTGTGAAAAGAAAAGAAAAAAAATGAATAAGTTTATTTAGGGGAAAAGAAATAAAATTTAAAAAAGGAAACAGGGAGGTGCAGTAGTAAAATGGGGGGTGCAAGTGGCAGGAGGGCTGTATTATTAAAAATGGAGTGTAAACAGTAAGCCCAGCTGGTTTTTGTAAGCTGGGCTGCGCTTCAAACAAAAAAGAAATCGTGGGCTTGCGAGGGGGGGGGGGCGAACTGAGTAAAGTGCAGGGGTGCAAATAGAGATCTGAAAATTAAAAACGCGAAAAGACAAAAATGCCCCTGCTGTTTATACTATAAATACCTAACATAAGAGGAAACCCTAATCCTTCCCTTTCCTCTCCTCTGCGGCGCGCCACCCAAAATTTCCTAACCCTAAATTTTTCCTCTCTCTCTCTCTCTCCTTGCCGTCCCCATCTCAAACGCTCCAGAGCCAAAAAAAAATTTTCTTCTCCTCTCTACGCTACGGATCCGCCTCTCTCACTCTCCTAGCTTCGATCTCTCACTCTCCTCGCCGTCCTAATCTCCCCCTACCCTTTCATCGGTGACGGCGACGGACAACACGGGGAGAGAGAAGGTTTGCGAACGATGGAGGCCGTGGTGGAGGTTTTGGCTTACGATGGTGGTGTTGGGTTCGACGGTGGTGTTTGGGACGGAGACGATCGTGGGTGCGAGTGGTGGTTGTTGGGCGGTTCGGTGGTGTTTGGGGTTGACGCGAAGGTGGTGGAGCGGTGGAGGTTCGTGGGATCGTGACTGTAGGATGGTGGTTCGGTGGTGTGCGATGGTGGCTAAGGGTGGTTTCGTGGTGGAGGAGGGGGCTGTGGTTCGTGTTGGTGTACTGTTGACGGTGGAGCGGCCGTTTGGGGTGGTGGTAGTTTGTTTTCTGGATAAACAATGACGGCAAAGTGCTTGGGGAGGACGACGGTGGCGACGACAGCCAGGAGAGGGACACGGTGGTGCGAAGGGGAAGGGAAGGTTGCAGTGGTTGTCTGGTGGCTCACGGCGAGGTTACGGCGGCGGCCACCGTACGGTGGCCGGAGGTAAAATCTCTCCACTCCTTCTTTCTTTTTCGTTTAACTGTCTCTCTCTCTTTTGGTTGTATTTTGTGACTGTGTGCATTTGGTATCGCTGCGTCTCTGTTTTCTCTCCGAAATCGTTTTTTTCTTCTTCGCCTCTCCCTATTTCCTATTCTGTTTCCTTTGCCTTTCTAATTTTTACTTTGTCCAAGCATTCATATACCAATATTTATCATGAGAAAAGTGTATTCTTTAAGAAACAAAAACCATGTTTGGGGATAATCTGTGACTATATACATATATACATGATTAGTGAATGAATGATTTTATGAGGCTACATGGTTTATAATAACAAATGAATAAGGTAAAAACAATACTGAAAGCAGATCTTATGAATAAACAAATAAATTAGGAACTAACCTAGTTCCAGACTCTCCTATTCTGCTCAAGTTGAAATATGGTTTCAGTATATTTTTTGTGTGTGCGTTTCTGTGTGTGAATTGCCCTCTGTATATTGCTGCCCGTGTTCTGTCTTCTCCTTACACTGTTTCTGTTTATTGGTATTTATAGGCTGAAGAAACTGTGGTGTAGGTGGGTGCTGAGCAGGGGATCAAAACCCTAAGGGGACCAGTTTGTTGCTGTTGCAGTGGAGCAGCAAGGAGCAGCAGGGGCAGCAACCTGTTTTTGCCAAAAAAGTGAAAAGCCAAGAGGCAAGGAGAAGGGAATTTGGGCTTCATCCTCAAAATACCTCCTGCCACAACAACAGCAAAGGCAGCGCCTGCTGTTCCTCTTTTTTTAGTTTTGTTTTAATTAATTTTTGTTTTTATTTTTGTCTCAATGTATAAAAGAGTTGACTCCCCTTTTTTTGTGGTACTATCCACCTTAATTTTTGTTTGAATGTGTGACAAAATAAATAAAGGGACAGCTGATTTTAAATTATTATTACTATTTATTATTATTATTTTTATTATTTTTCTTTATGATAATAAAAGCGGTAAAAACAACGCGTACCGACACGACGACTCGAAATGAAACGCGCGTTCACCCTAAGACTAGGAACGCGCACGCGATCAGAATACGCATGCGCGTAAAACGGTAAAACTAAAAGCGCACCGACGCATTTGCCCACACGACTCGAAACCGACACGCGCTTGCGTTCATTATTTTTTATTATTTTTTTGGACTCTTTTTTTGAAAACAACGAGCGCCAAACAAAACCGTTGCACGAGAGTGCCAAATACCCCCGCATTTAGAATAATATGCGAAGCGATAAAATTTTTGGGATTTTTCAATTTGGCGGACAAAATTGGGGTATTACAGCTGCCCCTCTTTATTTCACATCTCGCCAAGAAATATGAATTGGCCTTTTCATATTTGTTGGTGAAATGGAAATAAAGATATAGGAATAATACTAATTTTGTCCGCTCCAGAAAAGCTCAAATTTTCTTTTTGTTATCTTCCTTTTGAGGAAGGGGGGTTAACACTTGTCGCATTAACGGGAAAGCAGCAAATTGGGAAAAGCGGTAAATTGGAAAAAGCGGTAAATTGGGAATTCGGAGGTTGCCTAAAAACCTTCTAACGAACTCTTGTCGAGTCCGAGCTTTGGGGGTGGCCTTTTCGAGCGGCCGATCAACATCAGGTCCGGAACTGATTTGATCAATGGATTTACGCTATGCCTTAGGCTGACACAACTAATCCGAAGGACTTAACGAAGTCTGATGGATCCATCGCGCGCTCGTACACGATGTTGTGATCTGTGGAAGGAGTTCACTAACTCTGTGTTGATGGAGTTTACTAACTCTGTGTTGATGGAGTTTACTAACTCTGTGTTGATGGAGTTTACTAACTCTGTGTTGTGGTGATTTTCTAAAAATGAGATTTTGGGACTCTCTGGTTCGAAGTAACTTCTCTCTTGGATGGTGCATGAAATGCATGCACTTGGGTATTTGGGTGCACATGAATGCAATGATTGATTTTGGGCATTTGAAAGTGTAATGCACTACCGTTCGATGCCATGGAGTGACAAATGGTATGGATGATATGAGAATGATGAATGATATGAAGACGTTGTGTTCTTTTTATGTTCCGTCTCCTGTAACTTTTTACTTTTGTTTATTCTGTTTGTTTTCTTTAAGCAGCTTTCTTTTTTCTGCTTATTTGTTTTTGTTTACTCTGTTTGTTTTCTTTAAGCAGCTTTCTTTTTTCTGCTTATTTGTTTTTTTTTGGCACTCTTTTTTTGCTGGTTAAATCGATCTGCCGGACGGAGGCTGTTCCAGGACGATGATCCCGCGAGGATTGCACACTGGTTCGTCACGACTGTTTTTTTCGCAATTTTATTCACTTGGGAAATCACTTCTTTCTGTATTTTTTCAAAGATTTCGCAATGATCCTGTAATGCTCTGAATGTGCACATGTTTTGCAATTCGATTTCATCAATCATAAAAGTTATTATTTTGAAAGAAACTGAATAGATGAAAGCAGAGACACGAAAAGCACACATATGAAAGAAAAGTTGGACTTTCATTGATATAGAAATTGGACGTGCGGAAAGTCACGCCAATCGAAAGTACATTGCAATCTTTCTTTTAACCTAAGAAATACAAGAAAAAAGGAACAAATCTCGTGATTTCGTCTCTGAAGTAACGGTGCCCACCGTCCATACTCATAATACTGATCACCCCTTTATCAGAACCTTTGGAGCGCTGATTGCCTTTTTCTTTTCTCAAGCCCAAGTTTTCTGGCCCTAATTTTTGCCTGGATCGCCCTTTGCGGGTTTTCAATCCACCGGGCCGCTCTGATTTTGCCTAGGTCGCCCTTTGCGGGTTTTCAACCTAGCGAGCTGATTTTCCTTGGCTTATCTTTCTCTTTTTTCGTCTATTTTTCTAGGCATAATACTTCTTGACCACATCTGAGTTCACTGGATTTGGGATCTCATCTCCGTCCATGTTTGCCAGAATTAAAGCTCCTCCTGAGAATGCCTTCTTCACCACATAAGGTCCTTCATATTTGGGAGCCCATTTGCCCCTGGAGTCGGTCTGAATCGGCAAGACCTGCTTGAGCACAAGATCTCCTTCTTGGAATTCACGAGGACGGACTTTCTTGTCAAAAGCCCTCCTCATCCTCTGTTGGTACAACTGTCCATGACACATTGCGGCCACTCGTTTTTCATCAATGAGATTCAACTGGTCAAGACGAGACCGAACCCATTCTGCTTCATCAAGTTTTGTCTCCATTAACACCCGCAGGGATGGTATTTCAACCTCAATGGGGAGGACTGCCTCTGACCCGTAAACCAGTGAGTAGGGGGTTGCCCCTGTTGAGGTGCGTACTGAGGTTCTGTAACCATGCAGGGCAAAGGGGAGCATCTCATGCCAATCATTATAGGTCACGACCATCTTCTGTATTATCCGCTTGATGTTCTTGTTGGCTGCCTCAACTGCCCCATTCATCTTTGGACGGTAGGGAGAAGAGTTGTGATGCTGTATCTTGAAGTCTTTACACAAGTCTTTCATTATCCTGCTGTTCAAATTACTACCGTTGTCTGTGATAATCTTGTTTGGAAGGCCGTAGCGGCAAACCAAGTCTTTCTTGATGAACTTAGCAATCACTGAGCTCGTTACATTGGGATAAGAGGCAGCTTCCACCCACTTAGTGAAGTAGTCAATAGCAACCAGGATGAAACGGTGACCATTGGAAGCTTTGGGTTCAATGGGACCAATGATGTCCATGCCCCACATTGAGAATGGCCATGGTGCGCTCAAAACATTCAGAGAAGTTGGAGGTACATGGGTGTGATCTGCATAGATTTGGCATTTATGGCATCTTCTCACAAAACTGTAACAGTCTGATTCCATCTGCAACCAGTAGTATCCGGCTCTCAGGATTTTTCTAGCCATTGCGTGCCCGTTGGAATGAACCCCAAATGAGCCTTCATGAACATCTCGCATAATCTTTACTGATTCTTCTCCTGTTACACACCTGAGGAGTACCAAGTCATGGTTTCTCTTGTAAAGGACGTCTCCACTCAAGAAGAAACCTATTGACAGCCTCCTGAGGGTTCTCTTGTCATTCTCTGTAGCTCCGGGAGGATACTCTCTGTTTGTGATATACTGCTTGATGTCATGGTACCAAGGCTTACTATCTGATCCCTCTTCGACTGCCATACAGTAGTGATAAGCAGGCTGTTCTCTGTGCTGGATTCTGACAGTCGTCAGACTTTTGTCACAGCTGACGTTGAACATAGAGGACAAAGTTGCCAAGGCATCGGCCAACTGATTCTCGCTGCGGGGTATGTGTTGGAAAGTGATTTCCTCAAAGGGCTTGATTAATTCTTGAATGTAGTCACGGTAAGGAATCAAATCAGAATTTCTTGTTTCCCAGTCTCCTTTTACTTGATGGACAACTAGAGCTGAATCTCCGTATACGTCGAGCCTCTTGACTTTCCAATCGAGAGCTGCCTGGATACCCAAGATACACGCTTCATACTCTGCAATATTGTTTGTGACATAGAAGCTTAGTCTAGCGGTGACTGGTATAAAGCGGTTGTCTGGGGAGATCAGCACTGCTCCGATTCCGTGCCCCCACATGTTAGAGGCACCGTCAAACAACATTCTCCACCTTTCATCATCTTGAGACTTCCCTGCGTCAAATAATGCCATAATGTCCTCATCTGGGAACTCACATTTCATTGATTGGTAATCCTCAACCGGTTGATGTGCCAGGTAGTCTGCCAGTGTGCTACCTTTAATCGCCTTCTGGGTTACGTACACGAGGTCATACTCTGACAGAAGCATTTGCCAACGAGCAATTCTACCTGTGAGCGCGGGTTTCTCAAATATGTACTTGATTGGGTCCATTTTGGACACCAACCAGGTAGTGTGACTCAGCATATATTGTCTCAGTCGATGCGCAGCCCAGGCTAGAGCACAACAAGTCTTCTCCAATGATGAATACCTCGCCTCACAGTCTGTGAACTTCTTGCTTATGTAGTAGATCGTGTGTTCTTTCTTTCCTGACTCATCGTGTTGCCCCAGCACGCAGCCCATAGAATTGTCTAGCACCGTGAGGTATAGGATGAGGGGCCTGCCAGACACAGGTGGCATTAGGACGGGTGGACTTTGAAGATACGCCTTGATTTTCTCAAATGCTTCTTGACATTTATCATTCCACTTCATCTCTTGGTTTTTGCACAGCAGTTTGAAAATTGGTTCGCAAGTCGCAGTCAACTGGAAGATGAATCGAGAGATGTAGTTTAGTCTTCCCAGGAAACCACGAACTTCTTTCTCTGTCTTAGGTGCTGGCATCTCCAGGATTGCTCGTACCTTGTCCGGGTCTACCTCAATTCCCTTCTGGCTGACAATGAAACCCAACAACTTCCCTGACCTAACCCCAAAGGTGCACTTAGCGGGGTTCAACCTAAGTTTGTACTTTCTGAGACGCTCGAACAGCTTCTGTAGGTTAACCACGTGCTCTTCATCAGTCTTTGATTTAGCAATCATGTCATCCACATAGACTTCGATCTCCTTATGCATCATGTCATGGAATAGGGTTACCATCGCTCTTTGGTAGGTTGCCCCGGCATTCCTCAACCCGAAAGGCATGACTTTGTAACAGAAAGTTCCCCAAAGGGTTATGAAGGTGGTTTTCTCCATATCCTCCGGAGCCATTTTGATCTGGTTATAGCCTGAATATCCATCCATGAAGGAGAACATCGAATGCTGAGCAGTACTGTCCACCAAAACGTCAATATGGGGTAGAGGGAAGTCATCTTTAGGGCTTGCTCTGTTCAAGTCACGGTAGTCGACACACATTCGGACCTTCCCATCCTTCTTAGGGACTGGGACAATGTTTGCTACCCACTCAGGATATTTTGCCACAGCTAAGAACCCTGCATCAAACTGTTTCTTGACCTCATCCCTGATTTTCAAAGACATTTCAGGCTTCATCCGCCTTAACTTCTGTTTCACAGGGGGACACTCTGATTTCACTGGCAATTTATGTTCAACAATATCTGTGCTCAACCCTGGCATGTCCCGATATGTCCATGCGAATACGTCAGCGTAGTCGAACAGGAGCTGAATCAACTTTTTGCGCTCTTTATCCTCCATTGCGGTACCAACCTTGATCTCTTTTCTGTCTTCCTCAGTACCCAAATTGACCATTTCTGTAGACTCCTCATGGGGTTCGATGACCTTTTCTTCTTGTTCTACCATTCTCATGATTTCTGGAGGAGTATCCCAATCATTCTCAACGTCTTCCTCGGCTTGATTAACCGGGTAATCAAAATCACAGTATGAGTTATGGGCATTATTATTTTCAGAGTTTATTTTCGATCTGCATTAGAATGGAGCGGCGAATAAAAACAAAGAAAAAGCAACACAGATAAAAGATGAAGACAGAAATTTTATTGAAAATTCAAAATAACACTTTATTGATTGATGATTTTCGACGAAAACATGTGTGCCCGAATGAAATATCCCAAGGCCTTGGGCAGAGCCGAGGGATCTGCATTACAATGATAATTACTTTAAATTGGAAAATACGGGGAAATCCATGATCTCCCAGTTTTGCAGCTTCTCTCCAACCGCACAGCAGCGCACCAGACCTTCAGCACGGCCACTTGAGCTTGATCCTTCTTCAACCATATTAACCTGGTCAGGGTTCAGCATACCAGCACTCCGGAAGTTGTCTTTAAGATTAGCGATGACTATTCTCTCTTGATTGGGTGCCCTTCCTCTGAGTTTGGCCAACCATTTCTCCCTCCTGTCAGATGTCAGCCTCTCCCGATCAGCAAGACTTGGGATGTATCCAACACCGAACCTTTCAATATTACCCCTCAACTGGATAGGCATTACAATTCCTTGAGCAGCTTTTCCTAAGCCCTTACCAATCTGATACCCATGTCCCAGCATCACCTTTGCAGTCATCATGTCAGCCCTAGACCACCGAGGCTCCCCTTCGACGAAGACAGCGTTTGAAATCTCCAATCCCTGGAAAGCAGTCTCAAAGGACTCTTCTGCTGCTTCCACATAATATTCAGGTGGTGATCGATTTATCAATATTTCTTCCTCTCCGGAGATCACTATCAGCTTTCCCCTAGCCACAAACTTGAGTTTCTGATGGAGCGAGGATGGCACTGCCCCAGCCGCATGTATCCAGGGACGTCCTAGCAGGCAACTGTAGGATGAATTGATGTCCATCACTTGAAAGACGACATAAAATACTTCAGGGCCTACCTGCATCGGCATTTCCACTTCTCCAAAAACTTCCTTCACTGACCCATCAAACGCCCTGACCAAGGTGGAGCTCGGTTTCAGATATGAACAGTCTACATCCAGCTTATCCATTGTAGACTTAGGCAGCACATTCAAGGATGAACCGTTATCAATAAGCACCCTGGCAAGTATATGGTCCCCACACTTGACTGAGATATGAAGAGCTTGATTATGACTCTTTCCTGCCGGAGGCAGCTCAGTGTCTGAGAAGGTCAAGTAATTAGAGGCTACAATGCTGCCAACAATACCATCAAGCTGGTTTACTGTAATGTCATGGGAGACGTGAGCTTCATTCAGGATCTTTAGCAGTGCAGCACGATGTGCCTCTGAACTAAGCAGCAAAGAGAGCATTGAGATCTTGGATGGAGTTTGATTCAGCTGGTCTACCACCCGATATTCACTCTGTCTCATTACTCTCAGGAATTCTTGAGCTTCTTTGTCCGACACATCCCTGACTTCTACAGCTTCCTTGTCTTTTCCTTTACGGGCCCTTTCTTCAGTTCCCTTGGATTGCTCTCTTCTAAGGTTTTCAGGAGTATACATCCTTCCACTCCTTGTGATACAACTATCTCCAGCAATGTTTGTTATATCCAGAGTGCCTTTAGGGACCTCCGCTTGCATTTGCACATTGCAGCTCCATGGAGTCATCCTAGTCTCCCCACTAGGGGCAGCAGCAGGTACTGGAATAACAACAGTCGAGGGTCTCGTCACAGCTAGGCTGGAATTCAGATTGCAGGGAATTTCAATTGGTCTCCTGAAGCCTCCATTGCCTGATTGCAAGGTAAATACACCTTCTTCTCTCTCCTGGATTCCCACTTGGACCAGGTGTCTGTCTAAGAGATCTTGGAGAATTAGTTTAAAGCCTTCACATGCCCCGATGCAGCGAGGATTATCACAGGCGTCTTTCCTAGCACAACCTTCTTTGATGACACCAAAACGGCATAGTTCAGCATGGATAAAATTCAAAGGCATCTGAATGCAATCAACTTTTCTAACCAAACACTGACCCTCCTGATGGCCAACGGCATTAATAGCAGATCCTCCATGCCCTGGCAACGGATTGGTGGCTACATTGGGTTGTTTGTAACACCCCGATAAATTCTAATATATAGAACTACCGAAATGCACTAAATGGCATACATCAGAGTAACTTCCTGTTATTGAAATATTGAACACATCTAAATTTTTGGCAATACATAGCATCGGGTTCTCTGGACCTCATAAACTTCCTTGAAAATGCTTAAGTTCAAACTTAAGACTCATACATAATCCTGGTGTTCAATAATCCAAAAACATAAAGTAGCGGAAACGATTTTACAACTTGACAATGGAAGTTATACAATCAGAACATAAAAACCATAAACGGAAACAAGGGCTAAAACATTAAACTAGGTCTTCAATGACTCCAAGAGTCACACCAGCTAACCATGCTTTACCGCCTTTACTTTCCCCTGTTTCTCTGTAAAAACCACAAATATGAAGGGTGAGATAAACATTATCTCAGTGAGTCCTATCGAGACCCCTTACTACTCTAGCGGTTCATTATGCCTTGTTTTGAACTCGTGGTCCTAAAAAGCAACCACGTGGAAATACATTCAGTTCCTGTAACCTTCATGCTCATGGCCCTCCTAAGCGACACATGAAGCATGCAATCTTTGTTCCATGTTTTTAGCATAACACCTCAGTCTACCTATTTTATAGGTATTCTCTTGACCTTTTGGTGAACCCATCCCGCTATTTCTAGTGGGTGAAACAATCTTGAGTCTAGGTTTTGGGGCTCATGACTTCCCCTCCCCTAGTATGCTAACCTCTTAGGGTCGTCACCCTTTTTCCTCTTGTATTTATTATACATTTTCAGTCTGTGTACCCACATTGGGCTGTTAGTCATTCCAGTCATGTACCATGTACCATATCAGTCAATTTCAGTGTACAATATCAGTCAAGTATCGTGTGTTATGATCATTCTTTAACATTTGCACTCTCGCGTTCTCTAAGAGCGGTTTTCCATTTTATTCATAACACACTATTTTTCTATCGAACATGTTCAATCTCATACCATTGTTACCTTTACATTGTTGTGGGACCTTGGGGAATGGATTAGAAGAGGATTGGGATCATTTGGAATGGATAAAATGCACTTTGAAATTGAAGGTCAGAAAATCTCACACGACCCGTGCGTGTAGGCGCACGGCCCGTGCGTGGTTGAACAGTTTGTAGAAATTTTTCCAGGAAGATACGCACGACCCGTGCGACTAAGCGCACGATCCGTGCGTTAGCTACCAGATTTACAGAAAGTTTCAGAGACTTACGCACGACCCGTGCTACTGGGCACACGATCCGTGCGCATTTTAAAAATACAGTTCATGTCGTAACAGATGGAGGCGCACGACCCGTGCCCAGAGGCACACGATCCGTGTGGCTCCATCAGTTTCCAGAAAACAGATTTTTCAAGGGGTTATTCCATTCCATTCCGATTCCAACTTCCCTTCCGATCGAGGCCCAAACTCAATCACACATTAAAATAATATATCACAGCGTTCCATCACAATCAATCACACAATATATGATTTAAGTCACGATTCTTTGGAGAAAACGGTTTTTAATAAGTTTCGTTTCGATAACAAAAACGTGTGACCATGGTTTTCGAAAATAAAACTCAGAACGCAAAAACATTCCCTAAGCGAGTTATAGAACTCACCTATCGTGATGAAAATCACGCAACACCGGAACTCCGAGAATACAACCGCTCCAAAACCACGAACTCTCTTCGAACTCGCTCCAACAAGAAACTCAACCACTCCAAATTGCTTGGACAACAATTGATTTCGAATCCCAGCTACCCCACAACTTCAAACAGAAATTTGTGGCTTGGAGGTGAGCCTTGGTACTAAATGATGGACTCTAGCAAGGACATGCAAGGGTTATATCTCCATTTCCATGCTTGGAGCTTGAAGGTTTGAAAATGGTGTTTTGGAGAGGAGTTGGATGTTTGCTCAGAAAATTAGATCAATGGGAAGAAGAAGAAAAATGATGGAGGATGGTAGTTTTAGATTACACATGCATGAACAATAGAGGTAGGAACTCTTCCCTTCCTTCTCCACTTTCTCTCTCGAGCTCTCTCTCCCTTTCTCTCAAGCCTCTCTTTTGCTGAAATGTTGGAAATGAGATGGTGTTGTGTGGTGTGGGGTGTGGGTTCAGCTGGCTATCATTTAAAGGGTTATAAAGACTAAAATACCCTTATTCTCTAACATTCTCTTAAATTATTCCTAACACCACACTAATTCCCATGACTCACTAACTTAACATAATATTGCAATTATGCATAACTTATTATTTATTAATTAAACAATTCATGATAATCCTCTTGCTAATTTAATTAATCTAATTAGCTAATTAGGGGATGTTACAATCACCCCAACTTCTAAAATTTTGTCCTCAAAATTGACAAAACATACCTTACTTGAACAAATACGGATATTTCTCCCGCATGCTCTCCTCTACTTCCCATGTCGCTTCGTCAGGTGACACACCGTCCCAAAGCACCTTGACAATAGGAATTGACCTCGTCCGGAGCGTTTTCTCGCCACGTTCGATGATCCTGATTGGGGTAGGATGATAAGATAGATCCGTTCTGATGTCAATCGCTTCATGGCTTAATGGTTGATTCGGATCATGAATATATTTCCTTAGCTGCGATACATGAAACACATCATGTAATCTGGACAATTCTGGAGGTAAGGCAATGCGATACGCTACCGGCCCAACTCGCTCGATAATCTGGAAGGGTCCGACATACCGAGGACTGAGCTTCTTTGCTCGCAAAGCAATACCGGTCCCAATGGTTGGAGAAAGTTTCAAAAAGACATGATCTCCTTCTTCGAATTCTAGCGGCCTTCTCCTCTTATCCGCATAACTCTTTTGCCGACTCTGCGCGGCTTTCATCCTTTCTCTGATTTGACGGATCTTCTCCGTAGTCTCCCGGACTAAATCTGGTCCCAACAATCTCTGCTCACCTACATCCCACCAACACAAAGGTGTTCTGCACTTCCTTCCATACAATGCTTCATATGGAGCCATTCCGATACTAGAATGATAACTGTTGTTGTATGAGAATTCCACCAATGGAAGGTGATCCTCCCATCTGCCTCCACTATCGAGTACACAAGCTCTCAACATATCCTCCAATGTCTGGATTGTCCTCTCAGTCTGCCCGTCTGTCTGAGGATGGTAAGCAGTGCTAACACACACTTTTGTTCCCAACGCCATGTTCAATGCTCTCCAAAATCGAGATGTAAACTTGGGATCTCGATCACAGATGATACTTGTAGGGATTCCATGCAACTTAACAATATTCTTGAGATATTCATCTGCTAACCTAGCAACCTTGTGAGTCGAACGCACTGGAATAAAATGAGCGGACTTGGTCAGGCGATCCACCACTACCCAAATAGAATCATTTCCGGTTTGGGACCGCGGCAATCCCATGACAAAATCCATAGATATGCTTTCCCATTTCCATTCAGGTACATTCAACGGTTGTAACTGGCCGCCTGGCTTCCGGTGCTCTATCTTAACCTTTTGACAAGTCAAGCATCGAGACACAAACTCTGCTATATCCACTTTCATGCCCGGCCACCAGTATAATTGCTTCAAATCTCGATACATCTTGGTAGACCCAGGATGTATTGAGAACTGACTCTTATGAGCCTCCTCTAAAACTTGCCTCTTCACATCCCCATCATTTGGTACACAGATTCTGCCATCAAAACAAATTACACCATCACCGTCTTCGGTGTAGTTCGGCAATCTCTTCTGCGCTTGCAGTTCTACATCACCTTCTTGGGCTGAGCGAATTAGATTCCTCAATGAACTTGAAATCTGAATGTGACTCAACACCAACCTGTTCCTTCTCGACTTAACTCTCAAATTGAGGTCTCTGAATGATTCCAACAATGACATCTCGTGCATCATCAGCTTTGCAGTATGGATAGACTTTCTGCTTAAAGCATCGGCAACAACAGTAGCCTTACCAGGATGGTACTTCAATTCAAAATCATAATCTTTCAGGAATTCTACCCATCTCCTCTGTCTGTTGTTCAGCTCCTTTTGGTCAAACAAATACTTCAGACTTTTGTGGTCACTAAAGACTTCGAAACGAGACCCATACAGGTAATGTCTCCAAATCTTTAGGGCAAACACAATCGCCGCCAACTCCAAATCATGAGTTGGGTAATTCTCTTCATGGGGCTTCAACTGCCTGGAGGCATAAGCAACTACTTGTCGATTTTGCATTAGGACACATCCTAAACCCTTACCAGAAGCGTCGCAATATATTTGGAATCCTATTGACGGATCAGGAAGAATCAGGATAGGTGCAGAAGTCAAACGACCCTTCAATTCCGTGAAACAATTTTCACAGTCTGAGTCCCAAACAAACGGATGACCCTTGCGAGTTAACCGAGTGAGTGGAAGAACCAGCTGGGAAAATCCTTGAATGAATCTTCGATAATACCCCGCTAATCCCAAGAAACTTCTTACCTCAGTAACCGTAGACGGCTGTTCCCAGTCTACCACAGCTTCGATCTTACTGGGATCCACTGCAACACCCGTCCTAGATATTACATGGCCCAGAAACTTAACTTCGGGCATCCAGAAATCACATTTGGACGGCTTAGCATACAACTTCTTCTCTCGGAGTACGTTCAGAACAATTCGGAGATGTTGCACATGCTCCTCAATCGTCTTAGAGAACACCAAGATATCATCGATGAACACTACCACAAACTGATCCAGATAAGGATTAAAAATTCGATTCATATAATCCATAAATACAGCTGGAGCATTGGTCAAACCGAAGGGCATCACTACGAATTCATAGTGTCCATATCTCGTACGGAAAGCGGTCTTCGGGACGTCCAAAGCTCGAACCCTGATTTGGTGATAACCGGACCTTAAATCAATCTTTGAAAATACAGAAGCTCCCCTCAACTGATCTAGCAAATCATCAATTCTCGGTAGAGGGTACTTGTTCTTGACAGTCACTTTATTCAACTGACGATAATCGATACACAATCTCATACTTCCGTCCTTCTTCTTGACAAGCAACACTGGAGCACCCCATGGTGAGGCACTCGGCCGGATGAACCGCTTGGAAATTAGTTCTTCCAGTTGAACTTTCAATTCCCTCAACTCTAATGGCGACATTCGATATGGGGCTATAGAAATAGGTCCAGTGCCTGGAACCAATTCTATAGAAAATTTCACCTCACGATCCGGAGGAAATGAAGGAACTTCATCGGGAAACATATCAAGAAATTCATTAACAACTTGCACAGAAGATAAATCCTGACCTGTCTCAGTGGATGCAGACAGCATCATGACGTAAGCTTCCGCGCCTTGGAATAGATAGTTACTGGCCGATGTGAAAGAAATAACAGCTTCAGAATTTGGCGGTTGTAGCTCCACTGATTCGGAGGCAAAACCGATAGTTCGATGGAAGCAATCTATAGTCACATGGTTGGCCGTCATCCAACTCATTCCTAGGACGACATCCATGCCCTTCATTGGTAAACAAATGAAGTCTACTACAAAATTCCTGTCTCCTATGGATAGAAGACAATTTTCACATATCGCTTGAGTCTGAACACTACCCTCAGCAGCAGTCTTAATGGAGATTGGTTGAGGCAAGGGAGTTAAAGCCAATCCCAACCGTTCGGCACAAACTTTTGATATAAAACAATGAGTCGCACCTGAATCATATAAAATACTAACGGAGTTATTAAAAAGAGATCCCATACCCCTTAGTAGATTATCTGACGGTGTGACCTTCTGGGCGTCTAAGGTGTAAACTCTCCCATGAGTTGTAGTAGCAGCAGGGTTACTTCCTTGACTCTTCTCTTTCTCTGGGCAGTCCCGTGCAAAATGGCCGTCTTTCTTGCAGAAATAACACTGGTTGGATCCCATCTGGCACTTACCCTGATGGTACTTTCCACAGTTGGAACACGTACTGAATTTTGAGGAGTTCGATGACTGAACCTGTTTCCCTTTGTTGTAGTTGTGTCTGGGACCCGTCTGATGGTTAGATGATCCAACATTCTTCTTATTCTGATGGAATACTTTTCTGCTTGCATATAACCTCTTCAAGTCACTCTCAGCTATGTGTGCTTGTTGAACCATGGCAGCATAGTTAGTATAGGCAAAAGAACTCAAACTCTGAGCAATGTCTTCCCTTAGCCCATACTTGAACCTTTCGGTTTTCCACTTGTCATTGGGAGCATACCCGGCCAAACCGAAGAATTGATATAACTCTTCAAACTTAGCCGCGTACTGACCCACAGTTGAACTTCCTTGAGTGAGAGTCAGAAACTCGTTCTCCTTGTCGAACCTCATGGCTGTCGGAAAGAACTGCTCCAAAAATACCTGCTTGAAATGTTCCCAAGTCTGGGGAGTACCCAGAGTTACCATCATGGCTTTGGCATTAGTCCACCAGTTGTTAGCTTCTCCTTTCAGCATATGAGTTGCCAATCTCAACTTGTCATCATCAGTTACTTGCATAGCTACGAAGATCTTCTCTATATCATCTAGCCAATGCTGAGCTTCCATAACATCCGGTCCTCCTCGGAACTCAGACGGCTTCATTTTCAGGAATTCAGAGAAAACCCTCCTTGGGTCAGCTTGAGGCTCAGGGACTTGCTGGGGCTGAGCTTGAGCATTCTGTTGCATCTGCAGCATATCTTCCATCATCTTCTGTTGCCTCTCGATCACGTTCTGCATCCATGCAGAATGCGGATCAACTGGTGGGTTATTCCTCGATCCTCCTGCCATAATTCTGCAAATGATACACCAAGTATTAAGTTGATCAGTCTCAATGTCTCTTAGTATCACAAGAAGCAAGATAGCAGAGTTACTCGAGGGACAAAACCACCCTAACTGTCTAAGCCCGACTAGGTCGAACTGCTCTGATACCATAATGTAACACCCCGATAAATTCTAATATATAGAACTACCGAAATGCACTAAATGGCATACATCAGAGTAACTTCCTGTTATTGAAATATTGAACACATCTAAATTTTTGGCAATACATAGCATCGGGTTCTCTGGACCTCATAAACTTCCTTGAAAATGCTTAAGTTCAAACTTAAGACTCATACATAATCCTGGTGTTCAATAATCCAAAAACATAAAGTAGCGGAAACGATTTTACAACTTGACAATGGAAGTTATACAATCAGAACATAAAAACCATAAACGGAAACAAGGGCTAAAACATTAAACTAGGTCTTCAATGACTCCAAGAGTCACACCAGCTAACCATGCTTTACCGCCTTTGCTTTCCCCTGTTTCTCTGTAAAAACCACAAATATGAAGGGTGAGATAAACATTATCTCAGTGAGTCCTATCGAGACCCCTTACTACTCTAGCGGTTCATTATGCCTTGTTTTGAACTCGTGGTCCTAAAAAGCAACCACGTGGAAATACATTCAGTTCCTGTAACCTTCATGCTCATGGCCCTCCTAAGCGACACATGAAGCATGCAATCTTTGTTCCATGTTTTTAGCATAACACCTCAGTCTACCTATTTTATAGGTATTCTCTTGACCTTTTGGTGAACCCATCCCGCTATTTCTAGTGGGTGAAACAATCTTGAGTCTAGGTTTTGGGGCTCATGACTTCCCCTCCCCTAGTATGCTAACCTCTTAGGGTCGTCACCCTTTTTCCTCTTGTATTTATTATACATTTTCAGTCTGTGTACCCACATTGGGCTGTTAGTCATTCCAGTCATGTACCATGTACCATATCAGTCAATTTCAGTGTACAATATCAGTCAAGTATCGTGTGTTATGATCATTCTTTAACATTTGCACTCTCGCGTTCTCTAAGAGCGGTTTTCCATTTTATTCATAACACACTATTTTTCTATCGAACATGTTCAATCTCATACCATTGTTACCTTTACATTGTTGTGGGACCTTGGGGAATGGATTAGAAGAGGATTGGGATCATTTGGAATGGATAAAATGCACTTTGAAATTGAAGGTCAGAAAATCTCACACGACCCGTGCGTGTAGGCGCACGGCCCGTGCGTGGTTGAACAGTTTGTAGAAATTTTTCCAGGAAGATACGCACGACCCGTGCGACTAAGCGCACGATCCGTGCGTTAGCTACCAGATTTACAGAAAGTTTCAGAGACTTACGCACGACCCGTGCTACTGGGCACACGATCCGTGCGCATTTTAAAAATACAGTTCATGTCGTAACAGATGGAGGCGCACGACCCGTGCCCAGAGGCACACGATCCGTGTGGCTCCATCAGTTTCCAGAAAACAGATTTTTCAAGGGGTTATTCCATTCCATTCCGATTCCAACTTCCCTTCCGATCGAGGCCCAAACTCAATCACACATTAAAATAATATATCACAGCGTTCCATCACAATCAATCACACAATATATGATTTAAGTCACGATTCTTTGGAGAAAACGGTTTTTAATAAGTTTCGTTTCGATAACAAAAACGTGTGACCATGGTTTTCGAAAATAAAACTCAGAACGCAAAAACATTCCCTAAGCGAGTTATAGAACTCACCTATCGTGATGAAAATCACGCAACACCGGAACTCCGAGAATACAACCGCTCCAAAACCACGAACTCTCTTCGAACTCGCTCCAACAAGAAACTCAACCACTCCAAATTGCTTGGACAACAATTGATTTCGAATCCCAGCTACCCCACAACTTCAAACAGAAATTTGTGGCTTGGAGGTGAGCCTTGGTACTAAATGATGGACTCTAGCAAGGACATGCAAGGGTTATATCTCCATTTCCATGCTTGGAGCTTGAAGGTTTGAAAATGGTGTTTTGGAGAGGAGTTGGATGTTTGCTCAGAAAATTAGATCAATGGGAAGAAGAAGAAAAATGATGGAGGATGGTAGTTTTAGATTACACATGCATGAACAATAGAGGTAGGAACTCTTCCCTTCCTTCTCCACTTTCTCTCTCGAGCTCTCTCTCCCTTTCTCTCAAGCCTCTCTTTTGCTGAAATGTTGGAAATGAGATGGTGTTGTGTGGTGTGGGGTGTGGGTTCAGCTGGCTATCATTTAAAGGGTTATAAAGACTAAAATACCCTTATTCTCTAACATTCTCTTAAATTATTCCTAACACCACACTAATTCCCATGACTCACTAACTTAACATAATATTGCAATTATGCATAACTTATTATTTATTAATTAAACAATTCATGATAATCCTCTTGCTAATTTAATTAATCTAATTAGCTAATTAGGGGATGTTACATTGTTGAAATGATATGCTTTTCTTATCAAGTAATTCTTGCACCACGTATTTGAACGCTTTACAATCCTCCACCACATGACCTACTGCCCCAGAGTGAAAGGCGCAGGTGGCATTTGCGTTGTACCCTCTGGGATAGGGAGGCTGATATGGCTTCATTTGACGAGTACTGATTATTTTGTTGGTGATGAGATAATTAAACAAGTCCGTGTAGGACATGGGAATGGGATCAAAGACAACAGGCTTCCATTCATTATAGTTCCGGTACTGATAATTTGATTGAAAAGGGTGTGCCAGTGGTGCCTGAGGAGGAACCGAAATAGCTTGCGGTGGGTTGCTGTGCGACGGACCACTGGCTCCGATGACTGCATTAGTTTCACCTTCTTTCTTCTTATGAGACCCGAAAAATGGCTTTTTTTGACCGGCAGGAGGTGTCGGGCCCTGAGCTATTCTTCCGCTCCGCATACCATTCTCTACTCTTTCCCCTGTGACCACCATCTCAGAGAAGTTTGAGGCTACGCTGCCAACCAACCTATCATAATACATCGCAGGAAGGGTTTCCATAAACATGTGGACCATTTCTTTGTCCAGCAGAGGGGGTTTTACTTGAGCCGCAAGGTTCCGCCATCTCTGAGCATATTCTTTGAACGACTCGTTATCCCTCTTAGACATGCATTGTAGCTGAGTTCTATCTGGAGCCAAATCATTGTTATACTGGTATTGACGCATGAAGGCATCCGCCATGTCTTTCCAGCAACGGATATTAGTTGGCTCTAACTGCATGTACCAGTCAAGGGGAGCTCCAGCTAAACTTTCTTGGAAGCAATGCATCATTAAGTTATCATCGCGGGCATAGGCAGTCATCTTTCGGCAATACATTGTCACATGGCTGACTGGGCAAGTTGTCCCTCTGTATTTGTCAAAAGTTGGTGCTTTGAACTTGGGCGGCAGGACTAGATCAGGAACCAAGCACAACTCATGGGCATTCCTGGCTCGGGAACCTGCCCCTTCAACAGCTCTTAACCTTTCTTCCAGCATCTGATACTGACTTCTAGCTTCGGGAGGGTAATTCTGTGGGAAACCGCCGGCACCATAGTGAGGGTTATTCATCGACGCCGCGACCGGGGTCATGTGTCGGTGAGCAATATTCTGAGGGACTGGGCCCTGTACGTGTGGGTGAACCATTATTGGTGAATTGAATCCCGCCGGAGTTCCTGGAGCAATAACAGGAATTGGGATCTGAATCTGGGCTTGATGCGTCCCTCCTCCAACTTCATTTACAACTGTATTAGGCTGAGCGTGCCCCATGGTTCCTGAAGGACCTCCTCCAGGGTTTGCATCAGCAGTAGGAGGCGTATAGCCCAGTGGGAGACCGTAGGGAGGCCATTGCACAGCTTGAAGGGTTTGAGAGATCCCCGACCCAGGAAGGGGAGGAGGATTGTTCGTCCCAGCAACAGCGGTTTCAGTTGTGCCGACGTCTCTTAAGGCACTTAGCACTCTTATGACCTCCGCCATTTGAGCCCTTAGGACCTCCATCTCAGCTTGAGTGACTTGATTCCCCTGATTCTGATCATGCTGACCCTGACCATTAGGATCCAGACCTCCTGGAATTCCGTCATTCTGATGTGGCTGCGGATCGTTCTGATCAAGGTTGGCTCGATTGTTTTCCATGTTTCTTGCTTGCAGACGCGTCCAATAGCGATGATTAACCAGCTTGCCTAATTCTCTGTTGACGGAACACGCTTATGAACACAAGAACGAATAAATGAATGCAATGCGAATGAATGCGTGTTTAGTTTTTCTTGCCGAGAATCGCAGCGTATTATGTCTTGTCATAGATACGCAGGTAAATCTTTGATTATTTTTGTTATATCACTTTCTTTGGATCATACTGAAATTGGAATCTGGAAGCGAAACGGGTGTATTTAAACAAAATACTTCAAAATCTGAGTACGACATTCTGATACAATGATTGAAAAAGGTACAATAAAACAAAATGGAAAATTACAATAAAGAAGCTCAAATACAAAGAGCTTTGATATTTCCGCTCCTTTTCCTCTTGTTGTTGGTAGAGGTACTTCCGGCTTTTCCTTTGGCTTCCTCAACTAGGGCTCTGCAGTACTCCACAAATTTGTACACCTCAAGCGGGGTGTTGAGGGGATACATCTCAATTTCAGCTTTTCTTAATCTCCTGGGCATATCCGCAAGAGCCTGGTTGACCAATTCTGATAGCTTGGAGAACCTACCCTTCCAGTGTTGAACCTCATCCCTCAGCTCAATGATGACTGCCTGCTCTTCAATCCTACCGAGCAGCTCAACATAGCGATGCTCCCAATACTGACTTTCATCCCTCACTTGCCGGTACGCATCACTGATGTGACAAAGACGCTCCTTCAACTCATCAGAATCCTCTTGCTCTGCTCTTAGGGCCCGCTGATATTCCCTGAGGATGTTCTCAAAAGAGTCCCTCTCCTGCACAACACTGTCTAACTTACTCTCCCATTCAGCTTGTAACATGCGGGATTCTCTCTTTGACTTGGCAAGCAAGCTTTTCGCCGTTCTCTCTTCCATTTTTGCTTCATCCCATAACTCTTTCCACTGATTGGCTTCTTCTAGGGCCTTCTTCTCTTTCAAGCTTCGTCTCTTGATTTCTTCCTTGGCTCCTTGCAGATACCTTTGAACTTCTAACTTGCTCTCCTCTTCCCCTTTTAGTTTCTGACTGAAACTCTCAATGGTAGCAGACTTCAGGGCATTTTCTTCTTTCAACCTCTTGTTCTTCAGAGCCATCTTCTCTATCTCAGCTTGCAAAGATTTCTTCTCTTCCTCTGCCTTCATCAGAGCCAACTTAAATTCGCCTAATTCTTCGACAACAGGGGCACTGGCGTCTACTACTTCCCTCTCGACTTGCAACTCTTTTTGGTAAGGCAGTTGAACATTCTGGATCCTTTTTCCGAGCCACTGAGCGAAGGTGATACCACTAGTCCTCTGAGCGAGCTCTACTTTTCCCATGCGAACCACCGTACTCCAGGCTTGCAAGACCTTTCTAAGCAAACTGTCATCTTTTGGTCCTCCTTCATAGATGTAAAGCGGGAATATCATATCTTCAGTAGGCGAATTCCTCATCGGATACCCTAATTGCCTCAGAGTCAGAGACGGGTTGTAGTTGATGCATCCCTTAGTGCCCATTAGCGGGACATTTTGGAAACCACCACAGCGGAAGGCTACCTTAGGCCTATCTTCCCAGCAAGATGAGAGATACCAACGGATTGAGTGCTCATCTAGACCCCCTAGAAACTGGATCCACTGTTGAATGCTCATAGCTTTCACCTCACAAGTTACAGCGTAACTAATCAACTTTTCCACTCGTGTTGGGTTGGTGAATGCATGGATGAGAAGCCATGCATACAACAGGTGAGAAGAGCAAGAGATTTTCTTCCTTCTTAAGTCACAATGATGGGTAAAAGCAGAATAAGTGTCGGCAAGGATGGCGGGAATTGGATTAATGGGGCTCCTCTTGTTCTGAAAAGCTAGGAAAATACCAATAACAGTCACATCCACATACCTCTCAATCTGCGGAAAGAGAACAACCCCAAAAATTGCTAGGGCCAAAACTCGCTTGAAGACAACCCAATTTTTACTTCTAGCATAGGCTCCCATTAAACCTTCGAGGTAGCTCTGCGGGAAACCTATCACATTGTTTCTCTTCTGCTTTTGGAGCTTCAGATCCTCTACACTCACTTGCAATAATGCAGCGAACCCCTCATCTGTGTAGTACTGTTCTTGATACCGGTAGGGGACAGCTTTTGTCTGAGTGAAACCCAAAATCTGCTGATATTCTTCCAATGTGGGGGCCATTTGAAAATTTTTGAAAAGAAAGCACCTGATTTCTGGGTCATAGAATCTACTCAAAGCCACGATAGCCTCAGTCTGCACCTCTAGCAACAACAATTTCCGGAGGTTCCCATAAGCATTGTCAAACGATCCCCTTTCAATAGGTCCCATCAGGTCAACACATTTTTTCAGACTAGTCACATCTACCTTGTTTACAACGGGGTACCTTGGAGTATACACCGTTTCCCTTCTAGATTCCATGCCGTATCTATGACAAAAATTTCTCATTACTTGGGGTTCTCGGCAAGCAAACCATGATGAAATGCAAAGATGCATGCGAAAATTATCGAAAATGTATGTTTTATGCAAAGGATGATGTGTAAATGATGATGATGATGTTCTATGTCTATGTAACTCAGAGACCAGTCCTTATTGGCAGTGATTTAAGTTTTTTTGGAAAATGCGGGTCGTACGTTATTTCATATGGACCGGTATGAGAAAGGCTACATCGGTAACTCTTTCACTCCCTCTTTTTTTTTTTTTTTAAAATAAAGTGGTTCATATGTCACTTCGTACAGACCGGCGAAAGAAAGGTTACAACGGTAACTCTTTCTCTATTTTCTCTTTTTTCGAAAAATTTCCTTTCCTTTTTGAAAACGTGCCTAGTTTACAATGCAGCACACAATTTGGAAAGCCCTTGTGACCTAAAAAGGGGTGAGACCTACGATCTAGGGCAATTTAAAGGGTAACCCTCCCATGTGGCTCTATTCACTCCCTCGCAAAGGCTACCAGAGCTAAATCTCTTTTATGATAACACCCACAACGATGGAATGCCATCTGGTGTGAGGTACCATAAAGAGCATACTCTGGCTGAAACTTTCGTGAGAGCAGAAGGACATCGGTCCAATTGGCAGTCACTACTCGTTTCCACTCTCCTAGGTGTTTTTCAGACCTTGGGTTTTAGGCCTCTCTCAAAGCTCATAATCATAAGGGGGTGAGTGTGTGTAGCGGGGACATACCGCCTAAAACTACCCACATATACCCCACCTGCGAAGGAAAACCCAGAACAGTCCAAACAATAGCAAGTGATAACATGTTGTCTACCTAGGGTTCAATATCAAATTAGCTAGCCTAGGGTTTCAACAATAATCAAGTGCTTTGCTTTCCTCGGGAAAGGGAGCCGAGAAGAGGGGAACATAACAAGATGGGGGGGAAATGCATTAGGGTACTAAGCACATAAGCAAAGACGAGGAAAAATAAACATGGAAGGAGAGAAAACAAATGCACATGCATACAACATGATAAGAAGAACAAACCGAAAAGGGATAGAAGCAAACAAAGTATCCAAATCGCATCGATAGCACACTAAACCACACATTTAATTAGTTAGGCTTGACCCACTTAAAAAAGAAAATCCCCAGTGAAGTCGCCAGCTGTTGCGCCCGAAAAAGTCCCTGAGGGAATCTTTCTTCGTTTACAACCCCTTTTTTTTTTTTTAAAAAAAATCAATGAAGTCGCCACCAATATTTTTTTTATAAGGAAAATATTGAAGAAAAACCTTTTTGGAAAGCGGATGGCCTTTTGGAAAACCGAAAGATTTGGATTCGGGGGTCGGTTAGGCATGGGGAAGGTTTTAGCACCCCACGCCTCCTTTCTACCGAAAGGGAACCTTTAATTAAACGCGTGGTTTTAAGTGCTGATTTGGGAAATACTTAAATTTGCCCCTTTTTTCGAAAAGAGAATGAAAAGACTTAATGAAAATTTTTATTTTTGGCGCTTGACGAGAGTTAGCCTCTCGCTCCTACGTATCTCCTAGTGCGATGGAGAATTCAAAGCTACGTAGTTCTTGTTTGTCCTGAAAAGGGTTTTTGTTTTTTAATCTTTTTGGAGTTTTTCGCAAAAGGGGTTGAGCGTTCGCAGTGACCAAACAACAACGGTTTAGAGTGGTCGCACTACTAACTCTTATGAAAATGAATTATCATTAACGACCAAACGGCAACGGCGCGAGTGATGATTAATGATAATCGGTTTTTATTTTGGGCAATGAAAAGGTTTTCGCAATTGAAGGAGAGCGTTTGTGAGGACCAAACAACAACGGTTTAGAGTGGCCACACTACTAGCTCCCGCAGGAATGAAATCATCACCCACAATCAAACGGCAACGGCGCGAGTGATCATTGGCGATGATTAGTTTTGATTTTGACGTTTGAAAAGATTTGTTTTTGAAAAGTGTCTTCGTTGGTTTTAATTGGAGAGAACGTCGTGATGAAAGGAATTTGCAATCGGATTGATTTTCGTTCGGGGAAATATTTATCCATCATTGGGAAAAAAGATTTGTGAAAAGAAAAGAAAAAAAATGAATAAGTTTATTTAGGGGAAAAGAAATAAAATTTAAAAAAGGAAACAGGGAGGTGCAGTAGTAAAATGGGGGGTGCAAGTGGCAGGAGGGCTGTATTATTAAAAATGGAGTGTAAACAGTAAGCCCAGCTGGTTTTTGTAAGCTGGGCTGCGCTTCAAACAAAAAAGAAATCGTGGGCTTGCGAGGGGGGGGGGGGCGAACTGAGTAAAGTGCAGGGGTGCAAATAGAGATCTGAAAATTAAAAACGCGAAAAGACAAAAATGCCCCTGCTGTTTATACTATAAATACCTAACATAAGAGGAAACCCTAATCCTTCCCTTTCCTCTCCTCTGCGGCGCGCCACCCAAAATTTCCTAACCCTAAATTTTTCCTCTCTCTCTCTCTCTCCTTGCCGTCCCCATCTCAAACGCTCCAGAGCCAAAAAAAAATTTTCTTCTCCTCTCTACGCTACGGATCCGCCTCTCTCACTCTCCTAGCTTCGATCTCTCACTCTCCTCGCCGTCCTAATCTCCCCCTACCCTTTCATCGGTGACGGCGACGGACAACACGGGGAGAGAGAAGGTTTGCGAACGATGGAGGCCGTGGTGGAGGTTTTGGCTTACGATGGTGGTGTTGGGTTCGACGGTGGTGTTTGGGACGGAGACGATCGTGGGTGCGAGTGGTGGTTGTTGGGCGGTTCGGTGGTGTTTGGGGTTGACGCGAAGGTGGTGGAGCGGTGGAGGTTCGTGGGATCGTGACTGTAGGATGGTGGTTCGGTGGTGTGCGATGGTGGCTAAGGGTGGTTTCGTGGTGGATGAGGGGGCTGTGGTTCGTGTTGGTGTACTGTTGACGGTGGAGCGGCCGTTTGGGGTGGTGGTAGTTTGTTTTCTGGATAAACAATGACGGCAAAGTGCTTGGGGAGGACGACGGTGGCGACGACAGCCAGGAGAGGGACACGGTGGTGCGAAGGGGAAGGGAAGGTTGCGGTGGTTGTCTGGTGGCTCACGGCGAGGTTACGGCGGCGGCCACCGTACGGTGGCCGGAGGTAAAATCTCTCCACTCCTTCTTTCTTTTTCGTTTAACTGTCTCTCTCTCTTTTGGTTGTATTTTGTGACTGTGTGCATTTGGTATCGCTGCGTCTCTGTTTTCTCTCCGAAATCGTTTTTTTCTTCTTCGCCTCTCCCTATTTCCTATTCTGTTTCCTTTGCCTTTCTAATTTTTACTTTGTCCAAGCATTCATATACCAATATTTATCATGAGAAAAGTGTATTCTTTAAGAAACAAAAACCATGTTTGGGGATAATCTGTGACTATATACATATATACATGATTAGTGAATGAATGATTTTATGAGGCTACATGGTTTATAATAACAAATGAATAAGGTAAAAACAATACTGAAAGCAGATCTTATGAATAAACAAATAAATTAGGAACTAACCTAGTTCCAGACTCTCCTATTCTGCTCAAGTTGAAATATGGTTTCAGTATATTTTTTGTGTGTGCGTTTCTGTGTGTGAATTGCCCTCTGTATATTGCTGCCCGTGTTCTGTCTTCTCCTTACACTGTTTCTGTTTATTGGTATTTATAGGCTGAAGAAACTGTGGTGTAGGTGGGTGCTGAGCAGGGGATCAAAACCCTAAGGGGACCAGTTTGTTGCTGTTGCAGTGGAGCAGCAAGGAGCAGCAGGGGCAGCAACCTGTTTTTGCCAAAAAAGTGAAAAGCCAAGAGGCAAGGAGAAGGGAATTTGGGCTTCATCCTCAAAATACCTCCTGCCACAACAACAGCAAAGGCAGCGCCTGCTGTTCCTCTTTTTTTAATTTTGTTTTAATTAATTTTTGTTTTTATTTTTGTCTCAATGTATAAAAGAGTTGACTCCCCTTTTTTTGTGGTACTATCCACCTTAATTTTTGTTTGAATGTGTGACAAAATAAATAAAGGGACAGCTGATTTTAAATTATTATTACTATTTATTATTATTATTTTTATTATTTTTCTTTATGATAATAAAAGCGGTAAAAACAACGCGTACCGACACGACGACTCGAAATGAAACGCGCGTTCACCCTAAGACTAGGAACGCGCACGCGATCAGAATACGCATGCGCGTAAAACGGTAAAACTAAAAGCGCACCGACGCATTTGCCCACACGACTCGAAACCGACACGCGCTTGCGTTCATTATTTTTTATTATTTTTTTGGACTCTTTTTTTGAAAACAACGAGCGCCAAACAAAACCGTTGCACGAGAGTGCCAAATACCCCCGCATTTAGAATAATATGCGAAGCGATAAAATTTTTGGGATTTTTCAATTTGGCGGACAAAATTGGGGTATTACAACACCTTTGAAGATTTAACTTCATTTACAATATTTCTACTCATCTATTATGTTTATAATTGTGTACTAGAGAATCCTAGTTTACCATTGAAGTGAATTTTTCTCAGGAAAAGCGAATTGAGGTGCCAGCAACTATAAAAGGTAATGTCAAAACGTAGGAAGAGCTTATGGTACTTGATATGTATTCTTATATATACATGTTTATAGTTTTTGAGCCTTTTCCCAAACATATAGATGGTTCAATAAAATTCAAGAGTGAGCCTACTTTGCGGATTTTCTTCTATATGGGGTTGGAGATCTTTCATCAATCAATTTGGTAGCCCCTTTCACCTATTAATGTTAGCTTTGGTGGTATAAATATATGTTACCTCCAAATGGATGGTTGGATACAAAAGTGAAAGAACTAAATAAGATTTGTCTTCCTCATTGAAAAATACTTTGCAAACATACTCTGCACATTTTAATTCTTGATTATGCTATTTTATTATTGTTTCCATTGTTTTGATATCTTTCATTGTAGGATATGGTTGGTGCTCTTAAGTTCTATTCTTTTATATTGTTTTGCTACATTCCTTGATTTCGATGTTATAAGTGTGTGGACCATCTGTACCTCCTTGAAGGTATACATATTTATCTATCCATTTATACCAGTTTCTGTTTGTGTGATTTTAATCGGATATACACTATGATCTATCCGTTTCTCATTTATCATTAGTGGCGTTGTTCTTATCATTTATTTCTTTTGAGTGACAAACATCTCGAAAATGTTCATAGAAGTATGTAAATCCCTTAAGCTATCTATATACATACTTTGTAATAAGAAAAGGTTTGTCTTTTCCCTCTCCATTTCGTTTCCACCTTTCCTTTGAACTCCACATTTCATCTTCTCACAATTTTTGTTTTTTCAGGTACAATCTTAAACTAACAAAGGAGACAACATAAATGCATATGCTGATGCAATTCATAATTTCATATCATCTTAAGGAAGCTCCTAAAGTCAGCATACATGGCTTCAATATATGAAAATTTAAAGTATGAACTGTTTGATTTGTGTTCCTATATGTGTCTTTTGTTACAAATTAAGTTTCATTATGTTTGATTTCATTTGAATGTTCAGAATTTGTAAAAAGTTCACAATGGTTAATTTCTGAAAAATTCTACATTTCAGGCCTATTATTATTAGATTAAACTGTACTCCTATATGAACTTTCTTGTAAAAAAAGAAAATATATTTACTAAGAATATGCCAAAATAAATTTATCCTTTGAGGCATTTAGGTGACGGTTATGAACTTTCTGTTCTATATTCATGACATTAAGATGGATTTCCTGTAGGAGAAAAGCGAGTTCTAGATTCAGAACTTTGGCATGCTTTTGCTGGTCCTCTTGTTTCTTTGCCAGCTGTTGGAAGCCGTGTGGAAGGTCACAGTAAACAGGTTAGTCAGATATATTTATATCATGTTAGATAAATTAGCTAACTGTCAATTATATGTTATTTTTTTAACCATGTTATCTTTAAAAGTAATCATAAGAATGTTCAGTCACTGGACATGAAGATGCTATTTAGTTTACTTTCATAGCTAATTACCTATGTTGTGACTTGGATTGGTTCTTTTGTCCTTTACACTCCTTTAACAAATTGGCTTTATACTAATGCTTAACTTACTCTTTAGCATAATTCTTTAATCTTTAACTAGAACATGAACTTTTACATTTGAAAACATGTGTGTTCTTTTTACTGCATAAGCTACTTGCATGCATCATCTAAATCAGCCTTTTTTTCTGCTCAGCAATATAAATGTGTAGTGATTTCTTTTATGTTTGCTTGGCGCACCTCAGGATAACAAAGGTGTTGAAGTATATGGAGCGTCTTAAGAGAGTTGTTTCTTCGAAGAAGAAGAAATCTAGTAAAGAAATGGATGCCGCCGCTGCATGAGCTGCTTGTAACACCCCCTTCTAATAACCTTACTAATTAATAAAATCAGAGTTTCTTTTTTTTTTTTTGAAAACAATATAAGAGAGTGCTACACTTACTCCATTCAATCAACAACTTCAAATTTGCATAATTTGGCTAAAAGCAACAAGATACATAGCACCATAAAATGCCAGTTCAGTTCGCATCAACTAAATACAGTCATTACCACAGCGGAAAAATATTAAGTTCGAAAACAAATCCAATGCATCACTAATAACAGTCTAACAGTGTAATTAAAATAACACATAAACATAAGACGCCCCCCGGTGCTACGTATCAGAGCATGACACTCCCTACCAGACGAAGGCATAAGGATAACCTTCACTCGTTATTACCTGCACGTTGCCGACATAAGAAGCAACATAAAAGCAGTAGGGTGAGTCTCTTTTCATAATTAATAACATATGGAAATAAGCACTGCATAGGAAAAGGTAACTAGGCACACCGATTCACAACAAAGGCAGCAACCACATCACAATTGCAATTCTCCAAACAACAATGCAAAAGGTATGGTTATGCGTGAAATGCAACCCAAACTCCACGGGCACATGCATGTCGGATCCGTCACCAAATACAAATAGGCCGTAGCCTCTGCTCACCAAATAAAATTAGGCCGAAGCCTCTGCTCACCAATAATGCACATGTTTCATGAGATGCTATGGAAATGCACCACCACACACCACACAATTTATCAAACTCACCATTAAATCAACTCACCGATTTAAAATTAGGCCGAAGCCTCTGCTCACCAATTAAAATTAGGCCGAAGCCTCTGCTCACCAATTATGCACATAATACACTCACCAACTCAACCCACCACTCACACCAACACCAATTTCAATTAGGCCAATTTAGGATTTGACACAGCATAGGAGAAAATGAATAAAATTTGCAATTAGACACCTTGAACAACTTCTGTCCAGAACCATCAGTAAAATAATTCATTTTTGCATAAGACCAGAACATTTGGATAGACACCGAAATTAGCTTCGAAACGCATTTTGAACCGTCAAATTTGGATAACCGAGTCAAAAGTTACATTAAAAATAAGTTCGGGAAAATTTGGGCAACATTCTGATTTTGGCGCCCAGGAAAAACTGGCGCAGGGCGCCTAGCGCCCAGACACTGGCGATGAAGAAAACTGGCGCAGGGCGCCTAGCACCCAGACACTGGCGCAGGAAACTGGCGCAGGGCGCCTAGCGCCCAGACACAGGCGCAGGAAACTGGCGCAGGGCGCCTAGCGCCCAGACACAGGCGCAGGAAACTGGCGCAGGGCAACACAGCGCCCATGCATAAGGCGCCTTGCCAAAACACGCAATAAAACTCTTTTAACTTCGAAATTAATTTTGCACGAGCTAAATGCTCAGAATAAGGGAAACCAACAAAAATTTTGGCAAAATGTGACACGCATCTTTGGCGCCCATGGACTAGGCGCCTAAGGCTAGGACAAACCACAACTCCTATGACTCCAAAAATTGTTTTTCACGAGCCATTTAACTTGGACATGAAAACCCAGTATCAATTTTCGCAAAATACGCAACAGAAAATTGGGACCCTTGGCGCCCATGGCACAAGGAACACGGCCAAATTTTGACCCAACACCTGAAACTGACTCTTTTTGTTCCCAGGAACTCCCATACCAAATTTGAAAGCAAACCGAGCATCCAATCTTCGGGACCCCCGGCTCCCATGGTGCCTAGACACGAGCAACACAATTCAGCAACACAGTGGCGCAGACAAGGGAACCCGGCGCCCAGTGTCTAGACACAGAACGAGACACAGGCAACACAGACACAGCACATGGGCGCCTGGTTCCCTGGAGCTAGACACAGACTTAGACAGAATTTCCAGCAACACCCAAACTCCCTAGGAGCCTAAGGAGCCAACCAAATTCGAGTTCCTCACCACCAAAAATTCCCAAATTAAATCTCCAACCTTAATTTATCAATATAAGACTGACCATCATGTTTCTCACCAAAATTTCATTCAATCATAACATCAAACAATGGGCATGCTCAATTCTTATTGTGTACAATTCAACACGCAATCAAACATATCTTTGCACAAGTAAAATTCAGCATATCAACAACATCAAAACACACATTTCATTCATAGCAATCACCCTAGAACCTAACCCTAAACACTACTCATCACATAAGCTATTAAAGATAAAAAGAGGACCCCCTAACCTTATGGAAGTCGAAATTACTAGGCAAGGCTCCAAGAAATTGCAAGACACCAACAAGCTTTCCCTCCCCCTTGAGTGCTCCACGAAATTCCTCTCCCTTCCTCTTGCAAGTCGCGACTTCCTCTTCTCACTCTCTCTTCTTCTTTTACGTTTTCTTTTTCTCTTCTCTTCTCTTCTCTCTTCGAATTCTTTTCTTTCTTTTTGGGTGGAATAAGTGAAATGAAAACTAACCCACAAGACCCCTAAGTGATTCGAGATCTATGACTAGCTAATGGGTCATGGGCTTACTTGTGGATCATGGGCCCTCATGTGCACCACCTAATTCATGACAACACCTCCTAAATAAATTAAAACTCTAAATTTATTAGTACTAGCCCTCACCTTATAAATAGGTCCAATTACCTCATATATATTTATTTTATTATCTACCACCGTATAATTCCCAATTAATTAAATTAAATAATTCAATTAAATAACTAATTAAATTTGGGGTGTTACAACTCTCCCCCACTTACAAGAATTTCGTCCTCGAAATTTTCTCCTGCTAAAGCCAACACTCCTCCACTACCAACTACAGCCATCTAGACAACTAGTGCTACCTATAACGCTGATTACTATTGCTTTGATTACCGGCGGTAAGTGCTTGGGCGGCCGTCCCTCCTACTTGTTCAGCCAGGTAACTTCAAGCAGTAATAGTCAGGCTCACCCTCTACTCTGCTGCGCCACTCTGATCGACTAACTTGCATTCTATCTCACTCATCTATCCTCATGGATAACGCAATACATCAATCATCACAGCTGTACAACAAGCCACATAATTTAACAACACGACAGTAACATCAACAAACAACTTTGCCATTCAGGCGACATCAACAACGACAAACCATCAGCAAAGCAACATCATCAACAACAACAACGCATGGGGGCATAGTAGCGCCGTACTAATCAATAATGGCCATCGGCCCACAACAACAAATCAACAACAATATAACTTGGGCCATTCGGCGGTACCCAAGGCAACACATAAACATCGACATTATTAACGAGGCAACCACAAGAAACAACAAAGCAACAATGCAGAGACAACTCCGGGACCAACAATCCCATAATCAATAACACATCAGCAACTTCGGGCACCAAGGCGCCGACACTGCAACAACGACTTGGGGTACTAGGCCACCGACAACACAATAACAATTTAATTCGACCGACACGCCTAAAAATCAACGACACCAGAAATAGTCAATTTTGCCCTGAAATTAGAATATTCAGTTAGGCCTCTGAATAAGCTTTCCGAAACATTTTAGTTTACTCAAATCGGACTCCTGGTTCAAAAGATATTGCAAAAACAGTTTTTCCGTTACAGTGACAGTACAAACTAAGCAACGCAGGAAATTCCAGCACTCACACATAAACTTCAACAATTTATTTACCCTATCAAACGACATCGGAATTTAGCAAACAACCCTTCTACGGAAAACTTACGGAGTCTAGTTTCTGGCTATATTTTTAGAATTTCAAAATGATGAATCTAATAGCACAGTTTTCGCAAACAAGGCAGTAGGTCCAGAAAATGGGGCAGCGACGGTGTCCAAGGTTGTGACTCTTCTACAATGACCAAAACAAACTCAAATGACTTGAAACTTCAGCCTAAACAGTAATGCATCTTGTCTAGTTTTCAAGGAAATTGGATTCATTCGAAAAGGAGTTCATTTGATGACACAAAACCTACAAAAACCGAACTTACTCACAGTTTGATTCCCTAAACTTGACCTAACTTGAAACAATCATAACTTGAGCCACACAGCTCCAAATTGAACGAAACCAGTGGCAAAACGACCGGCGTTAAATCTATTTTCAAAAACAATCAACCACATAATTTTTGGATCAACTAAACGGTGCCAGTTTTTGAAAAACGAAGCAGTGTCCAGAATTGCACAAAACCGTAAACAAGTAAAATTCATCATGTTCAGTCACGAAACAATAATCTCAATACAACACTCAAATTCAACAATTTATGTCATCAAACAACACTCGGGCATTCAATCAACATATTGACATTTGGTCAAACACCTATGTGCACACTTTGACTACAACTCAATAAAACCATCAAGACACCCCAAATTCACTTAACCACCCAAAAATACCAATTTTCAACATCCCATACCACTTAAGCATAGTAATTTCACCTTCGAAACTCTTAGGGTAATATCATCAAAACAACTTGTAGGCAACATATGTTCATAGTTCACCTCAACACCACAATTTCATCATTTAATACACCATCACTAGATACACAGTCATTTAATTCACAAAGGCATCCTTAATTAGCCCAGCAACAACAACATCAACACTTGGTCTTATTCGACTCAACGCAACAACAACATCGCTTTGGTCACATTGACCCAACAACAACAACATCGCTTTGGTCACATTGACCCAACAACAACAACAACATAAGTCATGGACCAGATTCAAGTCAAATAACAATCACACAATCGACATATCAATAAATATGACATCTCTACTTCAAAATATTTATAATTGGAAGTGCGAAAAATGAGTAAAAATTGCTCCTCAACAGAATCAACAATTCATTTCTGGAAATGATTTTCGCAAGTGAAAGGTGTCATCAGCTCTTCAAACCATAAATTTTTTTATTTATAAGAACATCAAAGCCTAGAGCGGCAAAATATTTCTTTTGATATGAAAACTAGGATGACCTGAAATACCATGTTGAAAATTCTTCCTAATCCCGATAATACTTTCCTTCGGTTTCAAAAGAAGTAACTAATGCATCTTTCGAAAACCAAGCATTTTCCAAACCAGCAGAGAAATCAAAAACAAAAGACACAGAGTTCACACACTGGAAACACAATACAACACACATCATCAGCAGGGGTATCTCCCCCACTTATTCACTTACCATCAGCAGTACTCGGTTTGTCCTCCACCTGCAGGAACATCACTCACTACACAGACAATGGTTAGAACTAATCTAACAATTCCTATTTGTAATAAGACACTATGACAGGACGACTTGGCCGGACAGACCGAACTGCTCTGATACCACTAATGTAACACCCCCTTCTAATAACCTTACTAATTAATAAAATCAGAGTTTTTTTTTTTTTTGAAAACAATATAAGAGAGTGCTACACTTACTCCATTCAATCAACAACTTCAAATTTGCATAATTTGGCTAAAAGCAACAAGATACATAGCACCATAAAATGCCAATTCAGTTCGCATCAACTAAATACAGTCATTACCACAGCAGAAAAATATTAAGTTCGAAAACAAATCCAATGCATCACTAATAACAATCTAACAGTGTAATTAAAATAACACATAAACATAAGACGCCCCCCCGGTGCTACGTGTCAGAGCATGACACTCCCTACCAGAAGAAGGCATAAGGATAACCTTCACTCGTTATTACCTGCACGTTGCCGACATAAGAAGCAACATAAAAGCAGTAGGGTGAGTCTCTTTTCATAATTAATAACATATGGAAATAAGCACTGCATAGGAAAAGGTAACTAGGCACACCGATTCACAACAAAGGCAGCAACCACATCACAATTGCAATTCTCCAAACAACAATGCAAAAGGTATGGTTATGCGTGAAATGCAGCCCAAACTCCACGGGCACATGCATGTCGGATCCGTCACCAAATACAAATAGGCCGTAGCCTCTGCTCACCAAATAAAATTAGGCCGAAGCCTCTGCTCACCAATAATGCACATGTTTCATGAGATGCTATGGAAATGCACCACCACACACCACACAATTCATCAAACTCACCATTAAATCAACTCACCGATTTAAAATTAGGCCGAAGCCTCTGCTCACCAATTAAAATTAGGCCGAAGCCTATGCTCACCAATTATGCACATAATACACTCACCAACTCAACCCACCACTCATACCAACACCAATTTCAATTAGGCCAATTTAGGATTTGACACAGCATAGGAGAAAATGAATAAAATTTGCAATTAGACACCTTGAACAACTTCTGTCCAGAACCATCAGTAAAATAATTCATTTTTGCATAAGACCAGAACATTTGGATAGACACCGAAATTAGCTTCGAAACGCATTTTGAACCGTCAAATTTGGATAACCGAGTCAAAAGTTACATTAAAAATAAGTTCGGGAAAATTTGGGCAACATTCTGATTTTGGCGCCCAGGAAAAACTGGCGCAGGGCGCCTAGCGCCCAGACACTGGCGATGAAGAAAACTGGCGCAGGGCGCCTAGCACCCAAACACTGGCGCAGGGCGCCTAGCGCCCAGACACAGGCGCAGGAAACTGGCGCAGGGCGTGTAACACCCCATTTTACCCGACTATTATTTGTAAGAATCAGAGTTTCAAAATTTCGTTTCAATGGAATGCTACACATAACTCAAATCTAACAAATAACAAAATGAGCATAAGCGTTCATTATATCATTATATTACGCAACACCCTTAGATGGGATAGAATACTCAAGGCTTCATCGAATAAAATCCACACACTAGAAATAATGAATATCTCGCAGCGGAAAACAACGTAATCTCAAAATACCGAACAACAGCCTCATCCAAATTCATTAACTCATTGCATATAAAAAAAAATTCAACAGCAAAAGAATAACACTAGAATCCTACGCCCACCCCCTAGGTGTCACGTATCAGAGCAGACCGACTCGGGAATGAAGGGGGTAAGCCTTCACTCAGGGCTACCTGTGGTAAACAACAACAGAAGGGTGAGTCTCAACTACATAATAAAGACTATAATAAGAAGTATATTTCATCATAGTATCGCACTCATACAGTCACACAGTAGCATAGTTCATACAATCAACAACTCACATGCTTATTATGAGGATGTATGCAATACGGTTATGCATGTGGTACCATTTTCCCAGACCGCAGCCTCATCATCATAATATCAAACTCAGACCGCAGCCTTATCAACTCAGACCGCAGCCTTATCATTACTATATAAACTCAGACCTCAGCCTTATGTATGCATGAGACTCCATGACAAAGATTACAATCACAATTCATAACGACCCGGTCCATATATCATTTATCACCTCTTTATTAACCTCAGTCATAGCCCCCCATGGCCTCATCATCAAATCGACTTAATTATTATCTCATTTCAAATCACGTCTCTAGGACTAAGCTAGCACTTAGGAATCAATTTGTCACTTTCAGGACCAAAACGAAATACAATACACCGGCGCACTACTTGGCGCCCTGGGCGGCCACACTTGGCGCCCAACACAACACGCACGCGCACAAACATAGTAGACCACCTGAACAATTAAAACCGCTCTAGCCAAAATATTCAAAATGGAATTTGGTCAGGTAAATACAAAGTTTGGCTAGGGAAAATATGTTCAGAACTCACAGCTCACCCCTAGGCACCACAAACATAGTCAAAACAACGCCCTCTAGGACAATTTCAAAACAACAAGTGCAAATCTGGAAATTCTTTAGCCAAAGTGCTTAAAATACAATTTGGTCAGGTGAATACAAAATTTGGCTCGGGAAAATATGCTCAGAAATTGATTTGCACACAACGCCCCTTTTACACAAGCTAAAACAATGCCCAATAGGACCATTTCAAAACAACAAGTGCAAATCTGGAAATTGTTTAGCCAAAGTGCTTAAAATACAATTTGGTCAGGTGAATACAAAATTTGGCTCTGGAAATTCTGCTTAGAAAATGATTTGCACACAAAGCCCCCTTTACACAAGCTAAAACTATGCCCAATAGGACCATTTCAAAACAACAAGTGCAAATCTGGAAATTCTTTAGCCAAAGTGCTTAAAATACAATTTGGTCAGGTGAATACAAAATTTGGCTCAGGAAATTCTGCTTAGAAAATGATTTGCACACAAAGCCCCCTTTACACAAGCTAAAACTATGCCCAATAGGACCATTTCAAAACAACAAGTGCAAATCTGGAAATTCTTTAGCCAAAGTTCTTAAAATACAATTTGGTCAGGTGAATACAAAATTTGGCTCAGGAAATTCTGCTTAGAAAATGATTTGCACACAAAGCCCCTTTTACACAAGCTAAAACTATGCCCAATAGGACCATTTCAAAACAACAAGTGCAAATCTGGAAATTCTTTAGCCAAAGTGCTTAAAATACAATTTGGTCAGGTGAATACAAAATTTAGCTCAGGAAATTCTGCTTAGAAAATGATTTGCACACAAAGCCCCTTTTTCACAAGCTAAAACTATGCCCAATAGGACCATTTCAAAACAACAAGTGCAAATCTGGAAATTCTTTAGCCAAAGTGCTTAAAATACAATTTGGTCAGGTGAATACAAAATTTGGCTAGGGAAAATATGTTCAGAAACTGAGTTTTATCCAAAAACATGTTTTGTGCGCCTTGCCTAAGCACAGGCAGCAACCTGGCGCCACCCCAGGCGCCACAGGGCAGCAACATGGGCGCCCTGCACAGACCACACACGCACCCAGCAACAGAACAGCGCCCAGTGCGCCATTTTCCCCCCAGCAACTTGGCGCCCAGGCGCCCCAACACAAGCTAAAACATCAAATTCTCAATTTATTTTCCAAATCAAATCACCCCACAATCACGAAATACATTATGCTCATACCAACAACATTCAATCTCACGTTTATACATTAAGAACACAACAAGGCATAAAATCAACACATGAAATCTTAAACTTAGCATAGGGAATCGAATCAATCATACCAATTATCAATTTCAACCAATCTAAACCATCTAACAATTAACAAATAATATCAAGTGGGATCCTATGGTCTACATACAACCTATTATACTCTCTATTATAGAGTGAGACTCCCCTAACCTTGATTATGACGAAACTAGAGCTCTTCCCACTGAAGCACCGACAAACCACCGCAACAAGAAATCTTCTCCTTCTTCCCCCCTTACTCACGATTACGCCCTTTCTCTCTTTCTCTTGGACCATCACGAATTGATCAAAAAATAGAAAGGGTTAGGGAAACAGAAAACTTAAGCACTTGATAGAGAAAGAGAATCGAATAATAAAAGACTAGGAACTCTTACCTAGAATCAAGATGAACAAACCCTAACTCCTTAGCTTGAGATTCGCCTTCTTCCTTCTCTTCTCCTCTCCTTCGAATTTCTTTCTCTTCTCCTCTCCTTCGACTCTCTTGCTCTCTTTTGGCACTAATGAGGCGCAACCTAGACCCCTAGCGCCTAAGGAGCGCCTAAGCCAATGGGCTTGGGCTTCTTGGGCCATCACTTGCAATTCCGGTATTTCCCATGCCATCCCCTTCAGTTAAATAAAATACTATATTATAATATAATAAAAATTTGTGCAACACTTTAAATAATTTAATCAATTACTTAATTAAATTATTTTAGGGTGTTACAACTCTCCCCCACTTAGGAAATTTCGTCCTCGAAATTCATACCTGAGTCAAATAGCTCTGGATAGGATTCCCGCATCCTACTCTCCAGCTCCCAAGTCATGCTCTCGCCAGTAGCTCCCAACCACACCACCTTTACTAAAGCAATGTTTTTCCCTCTCAGCACCTTCATTTCTCTATCATCAATCCTCACTGGCATAGTCTCCACAGTGAGATTATCTCGCACCTCAATATCATCCATATGGATCACATGAGACGGGTCCGGAATGTACTTCCGAAGTTGCGACACGTGAAATACGTCGTGCAAGTTCGAAAGGTTAGGTGGTAAAGCCACCCTATAAGCAACCTTTCCGACCCTCTCGGTGATCTGGTACGGTCCAATAAATCTAGGAGTCAACTTCTTTGCTTTAAGTGCACGCCCAACACCAGCCATAGGCGTGACCCTCAAGAAAACATGCTCTCCAGCCTGAAATTCCAAATCTTTTCTCCTTCTATCATGGTAACTCTTTTGCCGACTTTGAGACTCTTTCATTTTCTCCCTGATCATTTTTATCTTCTCTGTAGTCTCTCTTACCAATTCAGGTCCAAGAACAACACTCTCGCCAAACTCATGCCAACACAAAGGAGTTCTACACCTCCGCCCATACAGTGCCTCGAAAGGAGCCATCCCTATACTCGAATGGTAGCTGTTGTTGTAAGTGATCTCAATCAACGAAAGGTGTGTATCCCACGCACCTCCCTGCTCTAAAACACACGATCTCAATAAGTCCTCCAATGACTGAATGGTTCTCTCAGTCTGCCCATCAGTCTGAGGATGATAGGCTGAACTCAACCTCAATCTGGACCCCAACGCCTCCTGCAAGCTCCCCCAAAACTCCGAAGTAAACCTCGAATCTCTGTCAGATACAATACTCTTCGGGACACCATGCTGCTTCACAATCACCTGAATATATATCTCGGCCAATCTCGATACCGGATATGTGATGTTGATAGGAAGGAAGTGAGCAGACTTCGTCAACCTATCCACGATCACCCAAATAGAATCAAACCCCCGAACGGTTCTTGGTAACCCAGTCACAAAATCCATGGAAATGCTATCCCATTTCCATTCCGGAACATCTAAAGGTTGCATCAACCCCGCAGGCTTCTGGTGCTCAACCTTCGACTTCTGGCAAGTCAAGCAGGCATACACAAACTGCGCCACATCTTTCTTCATACCAGGCCACCAGAATAGCTTCTTCAAGTCATGATACATCTTTGTAGCCCCTAGGTGAATACTCAGCTTGCTCCTATGACTCTCCTCAAGGATCATCTTCTTCATCTCATTATCATCGGGAACACAAATCCTATCTCTGAACCTCAATACACCTTGGGAATCCAACCTGAAATCCCCATCCACATCCTGATCACTCGCAACCAACAAGTCGACCAGCTTCACATCTAATTTCTGGGCGTCTCTGATACTAACCAAGAAGTCATTACCAATTCTCAGCATACCCAGCTTAACACTCTGCGGTGTCACTTCACAAACCAGACTCATATCACGGAATTGCTCAATCAACTCCAACTCTTTTACCATCATTGCTGACATATGCAAAGTCTTTCGACTTAAAGCATCAGCCGCGACATTAGCTTTGCCGGGGTGATAGTTTAAGCCAAAATCATAGTCTTTCAGCAGCTCTAACCAACGCCTCTGCCTCATATTCAGCTCCTTCTGATCAAACAAGTATTTCAAACTCTTGTGGTCGCTGAATACTTCGAATCTAGTGCCATACAAATAGTGCCTCCAAATCTTTATCGCAAACACAATAGCAGCTAATTCCAAATCATGAGTAGGATAGTTCTTCTCATGTGTCCGCAACTGTCTGGACGCATAAGCGACTACCTTCCCATCCTGCATCAATACGCCTCCTAAGCCCATTCTGGAAGCATCACAATATACCACAAACGGTTGATCCGGCACGGGCAACACTAACACCGGAGATGTTGTCAATCTTTTCTTCAACTCTTGGAAACTCTCTTCACACTTAGCATCCCACACAAAAACTCTCCCCTTACACGTCAATTGAGTCAACGGAAGGGCTAGCTTTGAGAAACCCTCAATGAACCTCCTGTAGTAACCAGCCAACCCCAAGAAACTCCTGATCTCAGTCGCAGACTTTGGGCTCGCCCACTGCAACACCGCATCAACCTTGGCTGGGTCTACGGCTATGCCATCACTAGAAATAATGTGACCCAGAAAACTTACCTCATGCAGCCAGAACTCGCATTTGGACAACTTAGCATAAAGCTTCTTCTCTTTCAACACTTCAAGCACCAATCTTAAGTGCTCTGCATGCTCGTCTTCAGATTTAGAGTATACCAGAATATCATCTATAAAAACTACCACAAACCGATCCAAGTAGCTATGGAAGATACGGTTCATGTACTCCATAAACACCCCTGGTGCATTGGTGACACCAAACGGCATCACAGAGTACTCATAATGTCCATTTCTCGTTCGGAATGCTGTCTTCTGGACGTCTTCGTCTTTTACCTTAATCTGATGATACCCTGACCTCAAATCAATTTTACTAAAAACCTTAGCACCCACCAGCTGGTCCATCAGATCATCAATTCTCAGAAGAGGGTACTTATTTTTGATAGTTACCTTGTTCAACTGTCTATAATCCACACACAGGCGCATACTCCCATCTTTCTTCTTTACTAACAAAACCGGAGCTCCCCATGGTGACACACTCGGCCTCACAAATTTCTTTTCAAGTAACTCTTCCAACTGCTTCTTCAACTCAGATAACTCAGAAGCTGACATCCGGTACGGTGCCATGGATACCGGCCTAGTACCAGGCACAAGGTCAATCCCAAACTCTACTTCCCTCTCTGGTGGCACACTAGGAATCTCATCAGGGAACACTTCAGGGAACTCACACACCACCTGCAACCCTTCAACCATAGCTTGGTTTTCAGCAGACATAGACGCCATCAAAGCAAATAGTTGACCACCATCTTTCATTACCTTATGCAGCTGATCCCCAGACAACAAAACAAACTTCTCCTCCTCAGGAGGAAGAAAACTCACAGACTTGCTGAAACAGTTGAAGTGCACATGGTTATCCACTAACCAGTCCATACCAAGAATAACATCTAACCCTCCCAAAGGAAAACATATAAGGTCAACCAGAAAATCTCTGCCGAAGACTGACAGAGGACACTTAGCACATAATAGAGAAGTAGTCACCGAACCCTTAGCTGGAGTGTCGATAACCATTTCCCTTTTCATAGCAGACAATACTAGATTTAACTTTTCAGCACAAACAGCAGCAATAAAAGAATGCGTAGCACCAGTATCAACTATAGCAACTAAAGGGGAACCATAAATAAAACAAGTACCTCGAATCTCATTGGGCCCCTCTGAGCCTGCTAGCGCGAAAACTCTTCCATTGGATTTCTCTTTCTTTGGTTTGGTGCATTTAGAACTAAAGTGACCAGCTTCACCACAATTGAAACACACTGATTCCTTACGATCACAGTTAGACGCCATATGACCTTTCTTCCCACAACGGTAACACATTACTTCAGTCTTGCAATCGAAGCTTTTGTGACCCGGCTTGCCACACGTGTAACACACTATATCAGCAGGAGCACCTCCCCCACTAGGCTTCTTACCCTCAGAAAATCTTTTACCAGAACCTGCCTTCCACTTATTTTTACTTCCTGCCGTATCATAGGGTTTTCCCCTAAACTGAGTATTCCTTTTCTCTTTCCCAACCTTGTAGGCAGCAGAACTGTCCTCTTCATAAATTCTACTCTTGTCAACAAGTCTAGCAAAATCTCGTATCTCATGATACCCAATTGCCTTCTTAATATCAGGTCGCAGGCCACTCTCAAATTTCACACACTTAGAGAACTCTGAATCAGCATCATTGGCGTAGTAAGGACAAAATTGGGCCAGCTCTTCAAATTTGGCTGCATACTCAGCCACTGTCTTATTTCCCTGTTTCAGTTCTAAGAATTCTACCTCTTTCTTGGCCCGAACGTCTTCAGGGTAATACTTTCTTTTAAATTCCGTTGTGAAGACTTCCCAAGTAACCTCTTCACCAGCAGTGTTCAACCTATGCAGCATCCCTAACAACCACTTGTCAGCCTCTTCCGCCAGCATGTGCGTCCCAAACTTCACTTGCTGGGCAGCAGTGCAATCCATAACACGGAAGATTCGCTCTATCTCATTCAGCCACGACAAGGCTCCATCGGGATCATACCGACCCTTGAAGGTGGGTGGGTTTTCCCTCTGAAACGTTGCCAGGTTACGGGCATTCATATCAGCAGCATTGTGTTGATTCCCAACAGCTTGGGCTATGGCTTGCAGAGCAGCAGCCAAAGCAGCGTCATCCCTTCTAGCCATATCAACCTAGCACTGCAGCACAAACGACAATTCAGAACTAAATTAAAAACACCTAATTGTCATACACAATATGACAGACAGACACACTTGGTCGGACAGACCGAACTTTTGCTCTGATACCACTAATGTAACACCCCATTTTACCCGACTATTATATGTAAGAATCAGAGTTTCAAAATTTCGTTTCAATGGAATGCTACACATAACTCAAATCTAACAAATAACAAAATGAGCATAAGCGTTCATTATATCATTATATTACGCAACACCCTTAGATGGGATAGAATACTCAAGGCTTCATTGAATAAAATCCACACACTAGAAATAATGAATATCTCGCAGCGGAAAACAACGTAATCTCAAAATACCGAACAACAGCCTCATCCAAATTCATTAACTCATTGCATATAAAAAAAAATTCAACAGCAAAAGAATAACACTAGAATCCTACGCCCACCCCCTAGGTGTCACGTATCAGAGCAGACCGACTCGGGAATGAAGGGAGTAAGCCTTCACTCAGGGCTACCTGTGGTAAACAGCAACAGAAGGGTGAGTCTCAACTACATAATAAAGACTATAATAAGAAGTATATTTCATCATAGTATCGCACTCATACAGTCACACAGTAGCATAGTTCATACAATCAACAACTCACATGCTTATTATGAGGATGTATGCAATATGGTTATGCATGTGGTACCATTTTCCCAGACCGCAGCCTCATCATCATAATATCAAACTCAGACCGCAGCCTTATCAACTCAGACCGCAGCCTTATCATTACTATATAAACTCTGACCTCAGCCTTATGTATGCATGAGACTCCATGACAAAGATTACAATCACAATTCATAACGACCCGGTCCATATATCATTTATCACCTCTTTATTAATCTCAGTCATAGCCCCCCATGGCCTCATCATCAAATCGACTTAATTATTATCTCATTTCAAATCACGTCTCTAGGACTAAGCTAGCACTTAGGAATCAATTTGTCACTTTCAGGACCAAAACGAAATACAATACACCGGCGCACTACTTGGCGCCCTGGGCGGCCACACTTGGCGCCCAACACAACACGCACACGCACAAACATAGTAGACCACCTGAACAATTAAAACCGCTCTAGCCAAAATATTCAAAATGGAATTTGGTCAGGTAAATACAAAGTTTGGCTAGGGAAAATATGTTCAGAACTCACAGCTCACCCCTAGGCACCACAAACATAGTCAAAACAACGCCCTCTAGGACAAATTCAAAACAACAAGTGCAAATCTGGAAATTCTTTAGCCAAAGTGCTTAAAATACAATTTGGTCAGGTGAATACAAAATTTGGCTCGGGAAAATATGCTCAGAAATTGATTTGCACACAACGCCCCTTTTACACAAGCTAAAACAATGCCCAATAGGACCATTTCAAAACAACAAGTGCAAATCTGGAAATTCTTTAGCCAAAGTGCTTAAAATACAATTTGGTCAGGTGAATACAAAATTTGGCTCAGGAAATTCTGCTTAGAAAATGATTTGCACACAAAGCCCCCTTTACACAAGCTAAAACTATGCCCAATAGGACCATTTCAAAACAACAAGTGCAAATCTGGAAGTTCTTTAGCCAAAGTGCTTAAAATACAATTTGGTCAGGTGAATACAAAATTTGGCTCAGGAAATTCTGCTTAGAAAATGATTTGCACACAAAGCCCCCTTTACACAAGCTAAAACTATGCCCAATAGGACCATTTCAAAACAACAAGTGTAAATCTGTAAATTCTTTTGCCAAAGTGCTTAAAATACAATTTGGTCAGGTGAATACAAAATTTGGCTCAGGAAATTCTGCTTAGAAAATGATTTGCACACAAAGCCCCTTTTACACAAGCTAAAACTATGCCCAATAGGACCATTTCAAAACAACAAGTGCAAATCTGGAAATTCTTTAGCCAAAGTGCTTAAAATACAATTTGGTCTGGTGAATACTAAATTTGGCTCAGGAAATTCTGCTTAGAAAATGATTTGCACACAAAGCCCCTTTTTCACAAGCTAAAACTATGCCCAATAGGACCATTTCAAAACAACAAGTGAAAATCTGGAAATTCTTTAGCCAAAGTGCTTAAAATACAATTTGGTCAGGTGAATACAAAATTTGGCAAGGGAAAATATGCTCAGAAATTGATTTGCACACAACGCCCCTTTTACACAAGCTAAAACAATGCCCAATAGGACCATTTCAAAACAACAAGTGCAAATATGGAAATTCTTTAGCCAAAGTGCTTAAAATACAATTTGGTCAGGTGAATACAAAATTTGGCTCGGGAAAATATGTTCAGAAACTGAGTTTTATCCAAAAACATGTTTTGTGCGCCTTGCCTAAGCACAGGCAGCAACCTGGCGCCACCCCAGGCGCCACAGGGCAGCAACATGGGTGCCCTGCACAGACCACACACGCACCCAGCAACAGAACAGCGCCCAGTGTGCCATTTTCCCCCCAGCAACTTGGCGCCCAGGCGCCCCAACACAATCACCCCACATCAAATTCTCAATTTATTTTCCAAATCAAATCACCCCACAATCACGAAATACATTATGCTCATACCAACAACATTCAATCTCACGTTTATACATTAAGAACACAACAAGGCATAAAATCAACACATGAAATCTTAACCTTAGCATAGGGAATCGAATCAATCATACCAATTATCAATTTCAACCAATCTAAACCATCTAACAATTAACAAATAATATCAAGTGGGATCCTATGGTCTACATACAACCTATTATACTCTCTATTATAGAGTGAGACTCCCCTAACCTTGATTATGACGAAACTAGAGCTCTTCCCACTGAAGCACCGACAAACCACCGCAACAAGAAATCTTCTCCTTCTTCTCCCCTTACTCACGATTACGCCCTTTCTCTCTTTCTCTTGGACCATCACGAAGTGATCAAAAAATAGAAAGGGTTAGGGAAACCGAAAACTTAAGCACTTGATAGAGAAAGAGAATCGAATAATAAAAGACTAGGAACTCTTACCTAAAATCAAGATGAACAAACCCTAACTCCTTAGCTTGAGATTCGCCTTCTTCCTTCTCTTCTCCTCTCCTTCGACTTTCTTTCTCTTCTCCTCTCCTTCGACTCTCTTGCTCTCTTTTGGCACTAATGAGGCGCAACCTAGACCCCTAGCGCCTAAGGAGCGCCTAAGCCAATGGGCTTGGGCTTCTTGGGCCATCACTTGCAATTCCGGTATTTCCCATGCCATCCCCTTCAGTTAAATAATTTAATCAATTACTTAATTAAATTATTTTAGGGTGTTACAGGGCGCCTAGCGCCCAGACACAGGCGCAGGAAACTGGCGCAGGGCGCCTAGCGCCCAGACACAGGCGCAGGAAACTGGCGCAGGGCAACACAGCGCCCATGCATAAGGCGCCTTGCCAAAACACGCAATAAAACTCTTTTAACTTCAAAATTAATCTTGCACGAGCCAAATGCTCAGAATAAGGGAAACCAACAAAAATTTTGGCAAAATGTGACACGCATCTTTGGCGCCCATGGACTAGGCGCCTAAGGCCAGGACAAACCACAACTCCTATGACTCCAAAAATTGTTTTGCACGAGCCATTTAACTTGGACATGAAAACCCAGTATCAATTTTCGCAAAATACCCAACAGAAAATTGGGACCCTTGGCGCCCATGGCACAAGGAACACGGCCAAATTTTGACCCAACACCTGAAACTGACTCTTTTTGTTCCCAGGAACTCCCATAAAAAATTTGAAAGCAAACCGAGCATCCAATCTCTGGGACCCCCGGCTCCCATGGTGCCTAGACACGAGCAACACAATTCAGCAACACAGTGGCGCAGACAAGGGAACCCGGCGCCCAGTGTCTAGACACAGAACCAGACACAGGCAACACAGACACAGCACATGGGCGCCTGGTTCCCAGGAGCTAGACACAGACTTAGACAGAATTTCCAGCAACACCCAAACTCCCTAGGAGCCTAAGGAGCCAACCAAATTCGAGTTCCTCACCACCAAAAATTCCCAAATTAAATCTCCAACCTTAATTTATCAATATAAGACTGACCATCATGTTTTTCACCAAAATTTCATTCAATCATAACATCAAACAATGGGCATGCTCAATTCTTATTGTGTACAATTCAACACCCAATCAAACATATCTTTGCACAAGTAAAATTCAGCATATCAACAACATCAAAACACACATTTCATTCATAGCAATCACCCTAGAACCTAACCCTAAACACTACTCATCACATAAGCTATTAAAGATAAAAAGAGGACCCCCTAACCTTATGGAAGTCGAAATTACTAGGCAAGGCTCCAAGAAATTGCAAGACACCAACAAGCTTTCCCTCCCCCTTGAGTGCTCCACGAAATTCCTCTCCCTTCCTCTTGCAAGTCGCGACTTCCTCTTCTCACTCTCTCTTCTTCTTTTACGTTTTCTTTTTCTCTTCTCTTCTCTCCTCTCTTCGAATTCTTTTCTTTCTTTTTGGTTGGAATAAGTGAAATGAAAACTAACCCACAAGACCCCTAAGTGATTCGAGCTCTATGACTAGCTAATGGGTCATGGGCTTACTTGTGGATCATGGGCCCTCATGTGCACCACCTAATTCATGACAACACCTCCTAAATAAATTAAAACTCTAAATTTATTAGTACTAGCCCTCACCTTATAAATAGGTCCAATTACCTCATATATATTTATTTTATTATCTACCACCGTATAATTCCCAATTAATTAAATTAAATAATTCAATTAAATAACTAATTAAATTTGGGGTGTTACACTGCTGCTCAAGAAGCTGCTGCAAGGAATGCAAGGCTTGCTGCTGCAAAGAAAAAAGAGAAGAGCCATTACATAGATACTAAGGAAGTGAGGTATGAATATGACAATAACCTGATTATGCAGCATGTCATTAGAGTTACTAATTTAATGGTATTTATTAATGAAATATATCTTAAATTTGGTTATTCTTCAGGGTCATAATTGGCACTTGGAATGTTGCTGGAAAACTCCAAATGAGGATCTTGAGATTCATGATTGGCTTTGTTCTGAAGATCCAAGTGATATTTACATTCTTGGGTGAGTTGTTCTTCATCCAAGTGGAAAAACAGAGAGATTTTAATATGAAAATGAACCCTGCTCATTGTGTTGCTGGTGTATTTTTTGAGGAGTTGTTTTGCTCTTTGATGTGTATTAGAAATTTTATTAGAATAATATATGTCTTCATACACAACTCAACACATTACGGTTATATATGTTGTTTATGATGTGTAACCTTTTGAAAACCTTAATGGGTTACGGTTATTCTAGAATAATATTAAAAATTTTACATTAATGAACTATTATCTCTCTTTTGTATTTTTTTATAATTAAATTGAACCATATATTATCTATTTTTTATCCTTGAGCAATTATCTATTGTGCTTCAAATATTCTCCTAATAATATTATCAAGAGAACATAATTCGTATAGCCATTATCTATTGTCCTCTGTCTGGTGTTGTTCTCTACCTGGTGTTGTTCTGTTTGTTGTATATGATGAATTTAAGTGTAGAATTATGTTTGTTGTAATTTAAGTGTAGAATGCTGGTTTTGCTGGTATATATGCAGGAAGAATGACCAAAATTCGTATAACCAGGGTCTATGTAGGCGTATAAAACCAAAATTTGAAAAAAAATAAAATACTTTTAAAGTCAGGCGTATTTAAGCCTGACCTAAATTAGAAAAAGAACTTTTAAAGTCAGGCATAAGCCTGACTTAACAAAGGACATTTAAAGTCAGACGCAATAATGCCTGACTTTAAAACAGACTTACGAAGTCAGGCTCAGGCTCAGGCTCAGGCTTGACTTTAAAACATACTTACGAAGTCAGGCCATAAATGCTTGACTTTAAAACAGACTTACGAAGTCAGGCCATATATGCTTGACTTTAAAACAGACTTACGAAGTCAGGCTCAGGCTAGACTTTAAAACAGACTTACGAAGTCAGGCCATATATGCTTGACTTTAAAACAGACTTACGAAGTCAGACTATCGCTTGACTTTAAAACGCCTGACATACAAAGTCGACTTAATAGAAGTCAAGCTTGCGCCTGACTTTAAATCCCTTTTTCGCCTGACTTTAAGTCCCTTTTTTGCACTAGTGGTAGGCTTGGGGTCGTCGCATCAACCGTCCATCTCAAAATGATGTTTTACTCAACTACGGGCGAGATAATCACATTACAAGCAGATCTTGAATTTGCTCAGAGATGTCACTATATGATGGTAAAGACAAAGCATGAGTCTAAAACCACGAAAGACATGGTTAAGAAATTGACTAGGGGAGTGAGGTCATCGTGGCTGACCTAGACGCTCGGTACGACCCCGATGGCGGTGAAGAAGAAGGTGATGACACACTGACAAAAGATATCAAAAAGCATTTCAAGAGGCCGGAGCTAGATGGTGAATTCATTCTGGTCCAACTAAGTGATGACCCTACAAAAACTGTCAAGATAAAAGCCGATCTCCTAGAGGAGGTAAAAGAGAAACTTACCGAGTGCTTAAAAGAGCATGTTGATATCTTCTCCTGGAGAGCAGTAGACATCCTCGGGAACCTTCCCGAAGTGGCTTGTCATCACCTCGCTGTGGACCCAAAGGACAAGTGGGTCACCGAGCGTAGGCAGGTTCAAAAAGATGGAAAGGCCCAGGTCACCATAAAAGCAGTAGAAGATCTCATAATAGCTGAATTCGTGAATGAGATCATGTACACGACGTGGCCGTCCAATGTCGTCCTGGTGAAGAAGTCCAACAGGAAATGGCGCACGTAAATTTCACAGTTTCTATTTAACCGAGAGAGGTATTGAAGCGAACCCCGATAAGTGCAGGGCAGTAACTGACATTCGGTACCCAACAACCAAGAAGGAGATTTAGAAACTGATCGGAATGATAGTTGTTAACTCACGATTCATCTCTGTAATACCCCAATTTTGTCCGCCCAAGTCAAAAAAACATTTTTCAGAAAAATGGAAGCAATAAGGTAATTCATAATGTGTGGAAAACAGTGGATTGGTGCATTTATGTGTGTTCGTCCCCTATTTCGCATTTTTATTTGAATTACGCGCGCGCGCCAGTAGTAACTGTGTGAGCTGCCCTGTGCCCTCGTCATTTGGTACGTGTCGGTATTTTCATCAAAAAAGGCCATTTATTGATCATTATTAATTTTTGGCACCCAAAAACATTTTTCTTAATTTTTAGGAAGTATAGGAAATAAAATAGTGCATATTTTTGCATTTTTGGGCATTTAAATAAAAGTGAATTAATTATTTTTGGACCAAGACCAGGTCAAGGACATGGCATACATGTTACTCTACCAAGGGTAATTTTTGTATAATTTTTGGAAAGAAAGTCCTAGTCCAAAATAATTAAAAATGCATTTTCCCCATTTTTAGTGCATAAAAAACCCAAAATAGACCATTAAATATTCCCCAATTACTAAATGACAATTTTTATTGCCTAGAATAATTAGAGGGAATATTTTATGGTGCTCAAATATATATGACACTTTTTAATAGGTGCACCTTCACTTCCATGCCCAAATTTCAAAACTCAAAAAGAAGAAAGTGTTCTCAATAAGACAAAAGACCAAAAACAAGTTTTTTTTCCCTCCTCTCCACAATTTCGAATTCCTTCTCTCTCTCTCCCTTCCCAAAATTTCTTCACACTCTTCTATTCCTTCTTCCTTAAGAATATGCTTTGTACTATCTTTAACTTTTCCCTTTTTGGTGACCATCAGTCACTCCCACATAGATTTATGCCCTCTTTTGTAAATTACCCCACCCATTTATACTCACCTCTTCACAAGAAAATACAAAATTACTACTTTGGTAACATTCCATCTCAATTATACCCTTAACCCTATTTTTACCTCACATCACATATGAGCCTCCATTCCCAAAATAGGACAAGTTTTTTTTCACACAAGCTCTCCCTCCCTCTCTCCTTGGTGTCACACATCCCATTACTCCCTCACCCTCATTTTTGTGTTTTCTCACTACCCACAATCCAAGTGATCTCTAATCCTAGCCCTTCATTCAAATTTAAAACCCAATCCTAGAGCACCTAGTAAAGAACAATGACCTAATTACCCCTAGACCTAAAACAACTCTATAAATACCCTCTCATTTCCACACATGATCATCTTTTGCTTCTCATTTTTCCTACACTAAAACCCTAGCACACAAAAATCTCTCCCTCTTTCCTCTCAAGGCCGTAGCCTCCTCTCCCTCTCCCCCATCCATCTTTTTCATTTCCTTCCACCCAAACACCACCACCCCACCTCATTTTGCACCCCTCTTCCACATACTCCCTCCATTTCTCATTCAAAGTTCAAGCATCATCACCAAGTGGGTTTGGTCATCATATTTGCGTGGGTATTTCTTTGAAGAACCTTGGAGTTTTGTTGATTTGTGTCTAGTTTCATCTTCTCATCTCACTTTCTAACTTGGAGTTAAGGTAAAATCCTTAAAACCTTGCATCATATTTGAGTTCTTGCCTCAAAAATGTAAAATCATTCATCCTATCATCTTCATATCCTCATATTGTTGATTGTTGTTGGTGAGAAGTGTCATAAGCACTTTGACAAGCACTTAGGGAGGCTTGGGTTCTTATGGTGCCTCTCACCCTTGAATGATTGATGATTTGTGTTGATTTGGATCTTATGGTGCCTCTCACCCTTGAATGATTGATGATTTGTGTTGATTTGGATCTTGACCCTTGCATTTCATGAAATAAAATGTTGTTTTATGACATATTATGTTTCGCATACTTGTAGAAAAATAGGGTTTATGTTAGTTTTGTGCATTTCTTTGCCTAATCACATGAACCTTTACCAAAAATTGTAATCTAGCTTGTTTTCTCATATTATCTCACTTGCTTTCTAAAATAAATGGGTTCTTGGTTATGTATTTGGGTCGCATATTGTGAATAAATAGGGTTTTCATATGTTTGCTTATCATTTTAAGTTGATGATAGGCAATATGACTCTCACTTGTGCCTAGTGCACATTGCTTAAAGTGATGAGGATTGTTCTATATGATTCAACCCTTTTAGTTTAGGTGTTGATTAAAATGATGATGGGCAAAGAGATTCTCACTTGTGCCTAGTGCACCTTGTTCTAAGTGATGAAGATTGCTCTAGGTGATTCAACCCTCCTTTTAGTGTATGAGATTGCTTATTCTTATGAATTACTTTATAATTTGTCTTAGGTTGATGATTGGTAAAGTGACTCTCACTTGCTCCTAGTGCACCTCGATCTAAGTGTGGAGGATTACCTAGAAATGATTCAATCTCTCTTTTATAATTCTTAATGAGTAGGAAGATGCAAATTTAGGTTTCATTTTTTATGATAGTTAAATAATGCGTGGATGCTTGAAGGCCAATTTGGCCTATGATGGCATTCACCTTGAAAGGTTTGTGTAAATGTAATTTAGGGTTCGTGTAGGTTTTGTAAAGAATAGGTTGTCCTAATCTTGATGCATCCTCACTTGCAATTGTGATGTTGGTTCTTGGAATTTGTGTAGGTTTTGGCAAGGGATGGACTAACTCTAGTCTTGATGCATTCTCACTTGTTAATGTAAGTAATTGCAAAGGATAGGCTAGCCCCCTAGTCTTGATGCACATGTGTTCTTATTCATTTATACTTGTTTTTGTGCTTGTTATGTGATTAAGTATTGAATTGGTGTTCACGATTTGCTTGCTTGTTTTGATGATCGCATTGACCTTGTAATCCGACTCCAAAGTTCAAAACCTTTGTTACTCGTTAGTAACACCTCAAAACCATGTCGCATTCAAATTATACTACAATTTGTTACTCGTTAGTAACATTTATAAATTTCAAATCTTTTTCATAACCAAGAACACTTTCAAACATCAAAAAGCCATCTCACCAACCAAAAATCAATTCGATTGCGAAAACCCTTTTGATTACCTAAAGTAAGAACCAATTATCATTAATGATCACTCGCGCCGTTGCCATTTGGTTGTTAACGATAATTTCATTTTCAAAGGAATTAGTAGTGTGACCACTCTAAACCGTTGTTGTTTGGTCTTCATGAACACTCCAACTTAAATAAAACCAATTGTCATCGACGATCATTCGAGCCGTTGCCGTTTGTTGTTAATGACGATTGCATTCTCGAAAGGGTTAGTAGCGCGGCCACTCTAAACCGTTGTTGTTTGGTCATTGCGAACACTCGAATCAAAAGCAAAACCGATTATCATTAATGATCACTCGCGCCATTGCCGTTTGGTTGTTAATGATGATTTCATTTTCAAAAGAGTTAGTAGTGTGACCACTCTAAACCGTTGTTGCTTGGTCATCGCGAATCCTCACTCCTATTGCGAAAACTCACCTAAACAAGATAAAAGACAAAAACCTTTTTTCAGGACAAACAAGAACTACGTAGCTTTGAATTCTCCATCGCACCGGGAGATACGTAGGAGCGAGCGGCTAACTCTCGTCAAGCGCCAAAAATAAAAATTTTCATTAAGTCTTTTCATTCCCTTTGAGGCAAATTTAAGTATTTTCCAAATCAACACTTAAAACCACACGTTTAATTAAAGGTTCCCTTTCGGTAGAAAGGAGGTGTGGGGTGCTAATACCTTCCCCATGCCTAACCGACCCCCGAACCCAAATCCTCCGGTTTTCCAAAAGGCCATCCGCTTTCCAAAAAGGTTTTTCTTCAATATTTTCGTTATAAAAAATATTGGTGGCGACTTCATTGTTTTAAAAAGTTGTAAACGAAGAAAAATTCCCTCAGGGACCTTTTCGGGTGCAACTGCTGGCGACTTCACTGGGGACGTTTCCTTTTTAAGTGGGTCAAGCCTAATTAATTAAATGTGTGGTTTGTGTTATTGATTTGATTTGGATACCTTGTTTGCTTCTATCCCTTTCAGTTTCCTTTTCTTTCTTATCATGTTGTATGCATGTGCATTTGTTTTCTTTTCTTCCATGTTTGTTTTTCCTTCCTCCTCCTTGCTTATGTGCTTAGTACCCTCATGCATTTACCCAATCCCAATCGTGTTCCCTTCTTCTTTGCTCCCTTTCTTCAAGGTAAGCTCATGCATTTCTCCCCAATTCTCTCATGATCCCCTATTCTTGGCTCCCTTTCTTGAGGTAAGCAATGCTCTTGATTGTTGTTGAAACCCTAGGCTAGCTTATTTGATATTAAACCCTAGGGTAGACAACATGTTATTGCTTGCTTTTGTCTGGATTGTTCTGGGTTTTCATTTGCAGGTGAGGTGATATGTGTTGGGTAGTTTTAAGTGGTATGTCCTTGCCACACACACTCATACCCTTATGATTATGTGCTTTGAGAGGGGCCTAAAACCCAAGGTCTGACAAAACTCAGGAGAGTGGAAATGAGTAATGACAGGCAATTGGACCATTGTCCTTCTGACTCTTACGAAAGTTTCAGCCAGAGTATGCTCTTTTATGGTACCTCACACCAGATGGCATTCCATCGTTGTGGGTGTTATCATGAGAGAGATTTAGCTCTGGTAGCCATTGTGAGGAAGTGTTTAGAACTACATGGGAGGATCCCTTTTGAGTGGCCTTAGAGCCTAGGTTCCCCCACCTTTTGTAGGACACAAGGGCATACAAATTGTATGTTGCATTGTAGTTTAGGCATGTCTTTCCTAAAAGAAAAAAGAAGAAGATTTTCAAAAGAGAAAAAGAAGAAAGAGTTGCCGTTGTAGCCTCTCTTTTGCCGGTCCGTACTGTAACGCCCCAATTTTATTTAAATGCTTAATTAATTGTTTGGGTGATTTATTTGGTTAGATTTATTTGATAGATTTAATTATATAAATTAAGTGGTAAAAATAAGATAATAATAAATAAGTGTGTTTAGTAGGGAGGCCTTGTTAGTAATTAGATTTAATAAAATAAGAGGACTGGATGAAAAGGGCTTAAGTGATTTAATTAAAATAGCCCATGGCCCATAACATTAGACCTAGGCGCTATAAGAGAGCTCACCTAGGGTTTTGATTAGGCATTCACGAAATCCCTAAGAAAAACTAGAAGAGAGGCGAGACTGAAGGAGAGAAAAAGAAAGGGGCTAGGAATTGTTGGTGTCTTGGAGGGTCGCTGAAGCCGTGTGTTCTTCAATATCAAAAGGTTAGGGGGCTCTCCTTCATCTCTAATAACCTATTTGATTAATAATTTTGGGGTTGGTATTATGGGTGATTGTTAAATTGAATCGTTATGTTGCTGAAATTAATTGTGGTGTGAATTTATAATATGTGATGATTACTATGTATGTTGGGGTTTGATGAAATCGGGACGCCTTATATTTTGGAGTTTATGTTGGTATTCGCGTGGCATGACGTGGCCTTAAACCCGAATTGGGAGCGTGACAAGTTTCGGGGTCAAAAATTGATGTGTCGTGTTGTGTATTTTCTGAACACTGTTTCGTGTTTTCGTAAACTGGCACTGTTTGGTCGACTCGAAAAATTGGTGGCTGATTGCGTTAGAAAGTAGACTTAACGCCGGTCGTTTTGGCACTGGTTTCGTTTAAATCGGAGTTGTGTAGCTCAAGTTATAAGTCTCCAAAGTCGGGTCACAAAATTCTGTCCGAATTGGTACCTCTCTGTAGAAATTTGAAAAACTGTACCAGTTGGATACTTATTTTGAAAAATGAAAATCACAGGCTGAAACTACACTCAAAGAGCTTTCCAAGGAGTGGTCTTTTGTTGAAATCCGTTATCGTTTACTATTTTAATTAATTCGCCGAAGTAGGCGCACTGCTGCAGGAAAAATCTGCACAGTTGCTGTGTGTTGCTTGCTGTGTTGCTGTTCTGCTGCAGTGTTGCTGGCAGAACAGTGACAAATGTGTTTTTCGTCAAAAACTCGATTTTCTAACCACTTTTTCCCTAGCCATATTTTGTATTGACCGAGCAACTTTTTATTGTGAACGTTTTGGCTCGAGCGGATTTTCTGTAGCACTCACCATTTGGGAGATGTGCGCAAGTTTTGGTTTATGTGTGTGTTGCACAGTGACAGTGTTGCTGCCACTGTGCAGTGTTGCTGTCAAGACTGTTAAAAAATGGTTTTTTGTGGAAAACTCGATTTTCTGAGCACTTTTTCCCTAGCCAAATTTTGTATTGACCGAGCAACTTTTTATTGTGAACGTTTTGGCTAGAGCGATTTCATTTTATCCCGTGTCGTTTGTGAGTTGTCCCGGTGATGTCTAGGTGCGTCTAGGTGCGCGTCTAAGCCTGTGACTCAATCCTGCCTTAGTCGGTGTCTAGGATATTATTGCCTAGTTTTGGTGTTGTTTGGTCCTTATGGTGAAGTTTTGGCCCTTGGTGTGTTTTTAGTCTTTACGGTGCGGCGTAGTCCTCATAATATGATTGGTGAGCTGAATAAATATTTGTGAGTTGTTATAATATGATTGGTGAGCTGAATAAGTATTGGTGTGTTAATATAATATTACTGGTGAGCGGAGATATAATTGGAGAGTTAATATGATATTTTGGGTGAGCAGAAGGTTTCGACCTTATTATGAATTATTGGCGAGCAGAAGACTTCGGTCTTGTTAGTGATGTGCCCACAAGGTTTAATTGTTGAGTATGTTAATTATGGGGTGTGTTTACATGTGTTGGTGTGTATGGTGCATGGTCATGGCGTCACATTATCATGTGCATATTTTGGTGAGCAGAGGCTTCGGCCTATTTTGGTGAGCAGAGGCTTCGGCCTATCTTGGTGAGTGCCCTCAAGGCAAGTTTTTGGTGTTGATGGATCCACATGCATACGTCTAGGAGTTGGGTCGCATTGCATACATGTCACATACCCTCGTTGTTGCCTGTGAATGAATAAAGTGACGATGTGCTATTAGAGCTGTGTGTGTGGGTGTTGTGTCTCAGTGATGTGAAATGATGGTGTGCTATTATTAATGTGAAGTGGTGCTATTCGTTGCCTGATCTATATATTGTTGATCTTATATGTTATTACTTATGAAATGAGACTCACCCTACTGCTTTTATGTTGCTTCTCATGTCGGCAACGTGCAGGTGATAGCGGGTGAAGGTGATCTAGTACCTTCTCTCCAGTGGGTCGAGTCAGCTCTGATACGTAGCACTGGGGTGGGGCGTTTTTAGCTTACTGGTTTATTTTAATTGATGTTGAACTCTATTTTCGGGATGTATTTTGATATGGTGAATTTTGGTGATTATTCCGCTGCGATGTTTTTATACTTATATATTAATTTGGGGGATATGATACGTTGGTGTTTTAGATGTGGCACCCTCTCGTGGTTGCATTAAAACGGTTTTTGCGAACTCTGATTTTTAAATTAACTAAATAATAGTTATTAGTAAAGGGGGTGTTACAAGTTGGTATCAGAGCAATGGTTGGTCCGTCCGGCCAAATCATCGAGTCGTTGTGTCGGTTAGCGACCAACTGTTGTCTTTTTAGTGCTAACCAATGTTTGCGTTGCAGGTACATCAAAAGTTGCCAATGGTAAGTGATCTAGTGGGGGAGACATCCCTATTAGTGTTATGTGTTTTGTGTATCCCTATGTGCTGTTGTCTGGTTTGTTTTTGACCTTCCCTGCTGTGTGAACTGTGTGTGATTGTTAGTGGGAGAGTGTTAGTTTTAGCGGGTCTTTCGTGTCATGGAGTGTACTCCAGCTCAGAAAGTGAAGTTTGGGACTCATATGTTAACGGAGGAATGATGGTAGTATTAGAGGTACGTGTTTCGTTAAGGGTACTCTGTTAGAATCTATTGTCAATACCGATGCCATCCATTGTTTTAGTACTGTCGAATGTTGTAGACGTTAGGTCTTGTGTTGCTGCTATAATTGATCTTGTGTTGCCGGTGTGTTCTTTGTGTCCCTTGTCGATCCTTCGACAGAGACTTTCTTATGAATTTTTGTTCGCCGTTGAGTGGGGTAGTTGTGATCTTGGGTATGAACTGGTTAGAGTATAACCATGTTCCTATTTAAATTTTCGAGGACGAAAATATTCTAAGTGGGGGAGAGTTGTAACGCCCCAATTTTATTTAAATGCTTAATTAATTGTTTGGGTGATTTATTTGGTTAGATTTATTTGATAGATTTAATTATATAAATTAAGTGGTAAAAATAAGATAATAATAAATAAGTGTGTTTAGTAGGGAGGCCTTGTTAGTAATTAGATTTAATAAAATAAGAGGACTGGATGAAAAGGGCTTAAGTGATTTAATTAAAATAGCCCATGGCCCATAACATTAGACCTAGGCGCTATAAGAGAGCTCACCTAGGGTTTTGATTAGGCATTCACGAAATCCCTAAGAAAAACTAGAAGAGAGGCGAGACTGAAGGAGAGAAAAAGAAAGGGGCTAGGAATTGTTGGTGTCTTGGAGGGTCGCTGAAGCCGTGTGTTCTTCAATATCAAAAGGTTAGGGGGCTCTCCTTCATCTCTAATAACCTATTTGATTAATAATTTTTGGGTTGGTATTATGGGTGATTGTTAAATTGAATCGTTATGTTGCTGAAATTAATTGTGGTGTGAATTTATAATATGTGATGATTACTATGTATGTTGGGGTTTGATGAAATCGGGACGCCTTATATTTTGGAGTTTATGTTGGTATTCGCGTGGCATGACGTGGCCTTAAACCCGAATTGGGAGCGTGACAAGTTTCGGGGTCAAAAATTGATGTGTCGTGTTGTGTATTTTCTGAACACTGTTTCGTGTTTTCGTAAACTGGCACTGTTTGGTCGACTCGAAAAATTGGTGTCTGATTGCGTTAGAAAGTAGACTTAACGCCGGTCGTTTTGGCACTGGTTTCGTTTAAATCGGAGTTGTGTAGCTCAAGTTATAAGTCTCCAAAGTCGGGTCACAAAATTCTGTCCGAATTGGTACCTCTCTGTAGAAATTTGAAAAACTGTACCAGTTGGATAGTTATTTTGAAAAATGAAAATCACAGGCTGAAACTACACTCAAAGAGCTTTCCAAGGAGTGGTCTTTTGTTGAAATCCGTTATCGTTTACTATTTTAATTAATTCGCCGAAGTAGGCGCACTGCTGCAGGAAAAATCTGCACAGTTGCTGTGTGTTGCTTGCTGTGTTGCTGTTCTGCTGCAGTGTTGCTGGCAGAACAGTGACAAATGTGTTTTTCGTCAAAAACTCAATTTTCTAACCACTTTTTCCCTAGCCATATTTTGTATTGACCGAGCAACTTTTTATTGTGAACGTTTTGGCTCGAGCGAATTTTCTGTAGCACTCACCATTTGGGAGATGTGCGCAAGTTTTGGTTTATGTGTGTGTTGCACAGTGACAGTGTTGCTGCCACTGTGCAGTGTTGCTGTCAAGACTGTTAAAAAATGGTTTTTTGTGGAAAACTCGATTTTCTGAGCACTTTTTCCCTAGCCAAATTTTGTATTGACCGAGCAACTTTTTATTGTGAACGTTTTGGCTAGAGCGATTTCATTTTATCCCGTGTCGTTTGTGAGTTGTCCCGGTGATGTCTAGGTGCGTCTAGGTGCGCGTCTAAGCCTGTGACTCAATCCTGCCTTAGTCGGTGTCTAGGATATTATTGCCTAGTTTTGGTGCTGTTTGGTCCTTATGGTGAAGTTTTGGCCCTTGGTGTGTTTTTAGTCTTTACGGTGCGGCGTAGTCCTCATAATATGATTGGTGAGCTGAATAAATATTTGTGAGTTGTTATAATATGATTGGTGAGCTGAATAAGTATTGGTGTGTTAATATAATATTACTGGTGAGCGGAGATATAATTGGAGAGTTAATATGATATTTTGGGTGAGCAGAAGGTTTCGACCTTATTATGAATTATTGGCGAGCAGAAGACTTCGGTCTTGTTAGTGATGTGCCCACAAGGTTTAATTGTTGAGTATGTTAATTATGGGGTGTGTTTACATGTGTTGGTGTGTATGGTGCATGGTCATGGCGTCACATTATCATGTGCATATTTTGGTGAGCAGAGGCTTCGGCCTATTTTGGTGAGCAGAGGCTTCGGCCTATCTTGGTGAGTGCCCTCAAGGCAAGTTTTTGGTGTTGATGGATCCACATGCATACGTCTAGGAGTTGGGTCGCATTGCATACATGTCACATACCCTCGTTGTTGCCTGTGAATGAATAAATTGACGATGTGCTATTAGAGCTGTGTGTGTGGGTGTTGTGTCTCAGTGATGTGAAATGATGGTGTGCTATTATTAATGTGAAGTGGTGCTATTCGTTGCCTGATCTATATATTGTTGATCTTATATGTTATTACTTATGAAATGAGACTCACCCTACTGCTTTTATGTTGCTTCTCATGTCGGCAACGTGCAGGTGATAGCGGGTGAAGGTGATCTAGTACCTTCTCTCCAGTGGGTCGAGTCAGCTCTGATACGTAGCACCGGGGTGGGGCGTTTTTAGCTTACTGGTTTATTTTAATTGATGTTGAACTCTATTTTCGGGATGTATTTTGATATGGTGAATTTTGGTGATTATTCCGCTGCGATGTTTTTATACTTATATATTAATTTGGGGGATATGATACGTTGGTGTTTTAGATGTGGCACCCTCTCGTGGTTGCATTAAAACGGTTTTTGCGAACTCTGATTTTTAAATTAACTAAATAATAGTTATTAGTAAAGGGGGTGTTACAAGTTGGTATCAGAGCAATGGTTGGTCCGTCCGGCCAAGTCATCGAGTCGTTGTGTCGGTTAGCGACCAACTGTTGTCTTTTTAGTGCTAACCAATGTTTGCGTTGCAGGTACATCAAAAGTTGCCAATGGTAAGTGATCTAGTGGGGGAGACATCCCTATTAGTGTTATGTGTTTTGTGTATCCCTATGTGCTGTTGTCTGGTTTGTTTTTGACCTTCCCTGCTGTGTGAACTGTGTGTGATTGTTAGTGGGAGAGTGTTAGTTTTAGCGGGTCTTTCGTGTCATGGAGTGTACTCCAGCTCAGAAAGTGAAGTTTGGGACTCATATGTTAACAGAGGAATGATGGTAGTATTAGAGGTACGTGTTTCGTTAAGGGTACTCTGTTAGAATCTATTGTCAATACCGATGCCATCCATTGTTTTAGTACTGTCGAATGTTGTAGACGTTAGGTCTTGTGTTGCTGCTATAATTGATCTTGTGTTGCCGGTGTGTTCTTTGTGTCCCTTGTCGATCCTTCGACAGAGACTTTCTTATGAATTTTTGTTCGCCGTTGAGTGGGGTAGTTGTGATCTTGGGTATGAACTGGTTAGAGTATAACCATGTTCCTATTTAAATTTTCGAGGACGAAAATATTCTAAGTGGGGGAGAGTTGTAACGCCCCAATTTTATTTTAATGCTTAATTAATTGTTTGGGTGATTTATTTGGTTAGATTTATTTGATAGATTTAATTATATAAATTAAGTGGTAAAAATAAGATAATAATAAATAAGTGTGTTTAGTAGGGAGGCCTTGTTAGTAATTTGATTTAATAAAATAAGAGGACTGGATGAAAAGGGCTTAAGTGATTTAATTAAAATAGCCCATGGCCCATAACATTAGACCTAGGCGCTATAAGAGAGCTCACCTAGGGTTTTGATTAGGCATTCACGAAATCCCTAAGAAAAACTAGAAGAGAGGCGAGACTGAAGGAGAGAAAAAGAAAGGGGCTAGGAATTGTTGGTGTCTTGGAGGGTCGCTGAAGCCGTGTGTTCTTCAATATCAAAAGGTTAGGGGGCTCTCCTTCATCTCTAATAACCTATTTGATTAATAATTTTTGGGTTGGTATTATGGGTGATTGTTAAATTGAATCGTTATGTTGCTGAAATTAATTGTGGTGTGAATTTATAATATGTGATGATTACTATGTATGTTGGGGTTTGATGAAATCGGGACGCCTTATATTTTGGAGTTTATGTTGGTATTCGCGTGGCATGACGTGGCCTTAAACCCGAATTGGGAGCGTGACAAGTTTCGGGGTCAAAAATTGATGTGTCGTGTTGTGTATTTTCTGAACACTGTTTCGTGTTTTCGTAAACTGGCACTGTTTGGTCGACTCGAAAAATTGGTGGCTGATTGCGTTAGAAAGTAGACTTAACGCCGGTCGTTTTGGCACTGGTTTCGTTTAAATCGGAGTTGTGTAGCTCAAGTTATAAGTCTCCAAAGTCGGGTCACAAAATTCTGTCCGAATTGGTACCTCTCTGTAGAAATTTGAAAAACTGTACCAGTTGGATAGTTATTTTGAAAAATGAAAATCACAGGCTGAAACTACACTCAAAGAGCTTTCCAAGGAGTGGTCTTTTGTTGAAATCCGTTATCGTTTACTATTTTAATTAATTCGCCGAAGTAGGCGCACTGCTGCAGGAAAAATGTGCACAGTTGCTGTGTGTTGCTTGCTGTGTTGCTGTTCTGCTGCAGTGTTGCTGGCAGAACAGTGACAAATGTGTTTTTCGTCAAAAACTCGATTTTCTAACCACTTTTTCCCTAGCCATATTTTGTATTGACCGAGCAACTTTTTATTGTGAACGTTTTGGCTCGAGCGAATTTTCTGTAGCACTCACCATTTGGGAGATGTGCGCAAGTTTTGGTTTATGTGTGTGTTGCACAGTGACAGTGTTGCTGCCACTGTGCAGTGTTGCTGTCAAGACTGTTAAAAAATGGTTTTTTGTGGAAAACTCGATTTTCTGAGCACTTTTTCCCTAGCCAAATTTTGTATTGACCGAGCAACTTTTTATTGTGAACGTTTTGGCTAGAGCGATTTCATTTTATCCCGTGTCGTTTGTGAGTTGTCCCGGTGATGTCTAGGTGCGTCTAGGTGCGCGTCTAAGCCTGTGACTCAATCCTGCCTTAGTCGGTGTCTAGGATATTATTGCCTAGTTTTGGTGCTGTTTGGTCCTTATGGTGAAGTTTTGGCCCTTGGTGTGTTTTTAGTCTTTACGGTGCGGCGTAGTCCTCATAATATGATTGGTGAGCTGAATAAATATTTGTGAGTTGTTATAATATGATTGGTGAGCTGAATAAGTATTGGTGTGTTAATATAATATTACTGGTGAGCGGAGATATAATTGGAGAGTTAATATGATATTTTGGGTGAGCAGAAGGTTTCGACCTTATTATGAATTATTGGCGAGCAGAAGACTTCGGTCTTGTTAGTGATGTGCCCACAAGGTTTAATTGTTGAGTATGTTAATTATGGGGTGTGTTTACATGTGTTGGTGTGTATGGTGCATGGTCATGGCGTCACATTATCATGTGCATATTTTGGTGAGCAGAGGCTTCGGCCTATTTTGGTGAGCAGAGGCTTCGGCCTATCTTGGTGAGTGCCCTCAAGGCAAGTTTTTGGTGTTGATGGATCCACATGCATACGTCTAGGAGTTGGGTCGCATTGCATACATGTCACATACCCTCGTTGTTGCCTGTGAATGAATAAAGTGACGATGTGCTATTAGAGCTGTGTGTGTGGGTGTTGTGTCTCAGTGATGTGAAATGATGGTGTGCTATTATTAATGTGAAGTGGTGCTATTCGTTGCCTGATCTATATATTGTTGATCTTATATGTTATTACTTATGAAATGAGACTCACCCTACTGCTTTTATGTTGCTTCTCATGTCGGCAACGTGCAGGTGATAGCGGGTGAAGGTGATCTAGTTCCTTCTCTCCAGTGGGTCGAGTCAGCTCTGATACGTAGCACCGGGGTGGGGCGTTTTTAGCTTACTGGTTTATTTTAATTGATGTTGAACTCTATTTTCGGGATGTATTTTGATATGGTGAATTTTGGTGATTATTCCGCTGCGATGTTTTTATACTTATATATTAATTTGGGGGATATGATACGTTGGTGTTTTAGATGTGGCACCCTCTCGTGGTTGCATTAAAACGGTTTTTGCGAACTCTGATTTTTAAATTAACTAAATAATAGTTATTAGTAAAGGGGGTGTTACACGTACGAAGTGACATATGGCCCACTTTATTTTCAAAAAAAGAGAAAGAGTTACCGCTGTAGCCTTTCTCTTACCGGTCCATATGAAATAACGTACGACCCGCATTTTCCAAAAATTTTTTGAATCACTGCCAATAAGGACTTTTCTCTAAGTTGCATAGGCATAAAACATCATCATCATTTGCATACATCCTTTGCATAAAACAAACATTTTCGACAATTTTCGCATGCATCTTTGCATTTCATCATGGTTTGCTTGCTGAGGATCATAAGTAATTAGAAATCTTGTCATAGATACGACATGGAATCCAGAAGAGAAACAGTGTATACTCCAAGGTACCCAGCTGTAAGCAAGGTAGATGTGACTAGTCTGAAGAAGTGTGTTACATTGATGGGACCGATTGAGCGGGGATCTTTTGATAGTGCCTTTGGGAATCTCCGTAAGTTGTTGTTGCTAGAGGTGCAAACTGAGGCTATTGTGGCTCTGAGTAGATTCTATGACTCTGAAATCAGGTGCTTTCTTTTCAAAAAATTTCAAATGGCTCCCACATTGGAAGAATACCAGCAGATTTTGGGGTTTACTCAGACAGAAGTTGTCCCTTACCGGTATCAAGAACAGTACTACACAGATGAGAGGTTTGCTGCATTGTTACAAGTGAGTGTAAAGGATCTGAAACTCCAAAAGCAGAAGAGAAACAATGTGATAGGTTTCCCGCACAGATGAGAGGTTTGCTGCATTGTTACAAGTGAGTGTAAAGGATCTGAAACTCCAAAAGCAGAAGAGAAACAATGTGATAGGTTTCCCGCAGAGCTACCCTGAGGGTTTAATGGAAGCCCATGCCAGAAGTAAAAATTGGGTTGTCTTCAAGCAAGTCCTAGCCTTAACAATCTTTGGGGTTGTTCTCTTCCCGCAGATCGAGAAACATGTGGATGTGACTGTCATTGGCATCTTCTTAGCTTTTCAAAATGAGAAGAGCCCTATCAATCCAATTCCTGCAATCCTTGCTGATACCTATTCTGCTCTTACTCATCATTGTGACTTGAGAAGGAAGAAAATCTCTTGCTCTTCTCACCTGTTGTATGCTTGGCTTCTTATTCATGCTTTGATGAGTCTATTTTTAGAGTCATTTTAATAGTTATTTTATTAAGTCTTTTTAGTATTTTAATTATATTTTTGAGCTATTTTACTGCAAATGTTTACTTTTTATTTCCAGGTTTTATTTTGAAGCAAAAGCGAAAATATGAGCTAAAACGAAGAAACTTAGAAAATATTTGAGGAGGAACAATCTTTTAGACAGCAGCAACAAAACTGGCGCAAGACAGGGCACACAGGGCGCCAAGGGCGCCAAAACAGCAAAACTGGCGCAAGACAGGGCACACAGGGCGCCAAGGGCGCCAAAACAGCAAAACTGGCGCAAGACAGGCACACAGGGCGCCAAGGGCGCCAAAACAGCAAAACATGCGCAAGACAGGCACACAGGGCGCCAAGGGCGCCAAGCAGCACACGCACGACCCTAGTGCAAAACTGGCGCACGACCCTGGCACACAGGCGCACGACCCAGGGGAAAAACTGGCACAGAGCCTACGCACGACCCTGGGTGTACCACGCACGAACCGTGCGTGTCTCCAACTGAAGATGGCCCATTTTGGCAGAGCTGGGCGCACGACCCATGCTTGCCAACAACGCAGTACAGCTGTTGCCAGCACAAGGCGCACGACCCTGGCACCATAGGCGCACGACCCTAGTGCAAAACTGGCGCAGAGCAGCCAAAATTGACTGGCCAGGGCGCACGACCCAGGCACATGGGCGCACGACCCTGGCACCAGACAAGTCAATTTTGGCTGCACCCACTTGCTGATGGCTTTCCCTTGCCACTTGATTTGCCACTTTTTTTATGACCATTTTGCCCCTCCTCTCAAGTGCCTTAGACCTAATATTTTCCTATAAATAGAGGCTTGATCCTCACTTGTACTAAGCTTGAATTTTGTTAGAAAATCAATGACAAAGGCTCTCTAAAGATTCATGACATCAAATTACTCTTCATGCTTTTTATAATTCTTGTTTATTTACTTTCTTGCCCTTTAAATTCTTGCTATTTATTTTCTTGCCCTTTTTCTTTCCAAATCATTTACTTTCTTGCTCTTTTAATTTCTTGCACCTTTATTTTCCAAGTCATTTACTTTCCTTGCTATTTAATTTCTTGCACCTTTATTTTCCAAGTCATTTACTTTCCTTGCTATTTAATTTCTTGCACCTTTATTTTCCAAGTCATTTACTTTCTTGCCCTTTAAATTCTTGCTATTTATTTCCTTGCTCTTTAACTTTCCAAGTCAAGTAAATTACTGGCAATTTACTTTTCAAGCAATTTACTTTCTTGTCATTTACAATTCCTTGCTATTTAAATTCTCGCACCTTTATTTTCCAAGTTATTTACTTTCTTGCACCTTTATTTTCCTTGCTCTTTAACTTTCCAAGTCAAGTAAATTACTGGCAATTTACTTTTCAAGCAATTTACTTTATTGTCATTTACAATTCCGCTATTTATGATTTTTGCACTTTACCGCTTTCTTTTATTTCTCGCTATTTAACTTTATGTTTTCTTCTTTTATTTTCTTTTCTCCTCTTTTGTCTACAATGATCATGAGTGAGTAGACTTTACTAAAACATTCCTTCTTTCTAAAAACACTTTCTTTTCAGTTAATCAAACTTTGAAAAATTAAATTGGTATTCACTTAGGCTCTCCCTGTGGATCGATAACTCTTTTATTACGCGATACGACTCGTGCACTTGCGAGGCTATCAAGTTTTTGGCGCCGTTGCCGGGGATCGAACCCGGCTATCAAAAACTTGATAGCCTCGCAAGTGCACGAGTCGTATCGCGTAATAAAAGAGTTATCGTTCCACAGGGAGAGCCTAAGTGAATACCAATTTAATTTTTCAAAGTTTGATTAACTGAAAAGAAAGTGTTTTTAGAAAGAAGGAATGTTTTAGTAAAGTCTACTCACTCATGATCATTGTAGAAAAAAGAGGAGAAAAGAAAATAAAAGAAGAAAACATAAAGTTAAATAGCGAGAAATAAAAGAAAGCGGTAAAGTGCAAAAATCATAAATAGCGGAATTGTAAATGACAAGAAAGTAAATTGCTTGAAAAGTAAATTGCCAGTAATTTACTTTTCAAGCAATTTACTTTCTTGTCATTTACAATTCCGCTATTTATGATTTTTGCACTTTACCGCTTTCTTTTATTTCTCGCTATTTAACTTTATGTTTTCTTCTTTTATTTTCTTTTCTCCTCTTTTGTCTACAATGATCATGAGTGAGCAGACTTTACTCAAACATTCCTTCTTTCTAAAAACACTTTCTTTTCAGTTAATCAAACTTTGAAAAATTAAATTGGTATTCACTTAGGCTCTCCCTGTGGATCGATAACTCTTTTATTACGCGATACGACTCCTGCACTTGCGAGGATATCAAGTTTTTGGCGCCGTTGCCGGGGAGGCAGTGATATTAATTAAGTTTTTCGAAACCGGTTATACTGAAATTTTATTTTCTTTATTTTTTTTTCTTTTTTCTTCTCTTGTCCCTCGAATGCGAAGAACCAAAAGTTTCGGAGAAACTGTTCAACAAATTCCCGAAATCGAAAGGTTCTTACATAGAAGGAGGAGAGAAATTCCTGATAACCAAATGGCGCTGTGTTGCGTGTTGCGTTGTGCGCGCGCCTGGGCGCTAGGCGCCCGTGTCTTGTTGTGTTGCGCTGTGTTGCGCGTTGTTGCCCTGGGCGCATGGCGCCCGTGTTGTGTTGCGCTGTGTTGCGCGTGGTTGCTCCTGGGCGCTGGGCGCCAGTGCCCGTGTTGCCTGGTTGCCTGGGCGCCTAAGGCGCCAATTTTCAGAACGTTGCCTAATTTTTCCCAAACTTATTTTTATCATAACTTTTGACTTAGACGTCCGTTTTGAACGATTCGAAAAGTGTCGTGAAGCTTTTTACGTTGTCTATCTGTGGGTTAAATTTTTTAAAATGAAAAATTGTTATTTTCTGATGGTTTGTGGGCGCCCAAGTGGCTGTCCCCGGTGATCGTCCCAGTGACATTGAAAAATGATATGAAGCTCTTTAAAAATCCCTTTTGGTGTATAAACAACAGTTTTAGCGAAGTGATGTCAAAAATGATGATTTTGACGATGATGCCTTTGGGGCTAGTTAAATGACTGTTTCGCCCTTAGTGGCAATTATTATTATCTATGACGTGTAAAAGACTGTTTTGCCCCTAGTGGCCAAAGTTAATGATAATGACGTGTAAATGACGAGGATGCCCTTGGTGGCTAGTCAAATGACGTTTTCGCCCTCAGTGGCTATTATTTGAATTGATTGATAATTATGTGTAAGTGACGATGAAAACTCAGTGACGTTTTGGGGCCCGAAGGGCTAAGTGAGGTTAAGGTCTAAATGGCCTAGTGACGTTATGTGCTGATTGTGAAATTGACAGGTGCTGTGCTCTTGCGAGCAAACCGGTAAGTGATGGGTCACAGAGTTGACTATGAATTGAAATAATTGGGTGTCTGTGTATTGTGAGTGGTGCATGTCATAGTGTCTCATGCCCATATGCATAAACCCAGTGACGTTTTTGGGGCCTGAGTGGCTAAGTGACGATGAGGCCTTAAGCGCTAAGCGACGTTTTGTGAAAAGGTACCTCATGCATATGCCCGCGAGTGGGTTGCATTTTCATAAGCCTACATGACATGAGATGAGTTATTGTAAATGATGTGAATGATGACTGTGATGTGGATGTTTAGTGCATTGGATACTGATTGTTCTAGTGTGTAGCCTACGATTAGTACTTATCATATTTTCTATTATATGAATTGAAATGATGCTCACCCTTTCCTGTTTGAATGTTACCCCCGTGTTGGTAACGTGCAGGTGATTCCCAGTGAAGGTCTTAGCTTCACTTTTGAGTCGAGTCGTCATGCTCTGATACGTAGCACTCAGGGGGGGAACGAACTCGGCATTTATTAATGATTGTTGGTTGTTATGTCCATGTGGACCATTTTGTTAAGTTTTATTGTTTTCCGCTGCGTAGATGGTTTTGTTATGCAGAGTTTTATAAGCGACGTTAAAATGAGGCTTGAGATTTTGATATTGTGAAGTGCTACGTGGACGTATGATTTTTGAGTTAAACTGTTTTTAAAGTTTGATAAGCGACGTTTTATTGGAGTATGTGTAACATTCCCTATGAATGAAATTTTTCAAACTCTGATTTTTATAAACAAAGTGACGGGTAGAAAGGGGTGTTACATTAGTGGTATCAGAGCAGTTCGGTCTGTCCGGCCGGTAGTTGAGTCGTCGTGTTGAGTAACATTGAGTTTGTTACTCGTTTCTGAATTCTGTTTTCTGTTGCAGTGCTAGAATGGCCAGACGGGACGATGCTGCGCTTGCTGCTGCATTGCAAGCTATGGCTCAGGCGATGCAGGGTCAGCAGAATGCAGGAGACAATGATGGTTTTCGGAGTCTGACAACCTTCCAGAGGGAGAATCCGCCCACCTTTAAGGGCAAATATGATCCAGATGGTGCTATGGCTTGGCTGAAGGAGATCGAGAGGATTTTCAGGGTGATGGACTGTACTGTTGAGCAGAAGGTCCGCTTTGGTACCCACATGTTAGCCGAGGAGGCCGACGACTGGTGGTTGGCTACTAGGCAGAGGTTAGAGGCTGTGCAGGAAGAGATTACTTGGGAGGTATTCAGCAGGGAATTTCTGAGAAAGTATTTTCCTGAAGACGTCCGAGGGAAGAAAGAGATAGAGTTTTTAGAGCTGAAGCAGGGTGGTATGTCTGTGACTGCCTATGCGGCAAAATTTGTGGAAATAGCAAAATTTTATCCACACTACAGTGAGGCTACAGCTGAATTTTCAAAATGCATCAAATTCGAGAATGGGTTAAGGCCTGATATTAAACAGGCCATTGGTTATCAGAAGATTCGTGTGTTCGCAGATCTGGTTGACAGTTGCAGGATCTTCGAGGAGGACAGTACTGCTCGCTACAAAGCTACTTCTGAGAAAAAGGGCAAGTTTCAGAGTCGAAGCAAGCCGTATGAGGTTCCTGCGGGTAAGGGTTATCAGAGGGCTGCTGGAGGTAAGGGTTCTAGTGGGGGAGATGCCCCTGCTAGCATTGTCTGTTATAAGTGTGGCAAACCTGGCCACAAGAGTACTACATGCAGGTCTGATGAAAGGAATTGCTACCGTTGCGGTAAAAAGGGTCATATGGCAGCTGAGTGTAAGGTCAAAGATGTGGTGTGTTTCAACTGTGGTGAGTCTGGGCATATCAGTACAAAGTGTACAAAGCCGAAAAAGGAAAGGTCTACTGGGAAGGTTTTTGCATTGGCAGGAGAGGAACCTGATGACGATGATGGTCTGATTAGAGGTATGTGTCTTATTAATGGTACTTCTCTGAAATCTCTTATTGATACTGGTGCTACCCATTGTTTTATATCTGTTGATTGCTGTAAACGATTGGGTCTTGTTTTATCTGCTATGTGTGGGGATATGATTGTTGATACTCCTGCGAAGGGGTCGGTGATTACGTCCCAGGTGTGTTCTCAGTGTCCCGTGTCGATCTTCGGCAGGGACTTTATTGTGAATTTTGTTTGTTTGCCATTGAGAGGTCTGGATGTCATCTTAGGCATGGACTGGTTAGAGAATAATCACGTTCATATCAACTGTCGTAGCAAGTCAGTTAGTTTCGGTGAAGAAAGTTCTGTTTTGGTATCTGCTGATCAGTTGAAGAAGTTGAAGAAAGAAGGAGTTCAATTATTTGCGTTGATGGCTTCGTTGTCTGCTGAGAGTCAGGCTGTTATTGAAGAACTGAAGGTAGTACGCGAGTTTCCTGAAGTATTTCCTGATGAAATTCCGGGTGTGCCACCGGAAAGAGAAGTTGAGTTTTCGATTGATCTTGTACCTGGTACGAGGCCTGTGTCTATGGCACCGTACAGAATGTCGGCGTCAGAACTGTCTGAGTTGAAGACGCAACTTGAAGAATTGCTTGAGAAGAAGTTTGTAAGACCGAGTGTATCACCGTGGGGAGCTCCGGTATTGTTAGTGAAAAAGAAAGATGGGAGCATGAGGTTATGTGTGGACTATCGTCAGTTGAATAAGGTAACTATCAAGAATAAGTATCCGCTCCCGAGGATCGACGATCTGATGGATCAGTTAGTGGGTGCCCGTGTTTTCAGCAAAATTGATTTGAGGTCCGGATATCATCAGATTAAAGTAAAGGACGAAGATGTTCAGAAGACAGCGTTCAGGACAAGGTATGGGCATTATGAATATTCAGTGATGCCGTTCGGTGTGACCAATGCCCCTGGTGTATTTATGGAATATATGAACCGTATTTTCCATAATTACCTAGATCGGTTTGTGGTGATATTCATAGATGATATTCTAGTTTATTCTAAGTCAGAGGAAGAGCATGCTGAACATCTGAAGTCAGTGTTGGAAGTTTTAAAAGAGAAAAAGTTGTACGCTAAGTTATCGAAGTGTGAATTCTGGCTGAAAGAGGTGAGTTTCCTTGGGCACGTGATTTCTGGTAATGGTATTGCGGTTGATCCGGCAAAAGTAGAAGCAGTATTGGAGTGGGAGTCTCCGAAGTCCGTAACAGAGATTAGAAGCTTTTTGGGTTTGGCTGGGTACTACAGGAGGTTCATCGAGGGTTTTTCCAAGTTGGCCCTTCCGTTGACTCAGTTGACCTGCAAGGGTAAAGTTTTTGTTTGGGATGCTCGGTGTGAGGAAAGTTTTATGGAACTGAAAAAGAGATTGACGACGTCGCCTGTTTTGACGTTGCCTAATCCAGAGGAACCGTTCGTTGTGTATTGTGACGCTTCGAAGATGGGTCTCGGTGGTGTGTTGATGCAGGATGGGAAAGTCGTTGCGTATGCGTCGAGGCAGTTGCGGATTCATGAGAAAAATTACCCTACGCATGATTTGGAGTTGGCTGCTGTGGTATTTGTGCTCAAGATTTGGAGGCACTACCTTTATGGTTCGAGGTTCGAAGTGTTCAGTGATCATAAGAGTCTAAAGTATCTGTTTGATCAGAAAGAGTTGAATATGAGACAGCGTCGGTGGTTGGAACTCTTGAAGGATTATGACTTTGGTTTGAATTATCATCCCGGCAAAGCTAATGTCGTGGCTGATGCTTTAAGCAGAAAGTCGTTGCATATGTCGGCAATGATGGTGAAAGAATTAGAGTTAATTGAAGAATTCAGAGATTTGAGTTTGGTTTGTAAAATGACACCTCGCAGTGTCAAGCTGGGAATGTTAAAGATCGATAATGATTTCCTGAGCAGCATCAGGGAGGCTCAGAAGTCAGATGTCAAGTTAGTGGATTTAATTAATGGGGTCGGTCAATCTGAAGGTGAAGATTTCAAATTAGATTCCAGTGGTGTGTTGAGGTTCCGGGGTAGGATCTGTGTTCCGGACGATGAAGAGATGAGAAAGGCAATTTTAGAAGAGGGTCACCGTAGCAAGTTGAGTATCCATCCTGGAGCGACGAAGATGTATCAAGATCTGAAAAAGATGTTTTGGTGGTATGGTATGAAGAGAGATGTGGCACAGTTTGTGTATGCCTGTTTGACCTGCCAAAAGTCGAAGGTTGAACATCAGAAGCCTGCAGGGTCAATGCAACCGTTGGAGGTTCCAGAGTGGAAGTGGGATAGCATAGCGATGGATTTTGTGACGGGATTGCCGAATACAGCTAAGGGTTATGACACTATTTGGGTGGTCGTTGATAGGTTGACGAAATCTGCTCATTTTATTCCTATTAATATCACTTATCCGGTGTCGAGGTTGGCAGAGGTCTATGTCAAAGAAATTGTGAAGCTGCACGGTGTTCCGAAGAGTATTGTGTCAGATAGGGATCCGAGGTTCACTTCTGAGTTTTGGAAGAGTCTACAGAAAGAATTGGGTTCAAAGTTAAAAATGAGTTCGGCGTATCATCCCCAGACAGACGGTCAGTCAGAGAGGACCATTCAGTCGTTAGAGGATTTGTTGAGGGCTTGTGTATTGGAACAGCGGGGTTCATGGGATTCCTACCTTGCGTTGATTGAGTTTACTTATAACAACAGTTACCATGCCAGTATTGGGATGGCACCATTTGAAGCATTATATGGTCGAAGGTGTAGAACGCCATTGTGTTGGTATGAGTCGGGAGAGAGGGTAGTATTGGGACCGGAGATTGTCCGGGAGACTACAGAGAAGATCAAGATGATCCGTGAAAAGATGAAGGCTTCGCAGAGTCGTCGGAAGAGTTATCATGACAAGCGGAGGAAGGATTTAGAGTTTCAGGAGGGTGAGCATGTGTTCTTGAGGGTTTCTCCTATTACCGGTGTTGGTCGAGCGTTGAAATCGAAGAAGCTCACTCCTCGATTTGTTGGTCCTTATCAGATTTCTGAAAGAATCGGAAATGTGGCTTATAGAGTGGCTCTACCGCCAAATCTTTCGAACTTGCATGACGTGTTTCATGTGTCACAACTTCGGAAGTATGTTTCGGATCCATCTCATGTGATCCATATGGACGATGTAGAGGTGCGGGATAATCTCACGGTGGAGACGATGCCCGTACGAATTGAGGATCGTGAAGTGAAAGCGCTTAGAGGCAAAGAGATTGCATTAGTGAAAGTGGTCTGGCTAGGAGCTGCCGGCGAGAGTATGACTTGGGAGCTAGAGAGCAAGATGCGAGAATCCTACCCAGAGTTGTTTGATCAGGTAAATTTCGAGGACGAAATATTCTAAGTGGGGGAGAGTTGTAACACCCTAAAATTATTTAATTAATTTATTTAATTAAGTAATTGGGGATTTAAATTAAAAATATTTGATGTGATTTAGTTAATTAGAATTTATGCTAACATGTGTAGGAAGTATTAGAAAGTGGAGGTGCCAAACCAAATGGACTTGGGCCTAAGTGAGAAGCCCAAGCCCATTATTCTTGTCATATGCGAAGTGGATAGGCTAGTTGGAGGCTAGGGTTTTGGGGAAAATTGCGAAGTTGCAAGAGAGAGCAAGAGAGAAAGAGAAATAGCGTGAGAAAGAGAGAGAGAGAGCAAGGCGGCCAAGAGGAGAAGGAGAAGAAAATTCGAAGATCAAGGAGGAAGGAGATCTCCGTTGTTGCTGTGGATCTGTAGGTGACTGCATCCTAGGCATCGAATTCTTCTTGAAAAGGTTAGGGGAGCTCTATCCTTCCATCTAATAAATCTATGAAAGGCCCTAGATCTAAGGTTTCTACTAGATCCATGATGTTCTTGATGTTCTTTGCGTTCTTGATGTTCTTGATGTTCACTTTCATATATATGTATATCATGAGTCTATGCGAATTGATTTCTTGCTTGATTTTGATCTATGAATTGCATTATTGGTGGTGTTATGCGTATGTGATGAGAATTTGAATGTTGATCTATGCGTTTGGCTTGTTGAAGAATGTGGTCGCATAAGGGGTTGTGGGTGTTGGGCGCCTAGGGCGCCATGATGGGGTTAGTGATGTTGTTTGGTTTAATTGAGTTTTGATAAAATTGAGTTTTAGTGTTTTTGAATGAGAAAAGTGCGTTTTTAGTTGCTGGAAAAATTGAGTTTTTACACTTTAAAATTTGTTAGGAAACCAATTTTTAGTGTTGAAGAAATTGTTGAACAAATTCTGGATGTTGCTGCTGTTTCTGGGCGCTAAGCGCCTATGCTGGGCGCTGGGCGCCTGAGGCGTGTGCGTTGTGCGTGTGTGCGCGCCTGGGCGCTGGGCGCCTGTGGCGCTGTGTTGCGTGTTGCGTTGTGCGCGCGCCTGGGCGCTAGGCGCCCGTGTCTTGTTGTGTTGCGCTGTGTTGCGCGTTGTTGCCCTGGGCGCATGGCGCCCGTGTTGTGTTGCGCTGTGTTGCGCGTGGTTGCTCCTGGGCGCTGGGCGCCAGTGCCCGTGTTGCCTGGTTGCCTGGGCGCCTAAGGCGCCAATTTTCAGAACGTTGCCTAATTTTTCCCAAACTTATTTTTATCATAACTTTTGACTCAGACGTCCGTTTTGAACGATTCGAAAAGTGTCGTGAAGCTTTTTACGTTGTCTATCTGTGGGTTAAATTTTTTAAAATGAAAAATTGTTATTTTCTGATGGTTTGTGGGCGCCCAAGTGGCTGTCCCCGGTGATCGTCCCAGTGACATTGAAAAATGATATGAAGCTCTTTAAAAATCCCTTTTGGTGTATAAACAACAGTTTTAGCGAAGTGATGTCAAAAATGATGATTTTGACGATGATGCCTTTGGGGCTAGTTAAATGACTGTTTCGCCCTTAGTGGCAATTATTATTATCTATGACGTGTAAAAGACTGTTTTGCCCCTAGTGGCCAAAGTTAATGATAATGACGTGTAAATGACGAGGATGCCCTTGGTGGCTAGTCAAATGACGTTTTCGCCCTCAGTGGCTATTATTTGAGTTGATTGATAATTATGTGTAAGTGACGATGAAAACTCAGTGACGTTTTGGGGCCCGAAGGGCTAAGTGAGGTTAAGGTCAAAATGGCCTAGTGACGTTATGTGCTGATTGTGAAATTGACAGATGCTGTGCTCTTGCGAGCAAACCGGTAAGTGATGGGTCACAGAGTTGACTATGAATTGAAATAATTGGGTGTCTGTGTATTGTGAGTGGTGCATGTCATAGTGTCTCATGCCCATATGCATAAACCCAGTGACGTTTTTGGGGCCTGAGTGGCTAAGTGACGATGAGGCCTTAAGCGCTAAGCGACGTTTTGTGAAAAGGTACCTCATGCATATGCCCGCGAGTGGGTTGCATTTTCATAAGCCTACATGACATGAGATGAGTTATTGTAAATGATGTGAATGATGACTGTGATGTGGATGTTTAGTGCATTGGATACTGATTGTTCTAGTGTGTAGCCTACGATTAGTACTTATCATATTTTCTATTAAATGAATTGAAATGATGCTCACCCTTTCCTGTTTGAATGTTACCCCCGTGTTGGTAACGTGCAGGTGATGCCCAGTGAAGGTCTTAGCTTCACTTTTGAGTCGAGTCGTCATGCTCTGATACGTAGCACTCAGGGGGGGAACGAACTCGGCATTTATTAATGATTGTTGGTTGTTATGTCCATGTGGACCATTTTGTTAAGTTTTATTGTTTTCCGCTGCGTAGATGGTTTTGTTATGCTGAGTTTTATAAGCGACGTTAAAATGAGGCTTGAGATTTTGATATTGTGAAGTGCTACGTGGACGTATGATTTTTGAGTTAAACTGTTTTTAAAGTTTGATAAGCGACGTTTTATTGGAGTATGTGTAACATTCCCTATGAATGAAATTTTTCAAACTCTGATTTTTATAAACAAAGTGACGGGTAGAAAGGGGTGTTACATTAGTGGTATCAGAGCAGTTCGGTCTGTCCGGCCGGTAGTTGAGTCGTCGTGTTGAGTAACATTGAGTTTGTTACTCGTTTCTGAATTCTGTTTTCTGTTGCAGTGCTAGAATGGCCAGACGGGACGATGCTGCGCTTGCTGCTGCATTGCAAGCTATGGCTCAGGCGATGCAGGGTCAGCAGAATGCTGGAGACAATGCTGGTTTTCGGAGTCTGACAACCTTCCAGAGGGAGAATCCGCCCACCTTTAAGGGCAAATATGATCCAGATGGTGCTATGGCTTGGCTGAAGGAGATCGAGAGGATTTTCAGGGTGATGGACTGTACTGTTGAGCAGAAGGTCCGCTTTGGTACCCACATGTTAGCCGAGGAGGCCGACGACTGGTGGTTGGCTACTAGGCAGAGGTTAGAGGCTGTGCAGGAAGAGATTACTTGGGAGGTATTCAGCAGGGAATTTCTGAGAAAGTATTTTCCTGAAGACGTCCGAGGGAAGAAAGAGATAGAGTTTTTAGAGCTGAAGCAGGGTGGTATGTCTGTGACTGCCTATGCGGCAAAATTTGTGGAAATAGCAAAATTTTATCCACACTACAGTGAGGCTACAGCTGAATTTTCAAAATGCATCAAATTCGAGAATGGGTTAAGGCCTGATATTAAACAGGCAATTGGTTATCAGAAGATTCGTGTGTTCGCAGATCTGGTTGACAGTTGCAGGATCTTCGAGGAGGACAGTACTGCTCGCTACAAAGCTACTTCTGAGAAAAAGGGCAAGTTTCAGAGTCGAAGCAAGCCGTATGAGGTTCCTGCGGGTAAGGGTTATCAGAGGGCTGCTGGAGGTAAGGGTTCTAGTGGGGGAGATGCCCCTGCTAGCATTGTCTGTTATAAGTGTGGCAAACCTGGCCACAAGAGTACTACATGCAGGTCTGATGAAAGGAATTGCTACCGTTGCGGTAAAAAGGGTCATATGGCAGCTGAGTGTAAGGTCAAAGATGTGGTGTGTTTCAACTGTGGTGAGTCTGGGCATATCAGTACAAAGTGTACAAAGCCGAAAAAGGAAAGGTCTACTGGGAAGGTTTTTGCATTGGCAGGAGAGGAACCTGATGACGATGATGGTCTGATTAGAGGTATGTGTCTTATTAATGGTACTTCTCTGAAATCTCTTATTGATACTGGTGCTACCCATTGTTTTATATCTGTTGATTGCTGTAAACGATTGGGTCTTGTTTTATCTGCTATGTGTGGGGATATGATTGTTGATACTCCTGCGAAGGGGTCGGTGATTACGTCCCAGGTGTGTTCTCAGTGTCCCGTGTCGATCTTCGGCAGGGACTTTATTGTGAATTTTGTTTGTTTGCCATTGAGAGGTCTGGATGTCATCTTAGGCATGGACTGGTTAGAGAATAATCACGTTCATATCAACTGTCGTAGCAAGTCAGTTAGTTTCGGTGAAGAAAGTTCTGTTTTGGTATCTGCTGATCAGTTGAAGAAGTTGAAGAAAGAAGGAGTTCAATTATTTGCGTTGATGGCTTCGTTGTCTGCTGAGAGTCAGGCTGTTATTGAAGAACTGAAGGTAGTACGCGAGTTTCCTGAAGTATTTCCTGATGAAATTCCGGGTGTGCCACCGGAAAGAGAAGTTGAGTTTTCGATTGATCTTGTACCTGGTACGAGGCCTGTGTCTATGGCACCGTACAGAATGTCGGCGTCAGAACTGTCTGAGTTGAAGACGCAACTTGAAGAATTGCTTGAGAAGAAGTTTGTAAGACCGAGTGTATCACCGTGGGGAGCTCCGGTATTGTTAGTGAAAAAGAAAGATGGGAGCATGAGGTTATGTGTGGACTATCGTCAGTTGAATAAGGTAACTATCAAGAATAAGTATCCGCTCCCGAGGATCGACGATCTGATGGATCAGTTAGTGGGTGCCCGTGTTTTCAGCAAAATTGATTTGAGGTCCGGATATCATCAGATTAAAGTAAAGGACGAAGATGTTCAGAAGACAGCGTTCAGGACAAGGTATGGGCATTATGAATATTCAGTGATGCCGTTCGGTGTGACCAATGCCCCTGGTGTATTTATGGAATATATGAACCGTATTTTCCATAATTACCTAGATCGGTTTGTGGTGATATTCATAGATGATATTCTAGTTTATTCTAAGTCAGAGGAAGAGCATGCTGAACATCTGAAGTCAGTGTTGGAAGTTTTAAAAGAGAAAAAGTTGTACGCTAAGTTATCGAAGTGTGAATTCTGGCTGAAAGAGGTGAGTTTCCTTGGGCACGTGATTTCTGGTAATGGTATTGCGGTTGATCCGGCAAAAGTAGAAGCAGTATTGGAGTGGGAGTCTCCGAAGTCCGTAACAGAGATTAGAAGCTTTTTGGGTTTGGCTGGGTACTACAGGAGGTTCATCGAGGGTTTTTCCAAGTTGGCCCTTCCGTTGACTCAGTTGACCTGCAAGGGTAAAGTTTTTGTTTGGGATGCTCGGTGTGAGGAAAGTTTTATGGAACTGAAAAAGAGATTGACGACGTCGCCTGTTTTGACGTTGCCTAATCCAGAGGAACCGTTCGTTGTGTATTGTGACGCTTCGAAGATGGGTCTCGGTGGTGTGTTGATGCAGGATGGGAAAGTCGTTGCGTATGCGTCGAGGCAGTTGCGGATTCATGAGAAAAATTACCCTACGCATGATTTGGAGTTGGCTGCTGTGGTATTTGTGCTCAAGATTTGGAGGCACTACCTTTATGGTTCGAGGTTCGAAGTGTTCAGTGATCATAAGAGTCTAAAGTATCTGTTTGATCAGAAAGAGTTGAATATGAGACAGCGTCGGTGGTTGGAACTCTTGAAGGATTATGACTTTGGTTTGAATTATCATCCCGGCAAAGCTAATGTCGTGGCTGATGCTTTAAGCAGAAAGTCGTTGCATATGTCGGCAATGATGGTGAAAGAATTAGAGTTAATTGAAGAATTCAGAGATTTGAGTTTGGTTTGTAAAATGACACCTCGCAGTGTCAAGCTGGGAATGTTAAAGATCGATAATGATTTCCTGAGCAGCATCAGGGAGGCTCAGAAGTCAGATGTCAAGTTAGTGGATTTAATTAATGGGGTCGGTCAATCTGAAGGTGAAGATTTCAAATTAGATTCCAGTGGTGTGTTGAGGTTCCGGGGTAGGATCTGTGTTCCGGACGATGAAGAGATGAGAAAGGCAATTTTAGAAGAGGGTCACCGTAGCAAGTTGAGTATCCATCCTGGAGCGACGAAGATGTATCAAGATCTGAAAAAGATGTTTTGGTGGTATGGTATGAAGAGAGATGTGGCACAGTTTGTGTATGCCTGTTTGACCTGCCAAAAGTCGAAGGTTGAACATCAGAAGCCTGCAGGGTCAATGCAACCGTTGGAGGTTCCAGAGTGGAAGTGGGATAGCATAGCGATGGATTTTGTGACGGGATTGCCGAATACAGCTAAGGGTTATGACACTATTTGGGTGGTCGTTGATAGGTTGACGAAATCTGCTCATTTTATTCCTATTAATATCACTTATCCGGTGTCGAGGTTGGCAGAGGTCTATGTCAAAGAAATTGTGAAGCTGCACGGTGTTCCGAAGAGTATTGTGTCAGATAGGGATCCGAGGTTCACTTCTGAGTTTTGGAAGAGTTTACAGAAAGAATTGGGTTCAAAGTTAAAAATGAGTTCGGCGTATCATCCCCAGACAGACGGTCAGTCAGAGAGGACCATTCAGTCGTTAGAGGATTTGTTGAGGGCTTGTGTATTGGAACAGCGGGGTTCATGGGATTCCTACCTTGCGTTGATTGAGTTTACTTATAACAACAGTTACCATGCCAGTATTGGGATGGCACCATTTGAAGCATTATATGGTCGAAGGTGTAGAACGCCATTGTGTTGGTATGAGTCGGGAGAGAGGGTAGTATTGGGACCGGAGATTGTCCGGGAGACTACAGAGAAGATCAAGATGATCCGTGAAAAGATGAAGGCTTCGCAGAGTCGTCGGAAGAGTTATCATGACAAGCGGAGGAAGGATTTAGAGTTTCAGGAGGGTGAGCATGTGTTCTTGAGGGTTTCTCCTATTACCGGTGTTGGTCGAGCGTTGAAATCGAAGAAGCTCACTCCTCGATTTGTTGGTCCTTATCAGATTTCTGAAAGAATCGGAAATGTGGCTTATAGAGTGGCTCTACCGCCAAATCTTTCGAACTTGCATGACGTGTTTCATGTGTCACAACTTCGGAAGTATGTTTCGGATCCATCTCATGTGATCCATATGGACGATGTAGAGGTGCGGGATAATCTCACGGTGGAGACGATGCCCGTACGAATTGAGGATCGTGAAGTGAAAGCGCTTAGAGGCAAAGAGATTGCATTAGTGAAAGTGGTCTGGCTAGGAGCTGCCGGCGAGAGTATGACTTGGGAGCTAGAGAGCAAGATGCGAGAATCCTACCCAGAGTTGTTTGATCAGGTAAATTTCGAGGACGAAATATTCTAAGTGGGGGAGAGTTGTAACACCCTAAAATTATTTAATTAATTTATTTAATTAAGTAATTGGGGATTTAAATTAAATTATTTGATGTGATTTAGTTAATTAGAATTTATGCTAACATGTGTAGGAAGTATTAGAAAGTGGAGGTGCCAAACCAAATGGACTTGGGCCTAAGTGAGAAGCCCAAGCCCATTATTCTTGTCATATGCGAAGTGGATAGGCTAGTTGGAGGCTAGGGTTTTGGGGAAAATTGCGAAGTTGCAAGAGAGAGCAAGAGAGAAAGAGAAATAGCGTGAGAAAGAGAGAGAGCAAGGCGGCCAAGAGGAGAAGGAGAAGAAAATTCGAAGATCAAGGAGGAAGGAGATCTCCGTTGTTGCTGTGGATCTGTAGGTGACTGCATCCTAGGCATCGAATTCTTCTTGAAAAGGTTAGGGGAGCTCTATCCTTCCATCTAATAAATCTATGATAGGCCCTAGATCTAAGGTTTCTACTAGATCCATGATGTTCTTGATGTTCTTTGCGTTCTTGATGTTCTTGATGTTCACTTTCATATATATGTATATCATGAGTCTATGCGAATTGATTTCTTGCTTGATTTTGATCTATGAATTGCATTATTGGTGGTGTTATGCGTATGTGATGAGAATTTGAATGTTGATCTATGCGTTTGGCTTGTTGAAGAATGTGGTCGCATAAGGGGTTGTGGGTGTTGGGCGCCTAGGGCGCCATGATGGGGTTAGTGATGTTGTTTGGTTTAATTGAGTTTTGATAAAATTGAGTTTTAGTGTTTTTGAATGAGAAAAGTGCGTTTTTAGTTGCTGGAAAAATTGAGTTTTTACACTTTAAAATTTGTTAGGAGACCAATTTTTAGTGTTGAAGAAATTGTTGAACAAATTCTGGATGTTGCTGCTGTTTCTGGGCGCTAAGCGCCTATGCTGGGCGCTGGGCGCCTGAGGCGTGTGCGTTGTGCGTGTGTGCGCGCCTGGGCGCTGGGCGCCTGTGGCGCTGTGTTGCGTGTTGCGTTGTGCGCGCGCCTGGGCGCTAGGCGCCCGTGTCTTGTTGTGTTGCGCTGTGTTGCGCGTTGTTGCCCTGGGCGCATGGCGCCCGTGTTGTGTTGCGCTGTGTTGCGCGTGGTTGCTCCTGGGCGCTGGGCGCCAGTGCCCGTGTTGCCTGGTTGCCTGGGCGCCTAAGGCGCCAATTTTCAGAACGTTGCCTAATTTTTCCCAAACTTATTTTTATCATAACTTTTGACTCAGACGTCCGTTTTGAACGATTCGAAAAGTGTCGTGAAGCTTTTTACGTTGTCTATCTGTGGGTTAAATTTTTTAAAATGAAAAATTGTTATTTTCTGATGGTTTGTGGGCGCCCAAGTGGCTGTCCCCGGTGATCGTCCCAGTGACATTGAAAAATGATATGAAGCTCTTTAAAAATCCCTTTTGGTGTATAAACAACAGTTTTAGCGAAGTGATGTCAAAAATGATGATTTTGACGATGATGCCTTTGGGGCTAGTTAAATGACTGTTTCGCCCTTAGTGGCAATTATTATTATCTATGACGTGTAAAAGACTGTTTTGCCCCTAGTGGCCAAAGTTAATGATAATGACGTGTAAATGACGAGGATGCCCTTGGTGGCTAGTCAAATGACGTTTTCGCCCTCAGTGGCTATTATTTGAGTTGATTGATAATTATGTGTAAGTGACGATGAAAACTCAGTGACGTTTTGGGGCCCGAAGGGCTAAGTGAGGTTAAGGTCTAAATGGCCTAGTGACGTTATGTGCTGATTGTGAAATTGACAGGTGCTGTGCTCTTGCGAGCAAACCGGTAAGTGATGGGTCACAGAGTTGACTATGAATTGAAATAATTGGGTGTCTGTGTATTGTGAGTGGTGCATGTCATAGTGTCTCATGCCCATATGCATAAACCCAGTGACGTTTTTGGGGCCTGAGTGGCTAAGTGACGATGAGGCCTTAAGGGCTAAGCGACGTTTTGTGAAAAGGTACCTCATGCATATGCCCGCGAGTGGGTTGCATTTTCATAAGCCTACATGACATGAGATGAGTTATTGTAAATGATGTGAATGATGACTGTGATGTGGATGTTTAGTGCATTGGATACTGATTATTCTAGTGTGTAGCCTACGATTAGTACTTATCATATTTTCTATTATATGGATTGAAATGATGCTCACCCTTTCCTGTTTGAATGTTACCCCCGTGTTGGTAACGTGCAGGTGATTCCCAGTGAAGGTCTTAGCTTCACTTTTGAGTCGAGTCGTCATGCTCTGATACGTAGCACTCAGGGGGGGAACGAACTCGGCATTTATTAATGATTGTTGGTTGTTATGTCCATGTGGACCATTTTGTTAAGTTTTATTGTTTTCCGCTGCGTAGATGGTTTTGTTATGCTGAGTTTTATAAGCGACGTTAAAATGAGGCTTGAGATTTTGATATTGTGAAGTGCTACGTGGACGTATGATTTTTGAGTTAAACTGTTTTTAAAGTTTGATAAGCGACGTTTTATTGGAGTATGTGTAACATTCCCTATGAATGAAATTTTTCAAACTCTGATTTTTATAAACAAAGTGACGGGTAGAAAGGGGTGTTACAAAAATCGTGCTCTAAAAGAGTACGCAACACCTTGAGCAGAGCCATCGGCTGCCATTGTACATCCGAATGTGGAAGCAAATAATTTTGAACTCAAAACATCTCTGCTTTCGATGGTTCAACAAAACCAATTTTCTGGTTCTCCCACAGAGGACCCAAATCTTCATATTTCAATTTTTCTAGAATACTGTGGAACTCTCAAATTAAACGGGGTACCTCCGGATGCCATAAGACTAAAACTCTTCCCTTTTTCATTAAGGGATAGAGCAAGAGCATGGCTACATTCTTTGCCTTCGGAGTCCATTACCAGCTGGGGCCAGTTAAAACAAACTTTTCTTGCTAAGTTCTTTCCCCCGAGTAAAACAGCTCAAATGAGAAATCAAATTACTCGATTTTCTCAAAACGACGGGGAATCTCTTTATGATGCTTGGGAACGTTTCAAAGAAATGTTAAGGCTATGCCCCCATCATGGACTAGAGAAATGGCTCGTTGTTCACACTTTTTATAATGGATTACAATATGCAACAAGAATGACTGTTGATGCAGCTGCAGGTGGAGCTTTAATGAACAAAAATTTTACCGAAGCTTATGCACTCGTTGAAGATATGGCTCAAAACCATTGTCAGTGGACAAGTGAGCGAGCCATAACGAATAAACCAGCCACATCAAAAGAGCCAGGTAAGTATGAAATATCCGTTGTTGATCATCTTACCTCAAAAGTGGACGCACTTTTTCAAAAATTTGAAAAATTAAATGTAAGTGCCATCTCACAAACTTCTTCTCCTATTACTCCACCATGTGAATTATGTGGGGTTGTTCGCCATATTGGAGCTGAATGCCAGCTTGAGGCATCTGGTGCTGGAAACGAGCATATTAACTATGCTCAAAAGGAAGATCCGTTTTCAAATACTTATAATCCTGGGTGGAGGAATCATCCAAATTTTTCTTATAAAAATCCTCCACCCAATCCAGCACCTAGACCACCTCCTGTCTTTCAAAATCAAAGGGTGTTTAATAACCCACAAAACAACTCGCAAAAGTCGAACTTGGAATTTTTGATGGAAAAATTTGTGTCATCTCAAACAAAACAAAATGAAGAATTCAAAAATCAAACTGGTTATTTGAATGACACACTTATCAAATTAGTATCAAAAGTCGACTCTATTTCCACTCATAATAAAATGCTTGAAAATCAAATAACTCAAGTGGCAACACAGGTAGCTTCATCCTCTAAGCCTTCAGGGGTATTTCCTGGGCAACCAGAGCAAAATCCAAAAGGCCAAATAAATGCCGTCACCCTTAGAAGCGGAAAACAATTAGAGGAACCAAGAGCAAACCAAGAAAAAATTGTGAGTGAAAAACATAATTTACCAGGAGAGCAAGAAAAGAAACAAAAAGAGAAAGAACCAGAAAAAGAAAAAGAAGAACCACACATCCCCCCACCACCATACAAACCACCCATTCCTTTTCCCCAAAGATTTGCAAAAAACAAACTCGACGAGCAATTCAAAAGGTTTGTCGACTTGCTTAAAAAGCTTTACATCAACGTTCCTTTCACTGATGCATTGTCTCAAATGCCGTCTTACTCTAAATTTTTGAAAGAAATTTTATCCAAGAAAAGAAAAATAGACGACTATGAGACGATTGCATTAACAGAGGAATGTAGTTCAATTATCCAGAACAAGCTGCCACAAAAACTCAAAGATCCAGGTAGTTTTTCCATACCTTGTGTGATTGGAAGTGAGACTATAAACAGAGCGATGTGCGATCTAGGAGCCAGTGTAAGTTTGATGCCTCTTTCTCTTTGCAATATACTAGGGATAGGTGAACTTAAACCCACAAAAATGACAATACAGTTGGCAGATCGTTCCGTTAAATACCCCACTGGAATCTTAGAGGATATCCCTATCAAGGTAGGGCAAACTTTTATACCGGTGGACTTTGTTGTAATGGAAATTGAAGAAGACTCCCAAATTCCTATTCTTCTGGGGAGGCCTTTTTTAGCTACTGCAGGGGCAATAATTGACGTTAAAAACGGTAAGTTAGTTTTTAATGTGGGGGATGAAAAAGTTGAGTTTGAAGTTTCAAACTTCATGAAAAGTCCATCTGTAAAAGACTCATGCTGCAGGATTGACATTGTAGACTATTGCGTGCGAGATTGCTCTTTAGCATCATCTTCACAAGATAGTCTGGAAGATTGCCTTTTAGGCAACACAAATACAAATGCGGCAGGGGAAACCCAATTCTACATAAAACTTTTGGATGAAAATCCACCATCACAAGAATTGGGTACTGAAACTTTGGGTGAGGAGAAACCTCGACCTCTCCCGAAAGAAACACCAAAAATAGAACTGAAGCCCTTACCATCATCTCTCAGGTATGAGTTTCTTGGCCCTGATTCTACTTTTCCAGTAATTGTAAATGCAAATTTGAAACAAAATGAGACTGAAAAATTGCTTAATGTTCTCAAAAAGTATCCCAAAGCCATTGGGTATACTATTGAGGACATTAAAGGAATAAATCCGTCAATCTGCATACACAGAATACTACTGGAAGAGGACTATAAACCTTCTATCGAGCATCAAAGAAGATTAAACCCAAACATGAAAGAGGTTGTTAAAAAGGAAGTTTTAAAACTCCTTGATGCTGGGATAATATATCCTATTTCCGATAGTAAGTGGGTTAGTCCTGTTCAAGTAGTACCTAAGAAAGGAGGCTTAACAGTTATTAAAAATGAGAAGGATGAAAGCATTTCCACAAGGACAATTACGGGATGGAGAATGTGTATCGATTACAGAAAGCTTAACAAAGCTACCCGGAAAGATCACTTCCCTCTCCCGTTCATTGATCAAATGCTAGAAAGGTTAGCACAACACTCGCATTTCTGCTATTTGGATGGTTATTCGGGATTTTTCCAAATTCCCATCCACCCTAGCGACCAAGAAAAAACAACTTTCACATGTCCTTTTGGCACTTATGCCTATAGAAGGATGCCCTTTGGTCTATGTAATGCTCCCGCTACCTTTCAAAGGTGTATGATGTCCATATTCTCAGACTTTGTTGAAAACATAATGGAAGTGTTTATAGATGATTTTTCCGTCCATGGCTCAAATTTTGAAAACTGTTTAGCCAATCTGGAAAAAGTCTTAGAGAGATGTGAGAAGGTAAACCTGGTTCTAAACTGGGAAAAGTGTCATTTCATGGTTAATGAAGGAATTGTCCTAGGACACTTAATTTCTAACAGGGGTATTGAGGTAGACCGTGCAAAAATTGAAATGATTGAAAAAATGCTACCTCCCACCACAGTAAAAGAGGTGAGAAGCTTTTTAGGCCATGCGGGTTTCTACCGTCGGTTCATAAAAGACTTCTCAAAAATTTCAAAACCTATGCAAGTCTGCTCCTTAAGGATGCAGCATTTATTTTTAACGATCTTTGTCTTGAAGCTTTTAACAGGTTGAAAAAGGCTTTAGTTACTGCCCCGATCATACAGCCACCAGACTGGAATCTTCCGTTCGAAATAATGTGCGATGCAAGCGACTATGCAGTTGGGGCAGTCCTGGGACAAAGAAAAGAAAAAAAATTGCATGCCATATACTATGCAAGCAGGACCTTAGACGAGGCACAACTGAAAAAGAATTATTGGCGGTAGTTTTTGCCGTTGATAAGTTTCGATCATATCTGGTAGGTTCAAAAATCATCATTTTTACGGATCACTCGGCCATAAAATATTTGTTAAACAAAAAAGATGCCAAACCGAGATTTATCCGATGGGTTTTACTCCTACAAGAATTTGATCTTGAAATAAGGGATAAAAAAGGCGTTGAAAATGTTGTGGCTGATCATTTGTCCCGTCTACAGGGAACAAAAGAAGAAGAGTTTCCGCTTAATGATACATTTTTGGATGATCAACTCTTCTCATTGGGCAAAACTGAAGCACCATGGTATACAGATTTTGTAAACTACCTTGCAGCAGGAGTACTCCCCCCAGATTTAAATTATCAGCAGAAGAAGAAATTCTTCCATGATCTTAAACAGTATTACTGGGATGAGCCACTGCTTTTTAAAAGGGGAGCAGATGGGGTGTTCAGAAGATGCATTCCGGAAGAAGAGGTAAGTAACATTCTATACCATTGTCATTCTTCTTCCTATGGCGGCCATGCCAGTTCTTCAAAAACTGCTACGAAAATTCTTCAATCTGGTTTTTATTGGCCGTCCCTTTTTAAAGACACGCATCAATTCATTTCTAAATGCGACCAGTGTCAACGCACCGGAAATATTTCAAAAAGAAATGAAATGCCCTTGAATAATATCTTAGAGGTTGAAATTTTCGACGTCTGGGGTGTCGATTTCATGGGACCGTTTCCTTCTTCTTTTGGAAACCAATATATTCTGGTAGCCGTTGACTATGTGTCAAAATGGATCGAAGCCATTGCTTCTCCTACAAACGATGCAAAGGTAGTCATAAAACTTTTCAAAAAAATAATTTTTCCAATATTCGGGGTCCCTCGTGTTGTCATAAGCGACGGAGGATCCCATTTCATCTCGAAACATTTTGAAATGCTACTGCAAAAGTTTGGAGTAAGGCACAAAATTGCAACGCCTTATCACCCTCAAACAAGCGGTCAGGTTGAGGTATCGAACAGAGAAATTAAAAGTATTTTAGAAAAAACTGTTTCGACCTCAAGAAAGGACTGGTCGGTAAAGCTCGATGATGCTCTCTGGGCTTATCGGACTGCGTACAAGACTCCTATAGGAATGACTCCTTTCAAATTAATTTATGGGAAGTCTTGCCACCTTCCGGTAGAACTAGAGCACAAAGCTTACTGGGCAATTAAACGCCTTAACCTGAACATGGAATTAGCCGGAGAAAAAAGAAAACTCCAACTAAACGAATTGGAAGAACTGCGAATGGATGCTTATGAGAATGCCAAACTTTACAAAGAAAGAACAAAAAATTGGCATGATAAGCTTATTATTCGTAGAGAATTCAAGGAGGGTGACCTGGTGTTATTGTTTAATTCCAGGCTAAAATTTTTTCCGGGAAAATTAAAGTCAAGATGGTCCGGTCCTTTTGAAATCCGTAAGGTTTACCCCTTCGGATCTGTAGAGATCTGGAGCGAGAAAACCGGATCGTTTAAAGTCAATGGTCAAAGGTTGAAAAATTATTTAATTGGTGACCCAATTGAGAAAGAAACTAGTTTAGTTCTGCAAGATCCCAATTGAAATTTTGATCGTCAAGCTAGTGACGTTAAAAGAGCGCTGCGTGGGAGGCAACCCACGGCTTAATGTTTCTTTTTCGATTTGTTGAAAATTAAAATACCCCAGGGCAGAGTATCCTGAACCAGACAGCCAGGTGAGCTCTCCTAAAACCCCTTTTTGTTTTATTTGAAAAATCATTGAGGACAATGCCTAGTCCAAGCATGGGGGGGTATTTTATTACTTTTAGGCTAAATATATATTTTGGCCCTTTATCTTTGGGGTTGTGGTCACTTTGGCCCTTTATCTTTTTTTTTTTCTCATTTTAGACCCTCATGTTTTTTGTTTGTGTCATTTTGGCCCCTGCCGTTATGTTTATGTTTTTTTAGGCAAATTTTTAAGGACGAAAATGAAATCAATTAAAAACATAAGGGCCCAAAATGAAATCAATTAAAAACATAAGGGACTAAAATGAAATCAATTAAAAACATAAGGGACCAAAATGATAACGGCAGGGGCCAAAATGACACACACAAAAAACATGAGGGTCTAAAATGAGAAAAAAAAAAGATAAAGGGCCAAAGTGACCACAACCCCAAAGATAAAGGGCCAAAATATATATTTAGCCTTACTTTTATTAGGAATGTCTTTATTGCTTTGCTGAGTTTTTAATCTTTTTTTACTTTGAGTTGTATCTGCTCCCTCCATCACGAAACTTTGTGAACCCTAAGCATGTTTTAGATAAGCCTTTTCTGGACAAAAATAAATTTTTCAATTTTTCATTAGCAATCATCTAGGTGGACTGGTTGGGAACAACAAAATTGTATCATGGTTCGATTTCTACTTCTAGGGCTTTTTCACACACACACTATTGAGACCCTTTTCAGTTATTAATACAATTAGAGGGACTGAAAAGAAACTAGTAACCTGGTTCTCTTGGTGACATTTACTAGATGCGCGGTTACTGGAGAAAAACGTCTGAGTTGGGGTATCAAGCAAATATATATATATATATATATATATATATATATATATATATATATATATATGCAAAACCAATTCAAAAATGCAAAAGTTAGTGCATTTTAAATGTCAAAATAAATGGTTAGCATATAAAATCAAAGAGAAAAGAAAAATGCTTGAATACCCAACGTATAAAGACCCCCCTTTGAGACCCGGTCTTAGTAAATGGAGGACCCAAGCTTAAGAATGTTGGGGAACCGGTTCTGTGATGACATTGATATCCTCTCTAAAGTACTGATACTTTAAAGTTGTCTCTCAATTCCACAAGAGGCCCAAAATAGTAGCTCTCAAACCAAAGTGTTAGAATTGCCCCACAGTTCACTTAAGGTTTCGATATGAAAATAATTTTCCTTCAGAATTGGCCTAAAGATTTACACTGTTTTTGCTTGAGGACAAGCAAAGGTTCAAGCATAGGGGAGTTTGATGAGTCTATTTTTAGAGTCATTTTAATAGTTATTTTATTAAGTCTTTTTAGTATTTTAATTATATTTTTGAGCTATTTTACTGCAAATGTTTACTTTTTATTTCCAGGTTTTATTTTGAAGCAAAAGCGAAAATATGAGCTAAAATGAAGAAACTTAGAAAATATTTGAGGAGGAACAATCTTTTAGACAGCAGCAACAAAACTGGCGCAAGACAGGGCACACAGGGCGCCAAGGGCGCCAAAACAGCAAAACTGGCGCAAGACGGGGCTCACAGGGCGCCAAGGGCGCCAAAACAGCAAAACTGGCGCAAGACAGGCACACAGGGCGCCAAGGGCGCCAAAACAGCAAAACTGGCGCAAGACAGGCACACAGGGCGCCAAGGGCGCCAAGCAGCACACGCACGACCCTGAGTGTACCACGCACGACCCTAGTGCAAAACTGGCGCACGACCCTGGCACATAGGCGCACGACCCTGGGGAAAAACTGGCACAGAGCCTACGCACGACCCTGGGTGTACCACGCACGACCCGTGCGTGTCTCCAACTGAAGATGGCCCATTTTGGCAGAGCTGGGCGCACGACCCATGTAACGCCCCAAAATAATTTAATTAATTATTTAATTAAGTTATTTAAGGCTTACAATATTTATTTAATTTAATTAAATAATTCAAGGTTTAATTATTTTATTTTATTTATTAGGAGGTGTTGTCACGGATTGAGTGGTGCGAGCAAGGGCCCGTGATCCACAATTAGGCCTGTAACACCCCTTTTATACCCGGTAATTTGTTTAATAAAAATATCAGAGTTTTCAAAATTTATTTACACCACAAGGGATGTCACACTTACTTCGCTAAAACGTCACACTTCAAATAACTCGCTTTTCAAAAACAGTCTTATAATAACTTCAAAGCGTCATTATCAGTTAAAATACAACTTCACATCGAAAATTCAACAGTTTAATCAAAAAAGGCATTACAACTATGCCAGGCTTGCAATACTAAAATCCAATAACCACAATAGTCATAAATGACTTAAACAACATTCATTCCCCTCCCTAGTGTTACATATCAGAGCAGACGACCCGACTCAGCTAGTGAAGGTACCTAAGCCTTCACTCAAGGATCACCTGCACGTTACCGCATAGGGGTAACATTCAAACAGAAGGGGTGAGTTCATCAAACAATATAATAAAGCGTATGATAAGCACTATGCTAGAGCCAAGACACTATATCAACCACATCACGAACATCAAGTCAATCATCAAGGATAAGCAGTCGATTACATCATCAAGGGTAAAACAGTCAATTACATCATCAAGGGTAAAACAGTCAATTACATCATCAAGGGTAAAACAGTCAATTACATCATCAAGTTACTCGGCACAACGAGTCGTCACAATGTCATGCAGGAGTATGAAATGCAACCCACTCGCGGGCATATGCATGAGGTACCTTTTCACAAACGTCGCTTAGCCCTTAAGGCCTCATCGTCACTTAGCCACTCAGGCCCCAAAACGTCACTGGATTTATGCATATGGGCATGAGACACTATGACATGCACCACTCACAACACACAAACACACAATTACTCAAATCATAGTCAACTATGTGACCCGTCACTTACCGGTTTTTGCTCGCAAGAGCACAGCACCTGTCAAATTCACAATCAGCACACAACGTCACTGGCCATTTAGACCTTAACATCACTTAGCCCTTCGGGCCTCAAACGTCACTGGGTTTTCATCGTCACTTACACATAAATATCAATCAACTCAAATCATAGCCACTGAGGGCAAAAACGTCATTTGACTAGCCACCAAGGGCATCCTCGTCATTTACACATCATTACCATCAACTTTGGCCACTAGGGGCAAAACAGTCATTTGACTAGCCACCAAGGGCATCCTCGTCATTTACACATCATTACCATCAACTTTGGCCACTAGGGGCAAAACAGTCATTTTAGACCACAACAGCACATAGGGACCAAAACAGCACGCTAAACAGAGGAAAAATGTTGCACAGGGCTCCGGAGCCCTGTGCCCAGGCAACACACCTAGACGCACCTAGACGCACCTAGACGCACCTAGACACACCTAGACGCACCTAGACGCACCTAGACATCACCGGGACAACTCACAAACGACACGGGATAAAATGAAATCGCTCTAGCCAAAACGTTCACAATAAAAAGTTGCTCGGTCAATACAAAATTTGGCTTGGGAAAAAGTGCTCAGAAAATCGAGTTTTCCACAAAAGACCATTTTTTAACAGTCTTGACAGCAACACTGCACAGTGGCAGCAACACTGTCACCGTGCAACACACACATAAACCAAAACTTGCGCACATCTCCCAAATGGTGAGTGCTACAGAAAATCCGCTCGAGCCAAAACGTTCACAATAAAAAGTTGCTCGGTCAATACAAAATTTGGCTAGGGAAAAAGTGGTTAGAAAATCGAGTTTTTGACGAAAAACACATTTGTCACTGTTCTGCCAGCAACACTGCAGCAGAACAGCAACACAGCAAGCAACACACAGCAACTGTGCAGATTTTTCCTGCAGCAGTGCGCCTACTTCGGCGAATTAATTAAAATAGTAAACGATAACGGATTTCAACAAAAGACCACTCATTGGAAAGCTCTTTGAGTGTAGTTTCAGCCTGTGATTTTCATTTTTCAAAATAAGTATCCAACTGGTACAGTTTTTCAAATTACTACAGAGAGGTACCAATTCGGACAGAATTTTGTGACCCGACTTTGGAGACTTATAACTTGAGCTACACAACTCCGATTTAAACGAAACCAGTGCCAAAACGACCGGCGTTAAGTCTAATTTCTAACGCAATCAGCCACCAATTTTTTGAGTCGACCAAACAGTGCCAGTTTACGAAAACACGAAACAGTGTTCAGAAAATACACAACACGACACATCAATTTTTGACCCCGAAACTTGTCACGCTCCCAATTCGGGTTTAAGGCCACGTCATGCCACGCGAATACCAACATAAACTCCAAAATATAAGGCGTCCCGATTCGGGTTTAAGGCCATGCCACGCCAATGACCGCAACAATTATGACATTGAGACATAGACACCTTATGTTCAAATCACCAATTCAACACCAATTCATGAATAATCATTGTCACCAATCACCAATTAAATTCATGTCTCAATCACACATATCAACAAACATCAATTATTCATCATAATTCACATACTTTCTCATTGAGTCAACATATCAAACATTCTAGAGGCAAACATAGTCACGTAATCAATTTTTTTGACACCAAGACACCATAAATCACCCAATTCAAAATATTATCACAACAATCATGAAATTAATTACACAATCAATTTAACAATTAACTTAGAACCTTACCCAAACATAAAAACCCATCATAATTCCCAATTATAGAGAAGATGAGACCCACCCTTACCTTAGATTATGACGAACACGATAACTCCATACGTAAGCTCCAAAGAACCCGCAACACGACCCTTCTCCTTTTTCTCCTTGAGATTGGCGCACTTCACCTCTCCTCCTCTCCTCATGGGCGCCGCGCCCTCCTTCCCTTCCCACTCTCTCTATTCGCATTTTTCCTTTCTTTTTCTCAAAATGAACCAAAACCTTAAAATCTCAGCTTTTATATGCGCTTAGGTTGTCGGGCTTGGATTGCGGGCTTCCCCGCAGCTTAAGCCCAATTTAATTACAACACCTTATCCGATTACAATACTGCTCCTTATTTTATTTAAAACACCTTATACTCATTTTAATAAGTAATAAATAATAATTATATTATTATTTCTACCACCCAATTTCTTTTAACTAATTAAATAATTTAATCTATTATTTTTGGGGTGTTACAAGGCCCGTGGCCCATTGCCTTGTCAAAGTATTCGACTCACAAGGGGTCTAGGGGTTAGTTTCATTTTGTTACTCTATTGAAAAAAAAAATAAGAAAAGAAACGTAAAGGAGAGAGTGAGAAGAGAAGAGTTGCGAAGGGAAGTGTAACACCCCTTTTCTACCCTTATATTACACGTCATTTATCAGAGTAATTCTCTTTCAAAAATATTGTTTTAATTGATAGAAAAGAAATGCTACAACTTCATTAAAATAAACTCATCAATATGCACTCTTCAAATTTGTGCAATCAAACATCCGTTATGAAAAAAATCAAATCCTCATAAAACACATCACAGCGGAATAAACACCATCTCACCAAATACTCTCAAAACACGTCTCAATATAACAATAAAGATCATTATTAAACTAATTAAACAAATTATCCAACTTCACCCACGCCCCTAGGTGTTACAGTATCAGAGAGCGACGCAAAAATACATCCCAATAAGCTAAAAAGTAAGGCAGCAAGTCCTTCACTCGAGGTTACCTGCAGCGTTGCCACAATAGAGCAACATTCCAAGCAGAAGGGGTGAGAATTTCAATAAAACATAATCAAGCATAAACAGAGTAATATGGACGGTAAATCATACGACATCAGCAATATCATCAAACTCATCATTAGAGAATATCAATTCGGACACAATTAATTTCAAGGAATCACCGTCATGAAAATGCATGTAAATGCAACCCCCCTCCAGGGCATATGCATGATGGTACCATATCGTCATAAAAACCACTCAAGGCATATCATCATCATAAAAGAAAAAGAACCACTCAAGGCATATCATCATCAATAAGAGGCCGAAGCCTATTCGTCATAGTATGCACATGCCATGAGACTCTATGAACACATGTGCAACTCATCAAAACACTCACCCGGAGTACTCCTCATCGTCATCATAAACAAACACCACTCAAGGCACATCATCATAAAAATACTCTTAGAATGAACCCGGCATATTCATCAAAATCACATAGATCACATCATCATAATCACTCTTAGAGTGAACTCGTCATATTCATCAAAATTGTATTTACATTTGAGAACAACACCATAATTTTAAATTGTAAAACTTCATATTTCTGGAGAAGCGAATTTCACATTTGGATTTATAAAAACCTCACATTTTATAGAGAGAGACATCACATTTTCCTTGGAAAATATCACATTTGAAAAAAATGGGAAAAACGGCAAGAAAAACGGCGAGAAACAGTGAAAAACAGTGGAGACAGGTGACTCATAACATCGACTTCAAAAACAAAATTATTCATCATTTCCATTCACCAAAGGTCCACCACGAAATCATACAGTATTTTCATCACGAGTTCATCAAAATTCATCAAAGTAAATTATCAAGAATTCATTGAGAAATCACCAAATGTCTTCACAAAACATCATCAAATTTTACGCTAACAATTCATCAAATCATTCGAAACAACATCAATTCAGCAAGACAACATCAAACCTCTTCAAAATTTCAAACCATCGAACACATCAAACATATCAAATCCATCAACAAATTCCAATTTCATCAAAACCCACGAGACCCCATGTCTACCCAATTATGTTAAATGAAACGCTCACCCTTACCTCTTAAACGTACGCTCCGTAGAAGAAGATTGAAGACACCAACGAGTAACCACAGCAACACACGAGCAAAGCCTTGGAATTCCTCCCCCAACTCGCGAAAACCCTAACCTTAGCTTTGGGAAGATCCAATTTCGTCCTCAGCTCTCCTGTCTTCTAACTCAGGAACTGATCTTTTATCGAAGCCCTCTACGATACGAGAAGAACGCAACAAACCGCGTCAAAAACGGAGCTCCAGAGACAAAGATATGATAAAAGAGTGAAACAGCAAGAAAAATGCCCTAGCTGCGCAGAAACGCAGTTATATACGCGAACTCGCGCTGGGAGCGCAAGCCAGGCGCGACTTGGGCGCGAAATGGCAGAAACTCACGCTGCTCACGCACAGCACTTGCGCTTGGGGCGCGACTTGAGCGCGACTCAGGCGCAGAATGGCAGAAACAACAGCATACATGCGCAGACTACTATTTTCTTCCTTCTCTTGATTAAAATAGCAAACGACATCGGATTTTAACAAATGACCACTCGTTGGAAAGCTCTCGGAGTGTAGTTTCTATCTATGATTTTTAATTCCCAAAATAAGTAACCAATTGGTACAGATTTTCAAAATACTACAATGAGGTACCAATCTTGGACGGAACTTCTTACGCCAAAACTCTCTAATCTCTTCAATCATTTCACCAATTCATCTCAAAATAGATTTTAATAAAATTGGGGCGTTACAGGAAGAGGAGAAGAAGAAGAGAGGGGCGAATCACTCAAGGAGGAGGAAGGGCTTGATTGGAGTCTTGCATTTTTCCCTTGGAGCTTGCTAGCAATTCGACTTCCATAAGGTTAGGGGGTCCTCTTTTTGTTCTTAATGATTTATGCGAATTGGTGATTGCTTAGGGTTAGGGTTCTAGGTTAGTTCTATGGATGAATTGAGAGGTTGATGATTAATTGATAGTATTGTGATGCTTGATGTTGAATTGTTATGTTGAAAATCGTATGATTGATGCTTGAGTTGTTGCTAATGCGAATTGGACATCATATGTTTGAATATATGACTATTTGATGCTTACTTGGTGAAATTGAGAATTATGGTGACCCTTGAATCATATTGAGATAATTGGGTGTTTAATGATTTTAAATTGGTGATTGAAAGTGAAAAATTCTGGTTTTGGAAGCTCCTAGGCGCCTTGGGCGCCATATGTGTGTTGCTGGAATTTTCTGTTTTGCGCCTAGTCATGGGCGCCAGGCGCCTAGCAGTGTGCCTGCGCCAGTTTTCCCAAATTCTGCTGCCCCTGTGTTGCTGTCTGTGTCACTGTGTTGCTGTGCCTGTTGCCCTGTGTTGCTGTGTGATGTGTCACTGTGCTGCCAGTTTTGGCGCTAGGTGCTTATGTCATGGGCGCCAAGGGCCCCAATGATCTGGTGATAGTTTTGTAAAAATTGTTTTCAGGTTTTCATATTCAGGTAAAATGGCTCCTGTAAAATGATTTTGGGCAACAAAAGAGTTGGATTGCGTGTTTTCCCTAGGCGCCTAGTGCATGGGCGCCAAAAATGCTGTTCACTTTTTGACAAAATTTTTGTAGGGTTCTCTTATTCTGAGCATTTGGCTCGTACAAAATAAATTTCGAAGTAAAATGAGTTGTAATTCGTGTTGGCCTTAGGCGCCTAGTGCCTGGGCGCTGTGTTCCCCTGCGCCAGTTCCTGCGCCAGTTCCTGCGCCAGTTTCTGGGCGCCAGCGCCTAGGCGCGTCCTGTGTTCCTGGGCGCCAGCGCCAGCGCCTGTGCGCGTGTTGCTGTTCCTGGGCGCCCAGCGCCCTGCGCCAAGTTCTGTGTTGCCCCTGGGCGCCCAGCGCCCATGCGCCAGTTTCAGGATGTCTAAGTATTTTTCCTATTTTGTTTTTAATGTAACTTTTGACTCAGTTATCCAAATTTAACGGTTCAAAATGCGTTTCGAAGCTAATTTCAGTGTCTATCCAATTGTCCCAATTTTATGCAAAAATAAATTATTTTACTGGTGTTTTCTGGGCTGATGGTGTTCAAGTGTCCAAATGGCTATTTTTATCCATTTTCCCCTATGTTGTGTCAATGTTCTAAGTTGGCCTATTTGAATTGGTGTTGGTGTGAGTGGTGGGCTGAATTGGTGAATGTGATGAGGTGAGATTGGCGAGCAGAGGCTTCGGCCTAATTTTAATTTGGTGAGCTGATTAATGCACTATGGTGAGATTATAAATTAAAATGGTGAGCTGAAATGAAATGGTGATTTATTTAATTGTAGTGTGTTGTGATGCATTTCCATAACACCTCATGAAATCATGTGCATTATTGGTGAGCAGAGGCTTCGGCCTAATTTTATTTGGTGAGCAGAGGCTACGGCCTATTTGTATTTGGTGACGGATCCGACATGCATGTGCCCGTGGAGTTTGGGTTGCATTTTCATGCATAACCATACCTTTTGCATTGTTGTTTGGTGAATGTAACTGTGATGTGGTTAGTGCTCTTATTGTGAATTGGTGTGTCTGTTTTCCCTTTCCTATGCAGTGCTTAATTCCCATACGTTATTAATTATGAAAAGAGACTCACCCTACTGCTTTTATGTTGCTTCTTATGTCGGCAACGTGCAGGTAATAACGAGTGAAGGTTTCCCTTATGCCTTTGTCTGATAGGAAGTGTCACGCTCTGATACGTAGCACCAGGGGGGGTGTCCTATGTTTATGTGCTGTTTTCATTAACCGTTAGATTTTATTGGTGATGTATTGGTTTTTATTGTTAGAACTTATTATTATTCCGCTGCTGGTGGTGATTGAATTTAGTTGATGCGAACTTAACGTTTTCTTATGGTGTTATGTATCTGGTGTTTTGAACCGAACTGTTAAACGTGAAGTGATTGATTTTTATGGAGTAAGTGTAGCACTCGCTTAAATTATTTTCAAAAAAAAAAAAAGAAACTCTGATTTTATTAAAAAGTAAGGTTATTAGAAAAGGGGTGTTACATTAGTGGTATCAGAGCAGTTCGGTCTGTCCGGCCAAGTCGTCCTGTCATAGTGTCTTATGACAAATAGAATTGTTAGATTAGTTCTAAATTTCTGTTTGTGCTGCAGTGATAGTTTGAAATGGCTGGGAGAAACGACGCTGCTCTAGCTGCTGCTTTGCAGGCTATGGCTCAGGCTGTTGGGAACCAGCAAAATGGTGCTGAAAATGCTGGGACTCGCAGTTTGACCACGTTCCAGAGGGAGAATCCACCTGTCTTTAACGGCAAGTATAATCCAGATGGTGCTCTAGCATGGCTGAAAGAGATTGAAAGGATATTTCGGGTCATGGATTGTAATGATGCACAGAAAGTCAGGTATGGTACCCATACTCTGGCAGAGGAAGCTGATGATTGGTGGATGGAGGTGAGGCAGAGATTGGAAACTGCTAATGAGGAGATAACTTGGGCTGTTTTCCGTAGAGAGTTCTTACGGAAATATTTTCCTGAAGATGTGAGACGTAAGAAAGAAATAGAATTCCTTGAGCTGAAGCAAGGAAGCATGTCAGTGACGGAGTATGCTGCCAAGTTCACTGAATTGGCTAAGTTTTATCCCCATTATGCTGATGCTGATTCTGAGTTCTCAAAGTGTATTAAGTTTGAGAATGGACTGAGGGCTGATATAAAGAAAGCTGTAGGGTACCAGAAGATTCGGGTATTCGCCGATTTGATCGACAGTTGCAGGATATATGAGGATGATAGTAATGCTCATTCTAAGGTCATGAGAGATCTGAGGGGTAAATTTCAGAATCGGGGTAAGCCATATGAGGTTCATTCTGGTAAGGGTAAGCAGAGGTATGCAGATAATAAGAAAACAAGTGGGGGAGATGCCCCTGCGAAGGTTGTGTGCTACAGGTGTGGCAAGCCGGGCCATAAGAGTTTTGACTGCTCGGATAATAAATGTTTCATGTGCGGTAAAGAAGGTCATGTAGCTGCGAAATGTGAGAAAAGGGATGTGGTGTGCTACAACTGTGGGGAATCAGGTCATATTAGTACTAAGTGTACTAAGCCGAAGAAAGAGAAGTCCCATGGAAAAGTGTTTGCTCTCGCAGGATCAGAGGACACTAATGAGATTAGAGGTACATGTTTTATTAATGGTATTCCTTTGATTGCTATTATAGATACTGGTGCTACGCATTCATTTATTGCTGCTTTGTGTGCTGAGAAATTGGACCTTGTTTTATCTTCTATGATGAGGGAGATGGTTATTGACACTCCAGCTAAGGGTTCAGTAACTACCTCTCTTGTGTGTGCTAAGTGCCCTCTGTCAATCTTCGACAGAGATTTTCTTGTTGATCTTATTTGTTTGCCGTTGGGAGGGTTGGATGTCATTCTTGGTATGGACTGGTTAGTATATAACCATGTGCATATAAATTGTTCCCGAAGATCTGTGAGCTTCCTTCCTCCCGAGGAAGAAGAATCTGTTTTGTTGCCTGCTGGTCGTTTGCATAAGGTAATGAAGGAAGGAGTTCATCTGTTTGCCTTGATGGCGCCATTGTCTGCTGAGAATCAGGCGATCATTGAAGGGGTTCAGGTAGTGTGTGAATTTCTCGAAGTGTTCCCGGATGAAATTCCAAGTGTTCCGCCAGAGAGGGAGGTTGAGTTTGCTATTGATCTCATACCTGGTACTAGGCCTGTGTCTATGGCACCGTACCGAATGTCAGCCTCAGAGTTGTCTGAATTGAAAAAGCAATTAGAAGATCTACTTGAGAAGAAATTTGTAAGGCCAAGTGTGTCACCGTGGGGTGCTCCGGTATTGTTAGTGAAAAAGAAGGACGGGAGTATGAGACTTTGTGTCGATTATAGGCAATTGAACAAAGTGACAATAAAGAACAGGTATCCGCTTCCCAGAATTGATGATCTGATGGACCAGTTGGTAGGTGCTAAGGTGTTTAGTAAAATCGATTTGAGGTAGGGTTATCACCAGATCAAGGTAAAGGATGAAGACATTCAGAAAACCGCTTTCAGAACGAGATATGGGCACTATGAGTATTCAGTGATGCCGTTTGGTGTTACCAATGCGCCGGGTGTGTTTATGGAGTACATGAATCGTACTTTCCATAGTTACTTGGATCGGTTTGTAGTTGTGTTTATTGACGACATTCTGGTGTATTCTAAAACAGAAGAGGAGCACGCAGAACATTTGAGGTTAGTGCTAGAAGTGTTGAAAGAAAAGAAACTGTATGCAAAATTGTCTAAGTGTGAGTTCTGGCTGAATGAAGTAGGTTTCCTTGGTCATATTATCTCTGGTAATGGTATAGCTGTGGACCCAGCCAAGGTTGATGCTGTGTCGCAATGGGAGAGCCCGAAGTCAGTTACTGAGATTAGAAGTTTCTTGGGGTTAGCTGGTTACTACAGGAGATTTATTGAAGGTTTCTCGAAGTTGGCACTTCCGTTGACTCAATTGACGTGTAAGGGAAGGGCCTTTGTGTGGGATGCTCGCTGTGAGGAGAGCTTCAATGAGTTGAAAAAGAGGTTGACCACATCGCCCGTTTTGACTTTGCCTGTTCCGGATCGACCATTTGTAGTATATTGTGATGCTTCCAAGATGGGTTTGGGAGGTGTGTTAATGCAAGAGGGTAAGGTAGTAGCTTATGGGTCCAGGCAGTTGAGGACCCATGAGAAGAACTACCCTACTCATGATTTGGAGCTAGCTGCAATTGTGTTTGTCCTGAAGATTTGGAGGCACTATCTGTATGGTACTAGATTTGAAGTGTTTAGTGACCATAAGAGTTTGAAATACTTGTTCGATCAGAAGGAGCTGAATATGAGACAGAGACGTTGGTTAGAATTGCTGAAGGATTATGATTTCGGCTTGAACTATCACCCCGGCAAAGCTAATGTCGTGGCTGATGCTTTAAGTCGGAAGAGTTTGCATATGTCGGCCATGATGGTGAAAGAGTTAGAGTTGATTGAGCAGTTTCGGGACATGAGTCTGGTTTGTGAAGTGACACCGCAGAGTGTCAGATTGGGAATGTTGAAGATTGGCAATGAATTTTTGGTTAGTGTTCGGGAAGCCCAAAAGTCAGATGTAAAGTTGGTAGACCTATTAGTTGCGAATGATCAAGATGTGAAAGGAGATTTCAAGTTAGACTCCCAAGGTGTATTGAGATTCAGAGATAGGATCTGCATTCCTGATGATGCTGAGATGAAGCGAATGATTCTTGAGGAGAGCCATAGTGTAACACCCTAAAATTATTTAATTAATTTATTTAATTAAGTAATTGGGGATTTAAATTAAATTAATTGATATAATGTAATTAATTAGAATTTTATTAATTTTTGGTGGTATTAGGAGGGAGTGGAGGCGCCACTTGCATGACTTGGGCTTGAGTGGAAGGCCCAAGCCCATGATCCACAAGTATGCGAAGTGGAGTAGTGTTTGGGGGCTAGGGTTGTTGGATTATTGTTGCGAAATTTCAAGAGAGAGCTAGAGAGAAAGAAAAGAGCGTGAGAAAGAGAGAGAGCAAGGAGGCGGCCAAGAGGAGAAGGAGAAGAGGATTCGAAGATCAAGAGGGAGGGATCTCCGTTGTTGCTGTGGCTCTGTAGGTGACTTCTCCTAGGGCATCGAATTCTTCTTGAAAAGGTTAGGGGAGCTCTATCCTTCCATCTAATAAATCCTATGATAGGTTCTAGATCTAAGGTTCATGCTAGATTTCATGATGTTCTTGATGTTCTTTTGCGTTTCTTGATGTTCTTGATGTTAACATTCCATATATGTTCATTATGATGTGTTTGCGAATTCGATTCATTGTTTGGCGAGATCTATGAAAGTGTCTTATTGGTGGTGATATGCGCATATGTTGAGAATCCATAATTGTAATCCATGTGTTTGGCTTGTTGAGATGAGGTCGCATAGGGGTTGAGGGTGTTTGGGCGCCTAGGGCGCGAAGATGATGTTGGTGACGTTTTCAATTGAATTTTTAGTAAATTGAATTTTGGTGATTTCGAAATCAAATAGGTGCATTTTTGGTTGCTGGAAAAATTTGAGTTTTTACACCTTAAAATTGTTAGGAAACCAATTTTCAGTGTTAAAAAGTTGTTGAACAAAATTCTGGATTTGTTGCTGTTTGCTGGGCGCTAAGCGCCTGTGCTGGGCGCTGGGCGCCTGTGGTGTGTGTGTTGCGCGTGTGTGCGCGCCTGGGCGCTAGGCGCCCGTGTCGTTGTTGTCTTGTGCGTGTGTGCGCCCCTGGGCGCTGGGCGCCTGTGGCGTGTTGTGTTGCTGCGGGTTGCGCCAAGGCGCTGGGCGCCAGGCGCTGGGCGCTGAGCGCCCGTGTGTGTTGCGTGTGTGCGTTGTGTTGTGCGCCTGGGCGCTGGGCGCCAGTGCGCGTGTTGCCTGGTTGCCTGGGCGCCTAAGGCGCCTGTTTCCAGTATGTTGCCTGATTTTCCCCAAACTTATTTTTAACATAACTTTTGACTCAGACGTCCGTTTTGAACGATTCGAAAAGTGTCGTGAAGCTTTTTACGTTGTCTATCTATGGGTCCAATTTTTAAAATGAAAAATTGTTATTTTCTGACTGTTTGTGGGCGCCCAAGTGGCTGTCCCCGGTGATCGTCCCAGTGACATTGAAAAATGATATGGAGCTCTTTAAAAATCCCTTTTTGGTGTATAAACAACAGTTTTAACGTGGTAGTGTCAAAAATGATGATTTTGACGAGGATGCCCTTGGTGGCTAGTCAAATGACGTTTTTGCCCTCAGTGGCTATGATTTGAGTTGATTGATATCTGTGTGTAAGTGACGATGAAAACCCAGTGACGTTTGAGGCCCGAAGGGCTATGTGATGTTAAGGTCTAAATGGCCAGTGACGCTGTGTGCTGATTGTGAATTTGACAGGTGCTGTGCTCTTGCGAGCAAAAACCGGTAAGTGACGGGTCACATAGTTGACTATGATTTGAGCAATTGTGTGTTTGTGTGTTGTGAATGGTGCATGTCATAGTGTCCCATGCCCATATGCATAAATCCAGTGACGTTTGGGGCCTGAGTGGCTAAGTGACGATGAGGCCTTAAGGGCTAAGCGACGTTTTGTGAAAAGGTACCTTCATGCATATACCCGCGAGTGGGTTGCATTTTCATAAGCCTACATGACATGAGATGAGTTATTGTAAGTGATGTGAATGATGACTGTGATGTGATATTTAGTGTTTTGGATGCTGATTGTTCTAGTGTGTAGCCTATGATTAGTACTTATCATGTTTTCTATTATATGGATTGAAATGATGCTCACCCTTTCCTGTTTGAATGTTACCCCCGTGTTGGTAACGTGCAGGTGATTCCCAGTGAATGCCTTAGCTTCACTTCTTGAGTTGAGTCGTCATGCTCTGATACGTAGCACTCAGGGGGGGAAACTGTAACATCCCCTATTTTTCTATTTAATTATATTAATATAATTAAATTAGTAGTGAATTAATTAATTGATTGAAATTGTTTGAATTGAAAATGACTTGTTTGAGTTGTTGAGTATGGAATTGTATGTGATTGAGTAATTAATTAGGTTAAGTTAGGATGATTAGGATTGAGAGGAGTCATATGGAATAGAGTTAGTAAGTGAGGGGTATTTTCGTCCTTGTACCTTACCCTTTATAAACCCATCCAGCTGAAACAAAAACAACAACACTTCATTTTATAAAATTCTGGAACAGCAAAGAGATAGGGAGGAGAAGAGAGGGGATGCGAATGGGAGAGGAAGAGAAGAGGTGAGGGTTTCCTTCAAACCATCATGCATGCCTCATCTATCAACATATTCTGAATCATCTCCCTATTTCCTTTCCATTGATGCTAAGTTCATAGTCATCCTCAACCTCCACCACATTCCACCATTGAAGACCACCTTGAGCTTCACATGGCCAAACACCAAATCTTTCCCTTGCATGTCATATTAGAGAGTTGTAGAACCAGTCCCTGTACTTGAAACGCAAATTGGAGCAACCTAGAGAGTAGTCCAGTGGTTGGGTTTTCGGTTGGAAGTTAATTAGAGCGGTTTGCGTGAATTTGGAGTCACGTGTGATCGTGATCGTGAAGTCTCGGTGTGGTTTGTTCGTCTTCTAAAGGTGAGTTCTATAACTCACTAGGAAAACCATGAATATGTGTATTGTTGTGTTATTGAGTTTGTAGGTGAATCGGAATGGACACGGGAACGATCGGAATAGGAAAGAAAACGCGAAAAACTGTTTTTCTGTGACACTGTTAGTCACGCACGGACCGTGTGCCTCTGGGCACGGGTCGTGCGTGAGATTCTGGAACCACTGGTGCTGTTTTTGAAAACGCGCACGGATCGTGTGCCAAGACACACGGACCGTGCGTATCTCTCTGATACGACATTTTGAAATACGTCCTAAGTCGTTCCGATTGGTCCTAAGTCCCTTCCCATCCACTCCCCAAGGTTCCCCTAGGATAGGAACGCCGTAATTCTACATGTTTAGCTTGGACTGAAGTGGTAGCATTGATCAGGAAGTAATTCGGGATCGGAAAGGAATGACATGTTAAATGATGGACACGCACGGATCGTGTGTATGGGCGCACGGGTCGTGCGTGGTCTTCGGGTCGCCTCTTTTAAAAAGTGTTTTAAACCATTCCGAACGATTCCAATTGCTTTCTAATCCTTCCTTCCACCTTCCCCAATGTTACTATGATTGAATTGCCCTGAATTGAGTGGTAATTGATGGTGATTGGATCCAAATTATGTTAGTACCATACAATTGGTTATGTTTGGATTATTTTCAGGTTAAGTGAATGCTCATGTGATTGACCATTGATTCCATGTTATGAATTTGTGTTTGATGTATTGTGCTGGATTGACTGGTTTAGTAGGATTGATAAGTTAAGTTAGCGAACCTTAGAAATCCATGAGAGATCACTTAATAATTAGACTTAGTTAGTAATTAGATCACCTTAGTAGTAAGTTTATGTTCAGTTCATTGTTCAGTTAAGTTATGGTTATGTTTAAGTTCATTGTTGAGTTCAGTTCAGGTATATCATCATATATACATCAGTTCAGTTAGGGTGACGACCCTATTTCAGTTTAGTGTGCTAGGGGAGGGGAAGTCATGAGCCCTATGAACCTAGGCCCCATCAGGGACCCAGCCGATTAGTGGGGACGGGTTCACCGGAAGCTTATTATGCCAAGTGACCGGTGACACGCTAAAATATCAGTTCAGTTTATGTGTTGTTTCTTATAACCGGCTTAAGGGTTATGAGGACAACGTTTAGTTCAGTTTATGAGTTGTGTCTTGTAACCGGCCTAAGGGTTATAAGGACAACTTCAGTTAGCCAGCCACATAGTCAATTTTGAGGACTATGAGTTAGAATCAGAATAATGAATCAAGCATAATTGAACCGAGAGGTTTAGTAAGGGGTCGCGTTAGAACTCACTGAGACAAGTTGTCTCACCCAATCCATTGTTGTTGTTTTTCAGTTAAGCAGGGAAAGTGGAAGACAGTGAGGCACGGCTATGGAGACGCTTGAGGAGCTGCCGCTACCTTTATTTCTTTATGTCTTGTTATTCAGTTTCATTTGTATTTCGGTATTGTTATTCAGTTTCTTAGATGTACGATGGTACGACTTATGTTTTTTTAAGTTGTAAATCGCTTCCGCAGACTTTCGGTTTTGAGTACTGAACACTAGTTGAGGGTGTAAGGACCGCTTTATGTATATTATGTTCAGTTATGTAAGCGAACTTGATGGGTTTTTAGCATCGAGTATTAGTATGTGTTCAGTATTTAAAAAGGAAGTTACTCTGATGTATGCCAGTAGTGCGCTTCGGTAATTTCTACAAGTTAGAAATTAACGGGGTGTTACAATTGGTATCAGAGCAGTTCGACCTAGTCGGACTTAGAATCATGAGTCTCTTAAGTCCTCTAAGTGTGATTCCTCTTAGTATGCTATTAGACGTTTAGCCTGATCAACTAAACACTTTGTGCATATTTCGCAGAATCATGGCTGGTGGAAGTAGGAGAAGCGTCCCTGTTGATCCTCATACCGAATGGATGCAGAATGTCATCGAGACGCAACAAAAGATGATGAATGACATGATGCAAATGCAGCAGCAGCAGATGGCTCAAATGGCCCAAATGCATCAAGAGAGGATGGATCAACAACAACCGAATGTTCAACAACCTCCTCTGGAAGATCCGAATAGGGCTTACTTTCGTTTCCAGAAGATGAATCCCCAAAGTTTCAAAGGAGGACCTGAGGTGATGGTATCACATTTCTGGTTGGATTCGATGGAGAAGATTTTTAGGACTCTTCAATGCAGCGAAGAAGAGAAGGTTCTCTTTGCCGCCCATATGCTCGAGGAAGATGCTCAAACCTGGTGGACCAATGCTCATGAGTTGATGGTGAACCAGGGAACTCCTGTTACCTGGGTTAACTTCAAGGAGATGTTTATTGGTCACTTCTTCCCTCCGGTGATGAAGTTAAGCAAGCAAGCCGAGTTTGTTAACTTGAGGCAAGGTGAGATGTCAGTGGGTGAGTTCACCGCCAAGTTCGAAAGGCTGTCGCAGTTTTATCAATTGGCAAAGCATGCTCCTAATGATGAGTGGAAGATGCAGATGTACAAGGCAGGTCTTCGTGCGGATGTGGCCCAAGGTCTTAGCTCTTATGCTATGACTAGTTATGCTGGATTGGTGCAGCAAGCTTATGTTGCTGAGGCAGATCTCAACAGAATGTACGAAGAAAGGAAAGCTTATAGGAAGGAAAAGAAAAAGGCAGTGGAATTACCAACCCCAAGTGAGGAGCCAAAAGGTAACTCCTACAAAGGAAAGCAAGCTACAGCATCCGAACTACTAAGGTCCGGTAAGTGTCCGAAATGCGGAAGGCCACACACTGGAGAGTGTCGTTTGGGATCCACTGTGTGTTACTACTGCAAGGAAGAAGGGCATTATGCTAACGAGTGTCCGGCAAAGAAGAGGAATCGAGAGGAGAAATCTACTCCCGCCAGTGGAAGATTCTATGTGTTGGACGCTTCGAAGGGCAAAGCTGATGACAGTTCGGCGAAAGGTATATTGTGTGCTAATTGTTTTGATTGGTCCAATTTTGAGGACAAAATTTTTAAAAAGTTGGGGTGAATGTAACATCCCCTATTTTTCTATTTAATTATATTAATATAATTAAATTAGTAGTGAATTAATTAATTGATTGAAATTGTTTGAATTGAAAATGACTTGTTTGAGTTGTTGAGTATGGAATTGTATGTGATTGAGTAATTAATTAGGTTAAGTTAGGATGATTAGGATTGAGAGGAGTCATATGGAATAGAGTTAGTAAGTGAGGGGTATTTTCGTCCTTGTACCTTACCCTTTATAAACCCATCCAGCTGAAACAAAAACAACAACACTTCATTTTATAAAATTCTGGAACAGCAAAGAGATAGGGAGGAGAAGAGAGGGGATGCGAATGGGAGAGGAAGAGAAGAGGTGAGGGTTTCCTTCAAACCATCATGCATGCCTCATCTATCAACATATTCTGAATCATCTCCCTATTTCCTTTCCATTGATGCTAAGTTCATAGTCATCCTCAACCTCCACCACATTCCACCATTGAAGACCACCTTGAGCTTCACATGGCCAAACACCAAATCTTTCCCTTGCATGTCATATTAGAGAGTTGTAGAACCAGTCCCTGTACTTGAAACGCAAATTGGAGCAACCTAGAGAGTAGTCCAGTGGTTGGGTTTTCGGTTGGAAGTTAATTAGAGCGGTTTGCGTGAATTTGGAGTCACGTGTGATCGTGATCGTGAAGTCTCGGTGTGGTTTGTTCGTCTTCTAAAGGTGAGTTCTATAACTCACTAGGAAAACCATGAATATGTGTATTGTTGTGTTATTGAGTTTGTAGGTGAATCGGAATGGACACGGGAACGATCGGAATAGGAAAGAAAACGCGAAAAACTGTTTTTCTGTGACACTGTTAGTCACGCACGGACCGTGTGCCTCTGGGCACGGGTCGTGCGTGAGATTCTGGAACCACTGGTGCTGTTTTTGAAAACGCGCACGGATCGTGTGCCAAGACACACGGACCGTGCGTATCTCTCTGATACGACATTTTGAAATACGTCCTAAGTCGTTCCGATTGGTCCTAAGTCCCTTCCCATCCACTCCCCAAGGTTCCCCTAGGATAGGAACACCGTAATTCTACATGTTTAACTTGGACTGAAGTGGTAGCATTGATCGGGAAGTAATTCGGGATCGGAAAGGAATGACATGTTAAATGATGGACACGCACGGATCGTGTGTATGGGCGCACGGGTCGTGCGTGGTCTTCGGGTCGCCTCTTTTAAAAAGTGTTTTAAACCATTCTGAACGATTCCAATTGCTTTCTAATCCTTCCTTCCACCTTCCCCAATGTTACTATGATTGAATTGCCCTGAATTGAGTGGTAATTGATGGTGATTGGATCCAAATTATGTTAGTACCATACAATTGGTTATGTTTGGATTATGTTCAGGTTAAGTGAATGCTCATGTGATTGACCATTGATTCCATGTTATGAATTTGTGTTTGATGTATTGTGCTGGATTGACTGGTTTAGTAGGATTGATAAGTTAAGTTAGCGAACCTTAGAAATCCATGAGAGATCACTTAATAATTAGACTTAGTTAGTAATTAGATCACCTTAGTAATAAGTTTATGTTCAGTTCATTGTTCAGTTAAGTTATGGTTATGTTTAAGTTCATTGTTGAGTTCAGTTCAGGTATATCATCATATATACATCAGTTCAGTTAGGGTGACGACCCTATTTCAGTTTAGTGTGCTAGGGGAGGGGAAGTCATGAGCCCTATGAACCTAGGCCCCATCAGGGACCCAGCCGATTAGTGGGGACGGGTTCACCGGAAGCTTATTATGCCAAGTGACCGGTGACACGCTAAAATATCAGTTCAGTTTATGTGTTGTTTCTTATAACCGGCTTAAGGGTTATGAGGACAACGTTTAGTTCAGTTTATGAATTGCGTCTTGTAACCGGCCTAAGGGTTATAAGGACAACTTCAGTTAGCCAGCCACATAGTCAATTTTGAGGACTATGAGTTAGAATCAGAATAATGAATCAAGCATAATTGAACCGAGAGGTTTAGTAAGGGGTCGCGTTAGAACTCACTGAGACAAGTTGTCTCACCCAATCCATTGTTGTTGTTTTTCAGTTAAGCAGGGAAAGTGGAAGACAGTGAGGCACGGCTATGGAGACGCTTGAGGAGCTGCCGCTACCTTTATTTCTTTATGTCTTGTTATTCAGTTTCATTTGTATTTCGGTATTGTTATTCAGTTTCTTAGATGTACGATGGTACGACTTATGTTTTTTTAAGTTGTAAATCGCTTCCGCAGACTTTCGGTTTTGAGTACTGAACACTAGTTGAGGGTGTAAGGACCGCTTTATGTATATTATGTTCAGTTATGTAAGCGAACTTGATGGGTTTTTAGCATCGAGTATTAGTATGTGTTCAGTATTTAAAAAGGAAGTTACTCTGATGTATGCCAGTAGTGCGCTTCGGTAATTTCTACAAGTTAGAAATTAACGGGGTGTTACAGAAACGAACTCGATATTTTTATTAATGATTTTCTGGTTGTTATGTCCATGTGGACTCTTCAGTTATGTTTTATTATTTTCCGCTGCGTAGTTTGTTTCGTTATGTTGAGTTTTATAAGCGACGTTAAATTGAGGCTTGAGATTCTTTATTGGTGATGTGCTACGTGAACGCATGAATACTGAGTTGAACTGTTTTTTTTAAAATTGATAAGCGACGTTTTAGTGAAGTATGTGTAACATTCCCTATGAACGAAATTTGTAAACTCTGATTTTTATAAACAAAGTGACGGGTAGAAAGGGGTGTTACATTAGTGGTATCAGAGCAGTTCGGTCTGTCCGGCCAAGGTTGTCCTGTCATAGTGTCTTATGACAATAGATTAGTTCTGAATCTTTGGTTTGTGCTGCAGTGATAGTTCATAATGGCTGGAAGGAACGACGCTGCTCTTGCTGCTGCATTGCAGGCTATGGCTCAGGCTGTGCAGGGTCAGCAGAATGTTGGAGATAATGCTGGTTTTCGGAGTCTGACTACCTTCCAGAGAGAGAACCCGCCCACCTTTAAGGGCAAATATGATCCAGATGGTGCTATGACTTGGTTGAAGGAGATCGAGAGGATTTTCAGGGTGATGGACTGTACTGTTGAGCAGAAGGTCCGTTTTGGTACCCACATGTTAGCCGAGGAGGCCGACGACTGGTGGTTGGCTACTAGGCAGAGGTTAGAGGCTGTGCAGGAAGAGATTACTTGGGAGGTATTCAGCAGGGAATTTTTGAGAAAATATTTTCCTGAAGACGTCTGAGGGAAGAAAGAGATAGAGTTTTTAGAGCTGAAGCAGGGTGGTATGTCTGTGACTGCCTATGCGGCAAAATTTGTGGAACTAGCAAAATTTTATCCACACTACAGTGAGGCTACAGCTGAATTTTCAAAATGCATCAAATTTGAGAATGGGTTAAGGCCCGATATTAAAAAGGCCATTGGTTATCAGAAGATTCGTGTGTTCGCAGATCTGGTTGACAGTTGCAGAATCTTCGAGGAGGACAGTACTGCTCATTACAAAGCTACTTCTGAGAAAAAGGGCAAGTTCCAGAGTCGAAACAAGCCGTATGAGGTTCCTGCGGGTAAGGGTTATCAGAGGGCTGCTGGAGGTAAGGGTTCTAGTGGGGGAGATGCCCCTGCTAGCATTGTCTATTATAAGTGTGGCAAGCCTGGCCACAAGAGTACTACATGCAGGTCTGATGAGAGGAATTGCTACCGTTGTGGTAAAAAGGGTCATATGGCAGCCGAGTGTAAGGTCAAGGATGTGGTGTGTTTCAACTGTGGTGAGTCTGGGCATATCAGTACAAAGTGTACAAAGCCGAAGAAGGAAAGGTCTACTGGGAAGGTATTTGCATTGGCAGGAGAGGAGCATGATGATGATGGTCTGATTAGAGGTACGTGTTTTATTAATGGTACTTCTCTGAAATCTCTTATTGATACTGGTGCTACCCATTGTTTTATATCTGTTGATTGTTGTAAGAGATTAGGTCTTGTTTTATCTGCTATGTGTGGGGATATGGTTGTCGATACTCCTGCGAAGGGGTCGGTGATTACGTCCCAGGTGTGTTCTCAGTGTCCCGTGTCGATCTTCGGGAGGGACTTTATTGTGAATTTTGTCTGTTTGCCGTTGCGAGGTCTGGATGTAATCTTAGGCATGGACTGGTTAGAGAATAATCACGTTCATATCAACTGTCGTAGCAAGTCGGTTAGTTTCGGGGAAGAAGATTCGGTTTTGGTATCTGCTGGTCAGTTGAAGAGATTGAAGAAAGAGGGAGTTCAGTTATTTGCGTTGATGGCTTCGTTGTCTACTGAGAGTCAGGCTGTTATTGAAGAACTGAGGGTAGTACGTGAGTTTCCTGAAGTCTTTCCTGATGAAATTCCGGGTGTGCCGCCGGAAAGAGAGGTTGAGTTTTCGATTGATCTTGTACCTCGTACGAGGCCTGTGTCTATGGCACCGTACAGAATGTCGGCGTCGGAATTGTCTGAGTTGAAGACGCAACTTGAAGAATTGCTTGAGAAAAAGTTTGTGAGACCGAGTGTGTCGCCGTGAGGAGCTCCGGTATTGTTAGTGAAGAAGAAAGATGGGAGCATGAGGTTATGTGTGGACTATCGTCAGCTGAATAAGGTAACTATCAAGAATAAGTATCCGCTTCCGAGGATCGACGATCTGATGGATCAGTTAGTGGGTGCCCGTGTTTTCAGCAAAATTGATTTGAGGTCCGGATATCATCAGATTAAAGTAAAGGATGAGGATGTTCAGAAGACAGCGTTCAGGACAAGGTATGGGCATTATGAATATTCAGTGATGCCGTTCGGTGTGACCAATGCTCCTGGTGTATTTATGGAATATATGAACCGTATTTTCCATAATTACTTAGATCGGTTCGTGGTGATCTTCATAGATGATATTCTAGTTTATTCTAAATCAGAGGAAGAGCATGCTGAGCACCTGAAGTCAGTGTTGGAAGTTTTAAAAGAGAAAAAGTTGCACGCTAAGTTATCGAAGTGTGAGTTCTGGCTGAAAGAGGTGAGTTTCCTTGGGCACGTGATTTCTGGTAATGGTATTGCGGTTGATCCGGCAAAAGTAGAAGCAGTGTTAGAGTGGGAGTCTCCGAAGTCCGTAACAGAGATTAGAAGCTTTTTGGGTTTGGCTGGGTACTACAGGAGGTTCATCGAGGGTTTTTCCAAGTTGGCCCTTCCGTTGACTCAGTTGACTTGTAAGGGTAAAGTTTTTGTTTGGGATGCTCGCTGTGAGGAAAGTTTTATGGAACTGAAAAAGAGATTGACAACGTCGCCTGTTTTGACGTTGCCTAATCCGGAGGAACCGTTTGTTGTATATTGTGACGCTTCGAAGATGGGTCTGGGTGGTGTGCTGATGCAAGATGGAAAAGTTGTTGCGTATGCATCGAGGCAATTGCGGATTCATGAGAAAAATTACCCTACGCATGATTTGGAGTTGGCTGCTGTGGTATTTGTGCTTAAGATTTGGAGGCACTACCTTTATGGTTCGAGGTTCGAAGTGTTCAGTGATCATAAGAGTTTAAAGTATCTGTTCGATCAGAAAGAGTTGAATATGAGACAGCGTCGGTGGTTGGAGCTCTTGAAGGATTATGACTTTGGTTTGAATTATCATCCCGGCAAAGCTAATGTCGTGGCTGATGCTTTAAGCAGAAAGTCGTTGCATATGTCGGCGATGATGGTGAAGGAATTAGAGTTGATCGAGGAATTCAGAGATTTGAGTTTAGTTTGCAAAATGACACCTCGCAGTGTCAAACTGGGAATGTTAAAGATCGATAATGATTTCCTGGGCAGCATCAGGGAAGCTCAGAAAGCAGATGTCAAGTTAGTGGATTTAATTAATGGGGTCGGTCAATCTGAAGATGAAGATTTCAAATTAGATTCCAGTGGTGTGTTGAGGTTCCGGGGTAGGATCTGTGTTCCGGACGACGAAGAGATGAGAAAGGCAATTTTAGAGGAGGGTCACCGTAGCAAGTTGAGTATCCATCCTGGAGCGACGAAAATGTATCAAGATCTGAAAAAGATGTTTTGGTGGTATGGTATGAAGAGAGATGTGGCACAGTTTGTGTATGCCTGTTTGACCTGTCAGAAATCTAAGGTTGAGCATCAGAAGCCTGCAGGGTTAATGCAACCGTTGGAAGTTCCAGAGTGGAAATGGGATAGCATTGCGATGGATTTTGTGACGGGATTGCCGAATACGGCTAAGGGTTATGACACTATCTGGGTGGTCGTTGATAGGTTGACGAAATCTGCCCACTTTATTCCTATTAACATCACTTATCCGGTGTCGAGGTTGGCAGAGGTCTATGTCAAAGAAATTGTGAGGCTGCACGGTGTTCCGAAAAGTATTGTGTCCGATAGGGATCCGAGGTTCACTTCCGAGTTTTGGAAGAGTTTGCAGAAAGAATTGGGTTCAAAGTTAAAAATGAGTTCGGCGTATCATCCCCAGACAGACGGTCAGTCAGAGAGGACAATTCAGTCATTAGAGGATTTGTTGAGGGCTTGTGTATTGGAACAGCGGGGTTCATGGGATTCCTACCTTGCGTTGATTGAGTTCACTTATAACAACAGTTACTATTCCAGTATTGGGATGGCACCGTTTGAAGCATTGTACGGTCGAAAGTGCAGAACGCCATTGTGTTGGTATGAGTCGGGAGAGAGTGTAGTGTTGGGACCGGAGATTGTCCGGGAGACTACGGAGAAGATCAAGATGATCCGTGAAAAGATGAAGGCTTCGCAGAGTCGTCAGAAGAGTTATCATGACAAGCGGAGGAAGGATTTAGAGTTTCAGGAGGGTGAGCATGTGTTCTTGAGGGTTTCTCCTATTACCAGTGTTGGTCGAGCGTTGAAATCTAAGAAGCTCATTCCTCGATTTGTTGGTCCTTATCAGATTTCTGAAAGAATCGGAAATGTGGCTTATAGAGTGGCTTTACCGCCAAATCTTTCGAACTTGCATGACGTGTTTCACGTGTCACAACTTCGGAAGTATGTTTCGGATCCATCTCATGTGATCCATATGGATGATGTGGAGGTGCGGGATAATCTCACTGTGGAGACGATGCCCGTACGGATTGAGGATCGTGAAGTGAAAGCGCTTAGAGGCAAAGAAATTGCATTAGTGAAAGTGGTCTGGCTAGGAGCTGCCGGCGAGAGTATGACTTGGGAGCTAGAGAGCAAGATGCGAGAATCCTACCCAGAGTTGTTTGATCAGGTAAATTTCGAGGACGAAATATTCTAAGTGGGGGAGAGTTGTAACACCCTAAAATTATTTAATTAATTTATTTAATTAAGTAATTGGGGATTTAAATTAAATTAATTGATATAATGTAATTAATTAGAATTTTATTAATTTTTGGTGGTATTAGGAGGGAGTGGAGGCGCCACTTGCATGACTTGGGCTTGAGTGGAAGGCCCAAGCCCATGATCCACAAGTATGCGAAGTGGAGTAGTGTTTGGGGGCTAGGGTTGCTGGATTATTGTTGCGAAATTTCAAGTGAGAGCTAGAGAGAAAGAAAAGAGCGTGAGAAAGAGAGAGAGCAAGGAGGCGGCCAAGAGGAGAAGGAGAAGAGGATTCGAAGATCAAGAGGGAGGGATCTCCGTTGTTGCTGTGGCTCTGTAGGTGACTTCTCCTAGGGCATCGAATTCTTCTTGAAAAGGTTAGGGGAGCTCTATCCTTCCATCTAATAAATCCTATGATAGGTTCTAGATCTAAGGTTCATGCTAGATTTCATGATGTTCTTGATGTTCTTTTGCGTTTCTTGATGTTCTTGATGTTAACATTCCATATATGTTCATTATGATGTGTTTGCGAATTCGATTCATTGTTTGGCGAGATCTATGAAATTGTCTTATTGGTGGTGATATGCGCATATGTTGAGAATCCATAATTGTAATCCATGTGTTTGGCTTGTTGAGATGAGGTCGCATAGGGGTTGAGGGTGTTTGGGCGCCTAGGGCGCCAAGATGATGTTGGTGACGTTTTCAATTGAATTTTTAGTAAATTGAATTTTGGTGATTTCGAAATCAAATAGGTGCATTTTTGGTTGCTGGAAAAATTTGAGTTTTTACACCTTAAAATTGTTAGGAAACCAATTTTCAGTGTTAAAAAGTTGTTGAACAAAATTCTGGATTTGATGCTGTTTGCTGGGCGCTAAGCGCCTGTGCTGGGCGCTGGGCGCCTGTGGTGTGTGTGTTGCGCGTGTGTGCGCGCCTGGGCGCTAGGCGCCCGTGTCGTTGTTGTCTTGTGCGTGTGTGCGCGCCTGGGCGCTGGGCGCCTGTGGCGTGTTGTGTTGCTGCATGTTGCGCCAAGGCGCTGGGCGCCAGGCGCTGAACGCCCGTGTGTGTTGCGTGTGTGCGTTGTGTTGTGCGCCTGGGCGCTGGGCGCCAGTGCGCGTGTTGCCTGGTTGCCTGGGCGCCTAAGGCGCCTGTTTCCAGTATGTTGCCTGATTTTCCCCAAACTTATTTTTAACATAACTTTTGACTCAGACGTCCGTTTTGAACGATTCGAAAAGTGTCGTGAAGCTTTTTACGTTGTCTATCTATGGGTCCAATTTTTAAAATGAAAAATTGTTATTTTCTGACTGTTTGTGGGCGCCCAAGTGGCTGTCCCCGGTGATCGTCCCAGTGACATTGAAAAATGATATGGAGCTCTTTAAAAATCCCTTTTTGGTGTATAAACAACAGTTTTAACGTGGTAGTGTCAAAAATGATGATTTTGACGAGGATGCCCATGGTGGCTAGTCAAATGACGTTTTTGCCCTCAGTGGCTATGATTTGAGTTGATTGATATCTGTGTGTAAGTGACGATGAAAACCCAGTGACGTTTGAGGCTCGAAGGGCTAAGTGATGTTAAGGTCTAAATGGCCAGTGACGCTGTGTGCTGATTGTGAATTTGACAGGTGCTGTGCTCTTGCGAGCAAAAACCGGTAAGTGACGGGTCACATAGTTGACTATGATTTGAGCAATTGTGTGTTTGTGTGTTGTGAATGGTGCATGTCATAGTGTCCCATGCCCATATGCATAAATCCAGTGACGTTTGGGGCCTGAGTGGCTAAGTGACGATGAGGCCTTAAGGGCTAAGCGACGTTTTGTGAAAAGGTACCTTCATGCATATACCCGCGAGTGGGTTGCATTTTCATAAGCCTACATGACATGAGATGAGTTATTGTAAGTGATGTGAATGATGACTGTGATGTGATATTTAGTGTTTTGGATGCTGATTGTTCTAGTGTGTAGCCTATGATTAGTACTTATCATGTTTTCTATTATATGGATTGAAATGATGCTCACCCTTTCCTGTTTGAATGTTACCCCCGTGTTGGTAACGTGCAGGTGATTCCCAGTGAATGCCTTAGCTTCACTTCTTGAGTCGAGTCGTCATGCTCTGATACGTAGCACTCAGGGGGGGAAACGAACTCGATATTTTTATTAATGATTTTCTGGTTGTTATGTCCATGTGGACTCTTCAGTTATGTTTTATTATTTTCCGCTGCGTAGTTTGTTTCGTTATGTTGAGTTTTATAAGCGACGTTAAATTGAGGCTTGAGATTCTTTATTGGTGATGTGCTACGTGAACGCATGAATACTGAGTTGAACTGTTTTTTTTAAAATTGATAAGCGACGTTTTAGTGAAGTATGTGTAACATTCCCTATGAACGAAATTTTTAAACTCTGATTTTTATAAACAAAGTGACGGGTAGAAAGGGGTGTTACACATAGGAGCAAGTTGAGTATTCATCCAGGGGCTACGAAAATGTACCAAGATTTGAAGAAAATGTTCTGGTGGCCTGGTATGAAGAAGGATGTGGCACGGTTTGTGTATTCTTGCCTGACTTGTCAGAAGTCTAAGATTGAGCATCAGAAGCCCGCGGGGTTGATGCAACCATTGGAGATTCCGGGATGGAAATGGGATAGCATTTCCATGGATTTCGTGACTGGTTTGCCAAATACAGTGAGAGGGTTTGATGCTATATGGGTGGTTGTGGACAGGTTGTCTAAGTCTGCTCATTTCTTACCAATTAATATGACTTATCCAGTTCCAAAGTTGGCAGAAATCTACATCAAGACTATTGTGAAGTTGCATGGCGTTCCGCTTAGTATTGTATCTGATAGAGATCCAAGATTCACATCTGAATTTTGGAGAAGTTTGCAAGAAGCTTTGGGCTCTAAGTTGAGGTTGAGCTCCGCTTATCATCCGCAGACAGATGGTCAGACGGAGAGGACTATTCAGTCGTTAGAGGACTTGTTGAGAGCATGTGTTCTTGAGCAGGGAGGTTCATGGGATTCTCATCTTCCGTTGATAGAGTTCACTTACAACAACAGTTTTCATTCTAGTATTGGTATGGCACCGTTTGAGGCGTTGTATGGTCGGAGATGTAGGACTCCGTTGTGTTGGTATGAATCTGGGGAGAGTGCAGTATTGGGGCCTGAAATTGTGCGAGAAACAACTGAGAAGGTAAAATTAATCCGTGAGAAGATGAAAGCGTCACAGAGTCGACAAAAGAGCTATCATGATAAGAGAAGGAAGGATTTAGAGTTTCAGGCTGGTGATCATGTGTTTCTGAGAGTCACTCCGGTGACTGGTGTTGGGCGTGCCTTGAAATCTAAGAAGTTAACTCCCCGTTTCATTGGTCCGTATCAGATTACGGAGAGGGTGGGAAGTGTTGCTTATAGGGTGGTTTGCCGCCTAATCTTTCGAACTTGCATGACGTGTTTCACGTGTCACAACTTCGAAAGTATGTTCCGGACCCATCTCATGTGATTCAGATGGATGAAGTAGAGGTGCGGGACAATCTCACTGTGGAGACTATGCCTGTGCGGATTGAAGATAGAGAAGTGAAGACTCTGAGAGGGAAAGAAATTCCTTTGGTGAAAGTGGTGTGGTTAGGAGCTGCTGGTGAGAGTATGACTTGGGAGCTGGAGAGTAAGATGCGGAAAGCGTATCCGGAGTTGTTTGATTCAGGTAATTTCGAGGACGAAATATTCTAAGTGGGGGAGAGTTGTAACGCCCCAAAATAATTTAATTAATTATTTAATTAAGTTATTTAAGGCTTACAATATTTATTTAATTTAATTAAATAATTCAAGGTTTAATTATTTTATTTTATTTATTAGGAGGTGTTGTCACGGATTGAGTGGTGCGAGCAAGGGCCCGTGATCCACAATTAGGCCCGTGGCCCATTGCCTTGTCAAAGTATTCGACTCACAAGGGGTCTAGGGGTTAGTTTCATTTTGTTACTCTATTGAAAAAAAAAATAAGAAAAGAAACGTAAAGGAGAGAGTGAGAAGAGAAGAGTTGCGAAGGGAAGAGGAGAAGAAGAAGAGAGGGGCGAATCACTCAAGGAGGAGGAAGGGCTTGATTGGAGTCTTGCATTTTTCCCTTGGAGCTTGCTAGCAATTCGACTTCCATAAGGTTAGGGGGTCCTCTTTTTGTTCTTAATGATTTATGCGAATTGGTGATTGCTTAGGGTTAGGGTTCTAGGTTAGTTCTATGGATGAATTGAGAGGTTGATGATTAATTGATAGTATTGTGATGCTTGATGTTGAATTGTTATGTTGAAAATCGTATGATTGATGCTTGAGTTGTTGCTAATGCGAATTGGACATCATATGTTTGAATATATGACTATTTGATGCTTACTTGGTGAAATTGAGAATTATGGTGACCCTTGAATCATATTGAGATAATTGGGTGTTTAATGATTTTAAATTGGTGATTGAAAGTGAAAAATTCTGGTTTTGGAAGCTCCTAGGCGCCTTGGGCGCCATATGTGTGTTGCTGGAATTTTCTGTTTTGCGCCTAGTCATGGGCGCCAGGCGCCTAGCAGTGTGCCTGCGCCAGTTTTCCCAAATTCTGCTGCCCCTGTGTTGCTGTCTGTGTCACTGTGTTGCTGTGCCTGTTGCCCTGTGTTGCTGTGTGCTGTGTCACTGTGCTGCCAGTTTTGGCGCTAGGTGCTTATGTCATGGGCGCCAAGGGCCCCAATGTTCTGGTGATAGTTTTGTAAAAATTGTTTTCAGGTTTTCATATTCAGGTAAAATGGCTCCTGTAAAATGATTTTGGGCAACAAAAGAGTTGGATTGCGTGTTTTCCCTAGGCGCCTAGTGCATGGGCGCCAAAAATGCTGTTCACTTTTAGACAAAATTTTTGTAGGGTTCTCTTATTCTGAGCATTTGGCTCGTACAAAATAAATTTCGAAGTAAAATGAGTTGTATTTCGTGTTGGCCTTAGGCGCCTAGTGCCTGGGCGCTGTGTTCCCCTGCGCTAGTTCCTGCGCCAGTTTCTGGGTGCCAGCGCCGAGGCGCCAGCGCCTAGGCGCGTGCTGTGTTCCTGGGCGCCAGCGCCTGTGCCCGTGTTGCTGTTCCTGGGCGCCCAGCGCCTTGTGCCAAGTTCTGTGTTGCCCCTGGGCGCCCAGCGCCCATGCGCCAGTTTCAGGATGTCTAAGTATTTTTCCTATTTTGTTTTTAATGTAACTTTTGACTCGGTTATCCAAATTTAACGGTTCAAAATGCGTTTCGAAGCTAGTTTCAGTGTCTATCCAATTGTCCCAATTTTATGCAAAAATAATTATTTTACTGGTGTTTTCTGGGCTGATGGTGTTCAAGTGTCCAAATGGCTATTTTTATCCATTTTCCCCTATGTTGTGTCAATGTTCTAAGTTGGTCTATTTGAATTGGTGTTGGTGTGAGTGGTGGGCTGAATTGGTGAATGTGATGAGGTGAGATTGGCGAGCAGAGGCTTCGGCCTAATTTTAATTTGGTTAGCTGATTAATGCACTATGGTGAGATTATAAATTAAAATGGTGAGCTGAAATGAAATGGTGATTTATTTAATTGTAGCGTGTTGTGATGCATTTCCATAACACCTCATGAAATCATGTGCATTATTGGTGAGCAGAGGCTTCGGCCTAATTTTATTTGGTGAGCAGAGGCTACGGCCTATTTGTATTTGGTGACGGATCCGACATGCATGTGCCCGTGGAGTTTGGGTTGCATTTTCATGCATAACCATACCTTTTGCATTGTTGTTTGGTGAATGTAACTGTGATGTGGTTAGTGCTCTTATTGTGAATTGGTGTGTCTGTTTTCCCTTTCCTATGCAGTGCTTAATTCCCATACGTTATTAATTATGAAAAGAGACTCACCCTACTGCTTTTATGTTGCTTCTTATGTCGGCAACGTGCAGGTAATAACGAGTGAAGGTTTCCCTTATGCCTTCGTCTGATAGGAAGTGTCACGCTCTGATACGTAGCACCAGGGGGGGTGTCCTATGTTTATGTGCTGTTTTCATTAACCGTTAGATTTTATTGGTGATGTATTGGTTTTTATTGTTAGAACTTATTATTATTCCGCTGCTGGTGGTGATTGAATTTAGTTGATGCGAACTTAACGTTTTCTTATGGTGTTATGTATCTGGTGTTTTGAACCGAACTGTTAAACGTGAAGTGATTGATTTTTATGGAGTAAGTGTAGCACTCGCTTAAATTATTTTCAAAAAAAAAAAAAAGAGACTCTGATTTTATTAAAAAGTAAGGTTATTAGAAAAGGGGTGTTACAACCTGTAACACCCCCTTTACTAGTAACTATTATTTAGTTAATTTAAAAATCAGAGTTCGCAAAAACCGTTTTAATGCAACCACGAGAGGGTGCCACATTTAAAACACCAACGTATCATATCCCCCAAATTAATATATAAGTATAAAAACATCGCAGCGGAATAATCACCAAAATTCACCATATCAAAATACATCCCGAAAATAGAGTTCAACAACAATTAAAATAAACCAGTAAGCTAAAAACGCCCCACCCCGGTGCTACGTATCAGAGCTGACTCGACCCACTGGAGAGAAGGTACTAGATCACCTTCACCCGCTATCACCTGCACGTTGCCGACATGAGAAGCAACATAAAAGCAGTAGGGTGAGTCTCATTTCATAAGTAATAACATATAAGATCAACAATATATAGATCAGGCAACGAATAGCACCACTTCACATTAATAATAGCACACCATCATTTCACATCACTGAGACACAACACCCACACACACAGCTCTAATAGCACATCGTCACTTTATTCATTCACAGGCAACAACGAGGGTATGTGACATGTATGCAATGCGACCCAACTCCTAGACGTATGCATGTGGATCCATCAACACCAAAAACTTGCCTTGAGGGCACTCACCAAGATAGGCCGAAGCCTCTGCTCACCAAAATAGGCCGAAGCCTCTGCTCACCAAAATATGCACATGATAATGTGACGCCATGACCATGCACCATACACACCAACACATGTAAACACACCCCATAATTAACATACTCAACAATTAAACCTTGTGGGCACATCACTAACAAGACCGAAGTCTTCTGCTCGCCAATAATTTATAATAAGGTCGAAACCTTCTGCTCACCATAAATATCATATTAACTCTCCAATTATATCTCCGCTCACCAGTAATATTATATTAACACACCAATACTTATTCAGCTCACCAATCATATTATAACAACTCACAAATATTTATTCAGCTCACCAATCATATTATGAGGACTACGCCGCACCGTAAAGACTAAAAACACACCAAGGGCCAAAACTTCACCATAAGGACCAAACAACACCAAAACTAGGCAATAATATCCTAGACACCGACTAAGGCAGGATTGAGTCACAGGCTTAGACGCGCACCTAGACGCACCTAGACATCACCGGGACAACTCACAAACGACACGGGATAAAATGAAATCGCTCTAGCCAAAACGTTCACAATAAAAAGTTGCTCGGTCAATACAAAATTTGGCTAGGGAAAAAGTGCTCAGAAAATCGAGTTTTCCACAAAAAACCATTTTTTAACAGTCTTGACAGCAACACTGCACAGTGGCAGCAACACTGTCACTGTGCAACACACACATAAACCAAAACTTGCACACATCTCCCAAATGGTGAGTGCTACAGAAAATCCGCTCGAGCCAAAACGTTCACAATAAAAAGTTGCTCGGTCAATACAAAATATGGCTAGGGAAAAAGTGGTTAGAAAATCGAGTTTTTGACGAAAAACACATTTGTCACTGTTCTGCCAGCAACACTGCAGCAGAACAGCAACACAGCAAGCAACACACAGCAACTGTGCAGATTTTTCCTGCAGCAGTGCGCCTACTTCGGCGAATTAATTAAAATAGTAAACGATAACGGATTTCAACAAAAGACCACTCCTTGGAAAGCTCTTTGAGTGTAGTTTCAGCCTGTGATTTTCATTTTTCAAAATAAGTATCCAACTGGTACAGTTTTTCAAATTTCTACAGAGAGGTACCAATTCGGACAGAATTTTGTGACCCGACTTTGGAGACTTATAACTTGAGCTACACAACTCCGATTTAAACGAAACCAGTGCCAAAACGACCGGCGTTAAGTCTACTTTCTAACGCAATCAGCCACCAATTTTTCCAGTCGACCAAACAGTGCCAGTTTACGAAAACACGAAACAGTGTTCAGAAAATACACAACACGACACATCAATTTTTGACCCCGAAACTTGTCACGCTCCCAATTCGGGTTTAAGGCCACGTCATGCCACGCGAATACCAACATAAACTCCAAAATATAAGGCGTCCCGATTTCATCAAACCCCAACATACATAGTAATCATCACATATTATAAATTCACACCACAATTAATTTCAGCAACATAACGATTCAATTTAACAATCACCCATAATACCAACCCCTAAATTATTAATCAAATAGGTTATTAGAGATGAAGGAGAGCCCCCTAACCTTTTGATATTGAAGAACACACGGCTTCAGCGACCCTCCAAGACACCAATAATTCCTAGCCCCTTTCTTTTTCTCTCCTTCAGTCTCGCCTCTCTTCTAGTTTTTCTTAGGGATTTCGTGAATGCCTAATCAAAACCCTAGGTGAGCTCTCTTATAGCGCCTAGGTCTAATGTTATGGGCCATGGGCTATTTTAATTAAATCACTTAAGCCCTTTTCATCCAGTCCTCTTATTTTATTAAATCTAATTACTAACAAGGCCTCCCTACTAAACACACTTATTTATTATTATCTTATTTTTACCACTTAATTTATATAATTAAATCTATCAAATAAATCTAACCAAATAAATCACCCAAACAATTAATTAAGCATTTAAATAAAATTGGGGCGTTACAACTCTCCCCCACTTAGAATATTTTCGTCCTCGAAAATTTAAATAGGAACATGGTTATACTCTAACCAGTTCATACCCAAGATCACAACTACCCCACTCAACGGCGAACAAAAATTCATAAGAAAGTCTCTGTCGAAGGATCGACAAGGGACACAAAGAACACACCGGCAACACAAGATCAATTATAGCAGCAACACAAGACCTAACGTCTACAACATTCGACAGTACTAAAACAATGGATGGCATCGGTATTGACAATAGATTCTAACAGAGTACCCTTAACGAAACACGTACCTCTAATACTACCATCATTCCTCCGTTAACATATGAGTCCCAAACTTCACTTTCTGAGCTGGAGTACACTCCATGACACGAAAGACCCGCTAAAACTAACACTCTCCCACTAACAATCACACACAGTTCACACAGCAGGGAAGGTCAAAAACAAACCAGACAACAGCACATAGGGATACACAAAACACATAACACTAATAGGGATGTCTCCCCCACTAGATCACTTACCATTGGCAACTTTTGATGTACCTGCAACGCAAACATTGGTTAGCACTAAAAAGACAACAGTTGGTCGCTAACCGACACAACGACTCGATGACTTGGCCGGACGGACCAACCATTGCTCTGATACCAACTTGTAACACCCCCTTTACTAATAACTATTATTTAGTTAATTTAAAAATCAGAGTTCGCAAAAACCGTTTTAATGCAACCACGAGAGGGTGCCACATCTAAAACACCAACGTATCATATCCCCCAAATTAATATATAAGTATAAAAACATCGCAGCGGAATAATCACCAAAATTCACCATATCAAAATACATCCCGAAAATAGAGTTCAACATCAATTAAAATAAACCAGTAAGCTAAAAACGCCCCACCCCGGTGCTACGTATCAGAGCTGACTCGACCCACTGGAGAGAAGGTACTAGATCACCTTCACCCGCTATCACCTGCACGTTGCCGACATGAGAAGCAACATAAAAGCAGTAGGGTGAGTCTCATTTCATAAGTAATAACATATAAGATCAACAATATATAGATCAGGCAACGAATAGCACCACTTCACATTAATAATAGCACACCATCATTTCACATCACTGAGACACAACACCCACACACACAGCTCTAATAGCACATCGTCACTTTATTCATTCACAGGCAACAACGAGGGTATGTGACATGTATGCAATGCGACCCAACTCCTAGACGTATGCATGTGGATCCATCAACACCAAAAACTTGCCTTGAGGGCACTCACCAAGATAGGTCGAAGCCTCTGCTCACCAAAATAGGCCGAAGCCTCTGCTCACCAAAATATGCACATGATAATGTGACGCCATGACCATGCACCATACACACCAACACATGTAAACACACCCCATAATTAACATACTCAACAATTAAACCTTGTGGGCACATCACTAACAAGACCGAAGTCTTCTGCTCGCCAATAATTCATAATAAGGTCGAAACCTTCTGCTCACCCAAAATATCATATTAACTCTCCAATTATATCTCCGCTCACCAGTAATATTATATTAACACACCAATACTTATTCAGCTCACCAATCATATTATAACAACTCACAAATATTTATTCAGCTCACCAATCATATTATGAGGACTACGCCGCACCGTAAAGACTAAAAACACACCAAGGGCCAAAACTTCACCATAAGGACCAAACAGCACCAAAACTAGGCAATAATATCCTAGACACCGACTAAGGCAGGATTGAGTCACAGGCTTAGACGCGCACCTAGACGCACCTAGACATCACCGGTGTAACAGCCCGAAAATAGTAGATTAATTTTCTAGTTAATTAAATGAGGTTTAGGTGGTAGGAGATAATTAATTAATCGATTTAATTAATTATTTAGGGTTTTGAGAGTTAAATAAATAGAATTGTTTAATTGGACCTAGGGTTAGTTTTAGATGGTGGTGGCGAGTTGAAGTGGATTAGGAGAAGCCCATGATTAGGTCATTAAGTGGAAGCCCATGTCCATTAAGCTAGGCGCCTATAAGATGCCAATCTTAGGGTTTGGTGATTCATTCCAACACTTTAGAAAAAAATAGAGAGAGTGGGACGGCTTGGAGAGAGGAGAGGCGTGAAACCATAAGAGAGAGATGAAAGAAGAAGGGCGCAAAACCCTAGAGGAGAGAGAGAGGAAGTTTTCGCATGCACCAAGGAGGGAGAGGAGGATCTTAGTTGCTGAATTTTGATGGTAGCTTGCTCACCAAGAGATAGGTGTTCTTCGATTATGAGGTAAGGGGGCTCTCGTTCATAGTTAATAATTTATAAACCACGAAATCATGGGGACTAGGTGTTAGGAGTAGTTGTTTAAATTGCTGTTGATGTTTATAATATCTATATGTGGCTGAAGTGTGATGGTTGTTTGTGTTGTTGAATTCACTGTTTTGAGATGTTCTGACATAGGTTTAGTATTTCAGTGACTGAGAACGTTTTACTAATTGAAAAATTATGTGGTTTGTCATTTCGAAAACTTGATTGAATTCTTGTTAATTTGGCGTTGATTTGGTTGCATTTGGAGTTGTAAAACTTGAGTTATAGGTGAAACAAGTTAGGTTAAAATTCTGGGAACGATGTGGGTAGAGGTTCAGTATTTCGGTAACTGGGAACGTTGTGTTGACTGAAAAATTATGTGGTTTACTATTATGGAAAATAGACTTAATGCTTGTTAATATGGCACTGGTTTGGTTGCGTTTAGAGTTGTGTAGCTCGAGATATGAATTTCACAAGTTAGGGTAAGATTCTGGAAACAATCTGGATATAGGTTCAGTAAATCTGTGGTCGTGAGTGTTCTATTCGTCTAAAAATTATGGGGTTTGTTTTGTTGGAAAGTAGACTTAATTTCCTACTGAATAGGCACTGATTTCGCTAAATTTCATTGAGAAATGAGGGAGAAGATTTGATTTCAAAATGACTAATAATTCTGTCCGAATTTTGTGGGATTTGTTGCTCCGAATTTTGTGGGATTTATTGCTGCTGTTTATATTGCTGTGATGCTACAATACGAGATAGTTGTTAATGTGGTATAGTATTTGTTACGTGCTTTGTTGTGGTTATGTGACGAGGTAGCTGTGATGCTACAACACGTGGTATTTATATGAAATGATTTATAACGAGATATGGTGATATAGTATTTATTAATTGAATGCTTTGAGTTGGTGTAATTGGTGCATGAGTCATGAGTCACATTGTCATATGCATTCTTACGAGGTAGCTGTGATGCTACAACACGAGGTTTATTACGAGTTGCGCCCGTCGTGGCCTTTACGAGATCGGTACCGCATGCATATGCCCGGAGGGGTTGCATTTCATACATTGCATACACGTCCTGTGTTTGATTTCGTCTTCTTGAACTAATGGTGTAACTGTATTCTGGGTGTAACTGCATTTGGTGTGACGGTACTTGGTGTAACAGTATTCGGCGTAACTGGATTTGGTGTAACTGTATTATTGGTGTAGTAAATTGATGGTATCCCTGGTGTGCCTATTATACTGTGTTTCTTGTTTTATCTATTATTATCTATGTATTGAGACTCACCCTACTGCGTCGTGTTGCCTCGTATGTCGGCAACCTGCAGGTGACGGTGACGGAAGGTGGCTAGAGATTCTTCTTCTAGTATGGTTGAGTCGGCTCTGATACGTAGCACTCGGGAGGGTTGTCCTTGTGTCTTTCCTTATGTGTTATGTATATGCCTTTCTAAGTTGTAAACCTTTTGAAGTATGATTGCCAAGTTAAACCTTTTTATTTCCGCTGCATGTTTTTGAAAAGAAGTTAGTTATAATTAAAGTACTCTGTTTGCGAAGTGGTTTTCCGGTTCGAAAAATGTGACACTCTTTTGGTGCGAAAAACTCTGATATTTATTTAATAAACCGTTGGGTAGAAAATGGGGTGTTACATTAGTGGTATCAGAGCAATGGTTGGTCCGTCCGGCCAAGTCATCGAGTCGTTGTGTCGGTTAGCGACCAACTGTTGTCTTTTTAGTGCTAACCAATGTTTGCGTTGCAGGTACATCAAAAGTTGCCAATGGTAAGTGATCTAGTGGGGGAGACATCCCTACTAGTGTTATGTGTTTTGTGTATCCCTATGTGCTGTTGTCTGGTTTGTTTTTGACCTTCCCTGCTGTGTGAACTGTGTGTGATTGTTAGTGGGAGAGTGTTAGTTTTAGCGGGTAAATTTCGAGGGCGAAATTCTTTTTAGGGGGGGAGAGTTGTAACAGCCCGAAAATAGTAGATTAATTTTCTAGTTAATTAAATGAGGTTTAGGTGGTAGGAGATAATTAATTAATCGATTTAATTAATTATTTAGGGTTTTGAGAGTTAAATAAATAGAATTGTTTAATTGGACCTAGGGTTAGTTTTAGATGGTGGTGGCGAGTTGAAGTGGATTAGGAGAAGCCCATGATTAGGTCATTAAGTGGAAGCCCATGTCCATTAAGCTAGGCGCCTATAAGATGCCAATCTTAGGGTTTGGTGATTCATTCCAACACTTTAGAAAAAAATAGAGAGAGTGGGACGGCTTGGAGAGAGGAGAGGCGTGAAACCATAAGAGAGAGATGAAAGAAGAAGGGCGCAAAACCCTAGAGGAGAGAGAGAGGAAGTTTTCGCATGCACCAAGGAGGGAGAGGAGGATCTTAGTTGCTGAATTTTGATGGTAGCTTGCTCACCAAGAGATAGGTGTTCTTCGATTATGAGGTAAGGGGGCTCTCGTTCATAGTTAATAATTTATAAACCACGAAATCATGGGGACTAGGTGTTAGGAGTAGTTGTTTAAATTGCTGTTGATGTTTATAATATCTATATGTGGCTGAAGTGTGATGGTTGTTTGTGTTGTTGAATTCACTGTTTTGAGATGTTCTGACATAGGTTTAGTATTTCAGTGACTGAGAACGTTTTACTAATTGAAAAATTATGTGGTTTGTCATTTCGAAAACTTGATTGAATTCTTGTTAATTTGGCGTTGATTTGGTTGCATTTGGAGTTGTAAAACTTGAGTTATAGGTGAAACAAGTTAGGTTAAAATTCTGGGAATGATGTGGGTAGAGGTTCAGTATTTCGGTAACTGGGAACGTTGTGTTGACTGAAAAATTATGTGGTTTACTATAATGGAAAATAGACTTAATGCTTGTTAATATGGCACTGGTTTGGTTGCGTTTAGAGTTGTGTAGCTCGAGATATGAATTTCACAAGTTAGGGTAAGATTCTGGAAACAATCTGGATATAGGTTCAGTAAATCTGTGGTCGTGAGTGTTCTATTCGTCTAAAAATTATGGGGTTTGTTTTGTTGGAAAGTAGACTTAATTTCCTACTGAATAGGCACTGATTTCGCTAAATTTCATTGAGAAATGAGGGAGAAGATTTGATTTCAAAATGACTAATAATTCTGTCCGAATTTTGTGGGATTTTTTGCTCCGAATTTTGTGGGATTTATTGCTCCGAATTTTGTGGGATTTGTTGCCCCGAATTTTGTGGGGTTTGTTGCTCCGAATTTTGTGGGATTTTATGCTGCTGTTTATATTGCTGTGATGCTACAATACGAGATAGTTGTTAATGTGGTATAGTATTTGTTACGTGCTTTGTTGTGGTTATGTGACGAGGTAGCTGTGATGCTACAACACGTGGTATTTATATGAAATGATTTATAACGAGATATGGTGATATAGTATTTATTAATTGAATGCTTTGAGTTGGTGTAATTGGTGCATGAGTCATGAGTCACATTGTCATATGCATTCTTACGAGGTAGCTGTGATGCTACAACACGAGGTTTATTACGAGTTGCGCCCGTCGTGGCCTTTACGAGATCGGTACCGCATGCATATGCCCGGAGGGGTTGCATTTCATACATTGCATACACGTCCTGTGTTTGATTTCGTCTTCTTGAACTAATGGTGTAACTGTATTCTGGGTGTAACTGCATTTGGTGTGACGGTACTTGGTGTAACAGTATTCGGCGTAACTGGATTTGGTGTAACTGTATTATTGGTGTAGTAAATTGATGGTATCCCTGGTGTGCCTATTATACTGTGTTTCTTGTTTTATCTATTATTATCTATGTATTGAGACTCACCCTACTGCGTCGTGTTGCCTCGTATGTCGGCAACCTGCAGGTGACGGTGACGGAAGGTGGCTAGAGATTCTTCTTCTAGTATGGTTGAGTCGGCTCTGATACGTAGCACTCGGGAGGGTTGTCCTTGTGTCTTTCCTTATGTGTTATGTATATGCCTTTCTAAGTTGTAAACCTTTTGAAGTATGATTGCCAAGTTAAACCTTTTTATTTCCGCTGCATGTTTTTGAAAAGAAGTTAGTTATAATTAAAGTACTCTGTTTGCGAAGTGGTTTTCCGGTTCGAAAAATGTGACACTCTTTTGGTGCGAAAAACTCTGATATTTATTTAATAAACCGTTGGGTAGAAAATGGGGTGTTACAACCGGGACAACTCACAAACGACACGGGATAAAATGAAATCGCTCTAGCCAAAACGTTCACAATAAAAAGTTGCTCGGTCAATACAAAATTTGGCTAGGGAAAAAGTGCTCAGAAAATCGAGTTTTCCACAAAAAACCATTTTTTAACAGTCTTGACAGCAACACTGCACAGTGGCAGCAACACTGTCACTGTGCAACACACACATAAACCAAAACTTGCGCACATCTCCCAAATGGTGAGTGCTACAGAAAATCCGCTCGAGCCAAAACGTTCACAATAAAAAGTTGCTCGGTCAATACAAAATATGGCTAGGGAAAAAGTTGTTAGAAAATCGAGTTTTTGACGAAAAACACATTTGTCACTGTTCTGCCAGCAACACTGCAGCAGAACAGCAACACAGCAAGCAACACACAGCAACTGTGCAGATGGTGAACCAATGCTCATGAGTTGATGGTGAACCAGGGAACTCCTGTTACCTGGGTTAACTTCAAGGAGATGTTTATTGGTCACTTCTTCCCTCCGGTGATGAAGTTAAGCAAGCAAGCCGAGTTTGTTAACTTGAGGCAAGGTGAGATGTCAGTGGGTGAGTTCACCGCCAAGTTCGAAAGGCTGTCGCAGTTTTATCAATTGGCAAAGCATGCTCCTAATGATGAGTGGAAGATGCAGATGTACAAGGCAGGTCTTCGTGCGGATGTGGCCCAAGGTCTTAGCTCTTATGCTATGACTAGTTATGCTGGATTGGTGCAGCAAGCTTATGTTGCTGAGGCAGATCTCAACAGAATGTACGAAGAAAGGAAAGCTTATAGGAAGGAAAAGAAAAAGGCAGTGGAATTACCAACCCCAAGTGAGGAGCCAAAAGGTAACTCCTACAAAGGAAAGCAAGCTACAGCATCCGAACTACTAAGGTCCGGTAAGTGTCCGAAATGCGGAAGGCCACACACTGGAGAGTGTCGTTTGGGATCCACTGTGTGTTACTACTGCAAGGAAGAAGGGCATTATGCTAACGAGTGTCCGGCAAAGAAGAGGAATCGAGAGGAGAAATCTACTCCCGCCAGTGGAAGATTCTATGTGTTGGACGCTTCGAAGGGCAAAGCTGATGACAGTTCGGCGAAAGGTATATTGTGTGCTAATTGTTTTGATTGGTCCAATTTTGAGGACAAAATTTTTAAAAAGTTGGGGTGAATGTAACATCCCCTATTTTTCTATTTAATTATATTAATATAATTAAATTAGTAGTGAATTAATTAATTGATTGAAATTGTTTGAATTGAAAATGACTTGTTTGAGTTGTTGAGTATGGAATTGTATGTGATTGAGTAATTAATTAGGTTAAGTTAGGATGATTAGGATTGAGAGGAGTCATATGGAATAGAGTTAGTAAGTGAGGGGTATTTTCGTCCTTGTACCTTACCCTTTATAAACCCATCCAGCTGAAACAAAAACAACAACACTTCATTTTATAAAATTCTGGAACAGCAAAGAGATAGGGAGGAGAAGAGAGGGGATGCGAATGGGAGAGGAAGAGAAGAGGTGAGGGTTTCCTTCAAACCATCATGCATGCCTCATCTATCAACATATTCTGAATCATCTCCCTATTTCCTTTCCATTGATGCTAAGTTCATAGTCATCCTCAACCTCCACCACATTCCACCATTGAAGACCACCTTGAGCTTCACATGGCCAAACACCAAATCTTTCCCTTGCATGTCATATTAGAGAGTTGTAGAACCAGTCCCTGTACTTGAAACGCAAATTGGAGCAACCTAGAGAGTAGTCCAGTGGTTGGGTTTTCGGTTGGAAGTTAATTAGAGCGGTTTGCGTGAATTTGGAGTCACGTGTGATCGTGATCGTGAAGTCTCGGTGTGGTTTGTTCGTCTTCTAAAGGTGAGTTCTATAACTCACTAGGAAAACCATGAATATGTGTATTGTTGTGTTATTGAGTTTGTAGGTGAATCGGAATGGACACGGGAACGATCGGAATAGGAAAGAAAACGCGAAAAACTGTTTTTCTGTGACACTGTTAGTCACGCACGGACCGTGTGCCTCTGGGCACGGGTCGTGCGTGAGATTCTGGAACCACTGGTGCTGTTTTTGAAAACGCGCACGGATCGTGTGCCAAGACACACGGACCGTGCGTATCTCTCTGATACGACATTTTGAAATACGTCCTAAGTCGTTCCGATTGGTCCTAAGTCCCTTCCCATCCACTCCCCAAGGTTCCCCTAGGATAGGAACACCGTAATTCTACATGTTTAGCTTGGACTGAAGTGGTAGCATTGATCGGGAAGTAATTCGGGATCGGAAAGGAATGACATGTTAAATGATGGACACGCACGGATCGTGTGTATGGGCGCACGGGTCGTGCGTGGTCTTCGGGTCGCCTCTTTTAAAAAGTGTTTTAAACCATTCTGAACGATTCCAATTGCTTTCTAATCCTTCCTTCCACCTTCCCCAATGTTACTATGATTGAATTGCCCTGAATTGAGTGGTAATTGATGGTGATTGGATCCAAATTATGTTAGTACCATACAATTGGTTATGTTTGGATTATGTTCAGGTTAAGTGAATGCTCATGTGATTGACCATTGATTCCATGTTATGAATTTGTGTTTGATGTATTGTGCTGGATTGACTGGTTTAGTAGGATTGATAAGTTAAGTTAGCGAACCTTAGAAATCCATGAGAGATCACTTAATAATTAGACTTAGTTAGTAATTAGATCACCTTAGTAATAAGTTTATGTTCAGTTCATTGTTCAGTTAAGTTATGGTTATGTTTAAGTTCATTGTTGAGTTCAGTTCAGGTATATCATCATATATACATCAGTTCAGTTAGGGTGACGACCCTATTTCAGTTTAGTGTGCTAGGGGAGGGGAAGTCATGAGCCCTATGAACCTAGGCCCCATCAGGGACCCAGCCGATTAGTGGGGACGGGTTCACCGGAAGCTTATTATGCCAAGTGACCGGTGACACGCTAAAATATCAGTTCAGTTTATGTGTTGTTTCTTATAACCGGCTTAAGGGTTATGAGGACAACGTTTAGTTCAGTTTATGAGTTGCGTCTTGTAACCGGCCTAAGGGTTATAAGGACAACTTCAGTTAGCCAGCCACATAGTCAATTTTGAGGACTATGAGTTAGAATCAGAATAATGAATCAAGCATAATTGAACCGAGAGGTTTAGTAAGGGGTCGCGTTAGAACTCACTGAGACAAGTTGTCTCACCCAATCCATTGTTGTTGTTTTTCAGTTAAGCAGGGAAAGTGGAAGACAGTGAGGCACGGCTATGGAGACGCTTGAGGAGCTGCCGCTACCTTTATTTCTTTATGTCTTGTTATTCAGTTTCATTTGAATTTCGGTATTGTTATTCAGTTTCTTAGATGTACGATGGTACGACTTATGTTTTTTTAAGTTGTAAATCGCTTCCGCAGACTTTCGGTTTTGAGTACTGAACACTAGTTGAGGGTGTAAGGACCGCTTTATGTATATTATGTTCAGTTATGTAAGCGAACTTGATGGGTTTTTAGCATCGAGTATTAGTATGTGTTCAGTATTTAAAAAGGAAGTTACTCTGATGTATGCCAGTAGTGCGCTTCGGTAATTTCTACAAGTTAGAAATTAACGGGGTGTTACAGAAACGAACTCGATATTTTTATTAATGATTTTCTGGTTGTTATGTCCATGTGGACTCTTCAGTTATGTTTTATTATTTTCCGCTGCGTAGTTTGTTTCGTTATGTTGAGTTTTATAAGCGACGTTAAATTGAGGCTTGAGATTCTTTATTGGTGATGTGCTACGTGAACGCATGAATACTGAGTTGAACTGTTTTTTTTAAAATTGATAAGCGACGTTTTAGTGAAGTATGTGTAACATTCCCTATGAACGAAATTTGTAAACTCTGATTTTTATAAACAAAGTGACGGGTAGAAAGGGGTGTTACATTAGTGGTATCAGAGCAGTTCGGTCTGTCCGGCCAAGGTTGTCCTGTCATAGTGTCTTATGACAATAGATTAGTTCTGAATCTTTGGTTTGTGCTGCAGTGATAGTTCATAATGGCTGGAAGGAACGACGCTGCTCTTGCTGCTGCATTGCAGGCTATGGCTCAGGCTGTGCAGGGTCAGCAGAATGTTGGAGATAATGCTGGTTTTCGGAGTCTGACTACCTTCCAGAGAGAGAACCCGCCCACCTTTAAGGGCAAATATGATCCAGATGGTGCTATGACTTGGTTGAAGGAGATCGAGAGGATTTTCAGGGTGATGGACTGTACTGTTGAGCAGAAGGTCCGTTTTGGTACCCACATGTTAGCCGAGGAGGCCGACGACTGGTGGTTGGCTACTAGGCAGAGGTTAGAGGCTGTGCAGGAAGAGATTACTTGGGAGGTATTCAGCAGGGAATTTTTGAGAAAATATTTTCCTGAAGACGTCCGAGGGAAGAAAGAGATAGAGTTTTTAGAGCTGAAGCAGGGTGGTATGTCTGTGACTGCCTATGCGGCAAAATTTGTGGAACTAGCAAAATTTTATCCACACTATAGTGAGGCTACAGCTGAATTTTCAAAATGCATCAAATTTGAGAATGGGTTAAGGCCCGATATTAAAAAGGCCATTGGTTATCAGAAGATTCGTGTGTTCGCAGATCTGGTTGACAGTTGCAGAATCTTCGAGGAGGACAGTACTGCTCATTACAAAGCTACTTCTGAGAAAAAGGGCAAGTTCCAGAGTCGAAACAAGCCGTATGAGGTTCCTGCGGGTAAGGGTTATCAGAGGGCTGCTGGAGGTAAGGGTTCTAGTGGGGGAGATGCCCCTGCTAGCATTGTCTATTATAAGTGTGGCAAGCCTGGCCACAAGAGTACTACATGCAGGTCTGATGAGAGGAATTGCTACCGTTGTGGTAAAAAGGGTCATATGGCAGCCGAGTGTAAGGTCAAGGATGTGGTGTGTTTCAACTGTGGTGAGTCTGGGCATATCAGTACAAAGTGTACAAAGCCGAAGAAGGAAAGGTCTACTGGGAAGGTATTTGCATTGGCAGGAGAGGAGCATGATGATGATGGTCTGATTAGAGGTACGTGTTTTATTAATGGTACTTCTCTGAAATCTCTTATTGATACTGGTGCTACCCATTGTTTTATATCTGTTGATTGTTGTAAGAGAATAGGTCTTGTTTTATCTGCTATGTGTGGGGATATGGTTGTCGATACTCCTGCGAAGGGGTCGGTGATTACGTCCCAGGTGTGTTCTCAGTGTCCCGTGTCGATCTTCGGGAGGGACTTTATTGTGAATTTTGTCTGTTTGCCGTTGCGAGGTCTGGATGTAATCTTAGGCATGGACTGGTTAGAGAATAATCACGTTCATATCAACTGTCGTAGCAAGTCGGTTAGTTTCGGGGAAGAAGATTCGGTTTTGGTATCTGCTGGTCAGTTGAAGAGATTGAAGAAAGAGGGAGTTCAGTTATTTGCGTTGATGGCTTCGTTGTCTACTGAGAGTCAGGCTGTTATTGAAGAACTGAGGGTAGTACGTGAGTTTCCTGAAGTCTTTCCTGATGAAATTCCGGGTGTGCCGCCGGAAAGAGAGGTTGAGTTTTCGATTGATCTTGTACCTCGTACGAGGCCTGTGTCTATGGCACCGTACAGAATGTCGGCGTCGGAATTGTCTGAGTTGAAGACGCAACTTGAAGAATTGCTTGAGAAAAAGTTTGTGAGACCGAGTGTGTCGCCGTGAGGAGCTCCGGTATTGTTAGTGAAGAAGAAAGATGGGAGCATGAGGTTATGTGTGGACTATCGTCAGCTGAATAAGGTAACTATCAAGAATAAGTATCCGCTTCCGAGGATCGACGATCTGATGGATCAGTTAGTGGGTGCCCGTGTTTTCAGCAAAATTGATTTGAGGTCCGGATATCATCAGATTAAAGTAAAGGATGAGGATGTTCAGAAGACAGCGTTCAGGACAAGGTATGGGCATTATGAATATTCAGTGATGCCGTTCGGTGTGACCAATGCTCCTGGTGTATTTATGGAATATATGAACCGTATTTTCCATAATTACTTAGATCGGTTCGTGGTGATCTTCATAGATGATATTCTAGTTTATTCTAAATCAGAGGAAGAGCATGCTGAGCACCTGAAGTCAGTGTTGGAAGTTTTAAAAGAGAAAAAGTTGCACGCTAAGTTATCGAAGTGTGAGTTCTGGCTGAAAGAGGTGAGTTTCCTTGGGCACGTGATTTCTGGTAATGGTATTGCGGTTGATCCGGCAAAAGTAGAAGCAGTGTTAGAGTGGGAGTCTCCGAAGTCCGTAACAGAGATTAGAAGCTTTTTGGGTTTGGCTGGGTACTACAGGAGGTTCATCGAGGGTTTTTCCAAGTTGGCCCTTCCGTTGACTCAGTTGACTTGTAAGGATAAAGTTTTTGTTTGGGATGCTCGCTGTGAGGAAAGTTTTATGGAACTGAAAAAGAGATTGACAACGTCGCCTGTTTTGACGTTGCCTAATCCGGAGGAACCGTTTGTTGTATATTGTGACGCTTCGAAGATGGGTTTGGGTGGTGTGCTGATGCAAGATGGAAAAGTTGTTGCGTATGCATCGAGGCAATTGCGGATTCATGAGAAAAATTACCCTACGCATGATTTGGAGTTGGCTGCTGTGGTATTTGTGCTTAAGATTTGGAGGCACTACCTTTATGGTTCGAGGTTCGAAGTGTTCAGTGATCATAAGAGTTTAAAGTATCTGTTCGATCAGAAAGAGTTGAATATGAGACAGCGTCGGTGGTTGGAGCTCTTGAAGGATTATGACTTTGGTTTGAATTATCATCCCGGCAAAGCTAATGTCGTGGCTGATGCTTTAAGCAGAAAGTCGTTGCATATGTCGGCGATGATGGTGAAGGAATTAGAGTTGATCGAGGAATTCAGAGATTTGAGTTTAGTTTGCAAAATGACACCTCGCAGTGTCAAACTGGGAATGTTAAAGATCGATAATGATTTCCTGGGCAGCATCAGGGAAGCTCAGAAAGCAGATGTCAAGTTAGTGGATTTAATTAATGGGGTCGGTCAATCTGAAGATGAAGATTTCAAATTAGATTCCAGTGGTGTGTTGAGGTTCCGGGGTAGGATCTGTGTTCCGGACGACGAAGAGATGAGAAAGGCAATTTTAGAGGAGGGTCACCGTAGCAAGTTGAGTATCCATCCTGGAGCGACGAAAATGTATCAAGATCTGAAAAAGATGTTTTGGTGGTATGGTATGAAGAGAGATGTGGCACAGTTTGTGTATGCCTGTTTGACCTGTCAGAAATCTAAGGTTGAGCATCAGAAGCCTGCAGGGTTAATGCAACCGTTGGAAGTTCCAGAGTGGAAATGGGATAGCATTGCGATGGATTTTGTGACGGGATTGCCGAATACGGCTAAGGGTTATGACACTATCTGGGTGGTCGTTGATAGGTTGACGAAATCTGCCCACTTTATTCCTATTAACATCACTTATCCGGTGTCGAGGTTGGCAGAGGTCTATGTCAAAGAAATTGTGAGGCTGCACGGTGTTCCGAAAAGTATTGTGTCCGATAGGGATCCGAGGTTCACTTCCGAGTTTTGGAAGAGTTTGCAGAAAGAATTGGGTTCAAAGTTAAAAATGAGTTCGGCGTATCATCCCCAGACAGACGGTCAGTCAGAGAGGACAATTCAGTCATTAGAGGATTTGTTGAGGGCTTGTGTATTGGAACAGCGGGGTTCATGGGATTCCTACCTTGCGTTGATTGAGTTCACTTATAACAACAGTTACCATTCCAGTATTGGGATGGCACCGTTTGAAGCATTGTACGGTCGAAAGTGCAGAACGCCATTGTGTTGGTATGAGTCGGGAGAGAGTGTAGTGTTGGGACCGGAGATTGTCCGGGAGACTACGGAGAAGATCAAGATGATCCGTGAAAAGATGAAGGCTTCGCAGAGTCGTCAGAAGAGTTATCATGACAAGCGGAGGAAGGATTTAGAGTTTCAGGAGGGTGAGCATGTGTTCTTGAGGGTTTCTCCTATTACCGGTGTTGGTCGAGCGTTGAAATCTAAGAAGCTCATTCCTCGATTTGTTGGTCCTTATCAGATTTCTGAAAGAATCGGAAATGTGGCTTATAGAGTGGCTTTACCGCCAAATCTTTCGAACTTGCATGACGTGTTTCACGTGTCACAACTTCGGAAGTATGTTTCGGATCCATCTCATGTGATCCATATGGATGATGTGGAGGTGCGGGATAATCTCACTGTGGAGACGATGCCCGTACGGATTGAGGATCGTGAAGTGAAAGCGCTTAGAGGCAAAGAAATTGCATTAGTGAAAGTGGTCTGGCTAGGAGCTGCCGGCGAGAGTATGACTTGGGAGCTAGAGAGCAAGATGCGAGAATCCTACCCAGAGTTGTTTGATCAGGTAAATTTCGAGGACGAAATATTCTAAGTGGGGGAGAGTTGTAACACCCTAAAATTATTTAATTAATTTATTTAATTAAGTAATTGGGGATTTTAATTAAATTAATTGATATAATGTAATTAATTAGAATTTTATTAATTTTTGGTGGTATTAGGAGGGAGTGGAGGCGCCACTTGCATGACTTGGGCTTGAGTGGAAGGCCCAAGCCCATGATCCACAAGTATGCGAAGTGGAGTAGTGTTTGGGGGCTAGGGTTGCTGGATTATTGTTGCGAAATTTCAAGAGAGAGCTAGAGAGAAAGAAAAGAGCGTGAGAAAGAGAGAGAGCAAGGAGGCGGCCAAGAGGAGAAGGAGAAGAGGATTCGAAGATCAAGAGGGAGGGATCTCCGTTGTTGCTGTGGCTCTGTAGGTGACTTCTCCTAGGGCATCGAATTCTTCTTGAAAAGGTTAGGGGAGCTCTATCCTTCCATCTAATAAATCCTATGATAGGTTCTAGATCTAAGGTTCATGCTAGATTTCATGATGTTCTTGATGTTCTTTTGCGTTTCTTGATGTTCTTGATGTTAACATTCCATATATGTTCATTATGATGTGTTTGCGAATTCGATTCATTGTTTGGCGAGATCTATGAAATTGTCTTATTGGTGGTGATATGCGCATATGTTGAGAATCCATAATTGTAATCCATGTGTTTGGCTTGTTGAGATGAGGTCGCATAGGGGTTGAGGGTGTTTGGGCGCCTAGGGCGCCAAGATGATGTTGGTGACGTTTTTAATTGAATTTTTAGTAAATTGAATTTTGGTGATTTCGAAATCAAATAGGTGCATTTTTGGTTGCTGGAAAAATTTGAGTTTTTACACCTTAAAATTGTTAGGAAACCAATTTTCAGTGTTAAAAAGTTGTTGAACAAAATTCTGGATTTGATGCTGTTTGCTGGGCGCTAAGCGCCTGTGCTGGGCGCTGGGCGCCTGTGGTGTGTGTGTTGCGCGTGTGTGCGCGCCTGGGCGCTAGGCGCCCGTGTCGTTGTTGTCTTGTGCGTGTGTGCGCGCCTGGGCGCTGGGCGCCTGTGGCGTGTTGTGTTGCTGCATGTTGCGCCAAGGCCCTGGGCGCCAGGCGCTGAACGCCCGTGTGTGTTGCGTGTGTGCGTTGTGTTGTGCGCCTGGGCGCTGGGCGCCAGTGCGCGTGTTGCCTGGTTGCCTGGGCGCCTAAGGCGCCTGTTTCCAGTATGTTGCCTGATTTTCCCCAAACTTATTTTTAACATAACTTTTGACTCAGACGTCCGTTTTGAACGATTCGAAAAGTGTCGTGAAGCTTTTTACGTTGTCTATCTATGGGTCCAATTTTTAAAATGAAAAATTGTTATTTTCTGACTGTTTGTGGGCGCCCAAGTGGCTGTCCCCGGTGATCGTCCCAGTGACATTGAAAAATGATATGGAGCTCTTTAAAAATCCCTTTTTGGTGTATAAACAACAGTTTTAACGTGGTAGTGTCAAAAATGATGATTTTGACGAGGATGCCCATGGTGGCTAGTCAAATGACGTTTTTGCCCTCAGTGGCTATGATTTGAGTTGATTGATATCTGTGTGTAAGTGACGATGAAAACCCAGTGACGTTTGAGGCTCGAAGGGCTAAGTGATGTTAAGGTCTAAATGGCCAGTGACGCTGTGTGCTGATTGTGAATTTGACAGGTGCTGTGCTCTTGCGAGCAAAAACCGGTAAGTGACGGGTCACATAGTTGACTATGATTTGAGCAATTGTGTGTTTGTGTGTTGTGAATGGTGCATGTCATAGTGTCCCATGCCCATATGCATAAATCCAGTGACGTTTGGGGCCTGAGTGGCTAAGTGACGATGAGGCCTTAAGGGCTAAGCGACGTTTTGTGAAAAGGTACCTTCATGCATATACCCGCGAGTGGGTTGCATTTTCATAAGCCTACATGACATGAGATGAGTTATTGTAAGTGATGTGAATGATGACTGTGATGTGATATTTAGTGTTTTGGATGCTGATTGTTCTAGTGTGTAGCCTATGATTAGTACTTATCATGTTTTCTATTATATGGATTGAAATGATGCTCACCCTTTCCTGTTTGAATGTTACCCCCGTGTTGGTAACGTGCAGGTGATTCCCAGTGAATGCCTTAGCTTCACTTCTTGAGTCGAGTCGTCATGCTCTGATACGTAGCACTCAGGGGGGGAAACGAACTCGATATTTTTATTAATGATTTTCTGGTTGTTATGTCCATGTGGACTCTTCAGTTATGTTTTATTATTTTCCGCTGCGTAGTTTGTTTCGTTATGTTGAGTTTTATAAGCGACGTTAAATTGAGGCTTGAGATTCTTTATTGGTGATGTGCTACGTGAACGCATGAATACTGAGTTGAACTGTTTTTTTTAAAATTGATAAGCGACGTTTTAGTGAAGTATGTGTAACATTCCCTATGAACGAAATTTTTAAACTCTGATTTTTATAAACAAAGTGACGGGTAGAAAGGGGTGTTACACATAGGAGCAAGTTGAGTATTCATCCAGGGGCTACGAAAATGTACCAAGATTTGAAGAAAATGTTCTGGTGGCCTGGTATGAAGAAGGACGTGGCACGGTTTGTGTATTCTTGCCTGACTTGTCAGAAGTCTAAGATTGAGCATCAGAAGCCCGCGGGGTTGATGCAACCATTGGAGATTCCGGGATGGAAATGGGATAGCATTTCCATGGATTTCGTGACTGGTTTGCCAAATACAGTGAGAGGGTTTGATGCTATATGGGTGGTTGTGGACAGGTTGTCTAAGTCTGCTCATTTCTTACCAATTAATATGACTTATCCAGTTCCAAAGTTGGCAGAAATCTACATCAAGACTATTGTGAAGTTGCATGGCGTTCCGCTTAGTATTGTATCTGATAGAGATCCAAGATTCACATCTGAATTTTGGAGAAGTTTGCAAGAAGCTTTGGGCTCTAAGTTGAGGTTGAGCTCCGCTTATCATCCGCAGACAGATGGTCAGACGGAGAGGACTATTCAGTCGTTAGAGGACTTGTTGAGAGCATGTGTTCTTGAGCAGGGAGGTTCATGGGATTCTCATCTTCCGTTGATAGAGTTCACTTACAACAACAGTTTTCATTCTAGTATTGGTATGGCACCGTTTGAGGCGTTGTATGGTCGGAGATGTAGGACTCCGTTGTGTTGGTATGAATCTGGGGAGAGTGCAGTATTGGGGCCTGAAATTGTGCGAGAAACAACTGAGAAGGTAAAATTAATCCGTGAGAAGATGAAAGCGTCACAGAGTCGACAAAAGAGCTATCATGATAAGAGAAGGAAGGATTTAGAGTTTCAGGCTGGTGATCATGTGTTTCTGAGAGTCACTCCGGTGACTGGTGTTGGGCGTGCCTTGAAATCTAAGAAGTTAACTCCCCGTTTCATTGGTCCGTATCAGATTACGGAGAGGGTGGGAAGTGTTGCTTATAGGGTGGTTTGCCGCCTAATCTTTCGAACTTGCATGACGTGTTTCACGTGTCACAACTTCGAAAGTATGTTCCGGACCCATCTCATGTGATTCAGATGGATGAAGTAGAGGTGCGGGACAATCTCACTGTGGAGACTATGCCTGTGCGGATTGAAGATAGAGAAGTGAAGACTCTGAGAGGGAAAGAAATTCCTTTGGTGAAAGTGGTGTGGTTAGGAGCTGCTGGTGAGAGTATGACTTGGGAGCTGGAGAGTAAGATGCGGAAAGCGTATCCGGAGTTGTTTGATTCAGGTAATTTCGAGGACGAAATATTCTAAGTGGGGGAGAGTTGTAACGCCCCAAAATAATTTAATTAATTATTTAATTAAGTTATTTAAGGCTTACAATATTTATTTAATTTAATTAAATAATTCAAGGTTTAATTATTTTATTTTATTTATTAGGAGGTGTTGTCACGGATTGAGTGGTGCGAGCAAGGGCCCGTGATCCACAATTAGGCCCGTGGCCCATTGCCTTGTCAAAGTATTCGACTCACAAGGGGTCTAGGGGTTAGTTTCATTTTGTTACTCTATTGAAAAAAAAAAATAAGAAAAGAAACGTAAAGGAGAGAGTGAGAAGAGAAGAGTTGCGAAGGGAAGAGGAGAAGAAGAAGAGAGGGGCGAATCACTCAAGGAGGAGGAAGGGCTTGATTGGAGTCTTGCATTTTTCCCTTGGAGCTTGCTAGCAATTCGACTTCCATAAGGTTAGGGGGTCCTCTTTTTGTTCTTAATGATTTATGCGAATTGGTGATTGCTTAGGGTTAGGGTTCTAGGTTAGTTCTATGGATGAATTGAGAGGTTGATGATTAATTGATAGTATTGTGATGCTTGATGTTGAATTGTTATGTTGAAAATCGTATGATTGATGCTTGAGTTGTTGCTAATGCGAATTGGACATCATATGTTTGAATATATGACTATTTGATGCTTACTTGGTGAAATTGAGAATTATGGTGACCCTTGAATCATATTGAGATAATTGGGTGTTTAATGATTTTAAATTGGTGATTGAAAGTGAAAAATTCTGGTTTTGGAAGCTCCTAGGCGCCTTGGGCGCCATATGTGTGTTGCTGGAATTTTCTGTTTTGCGCCTAGTCATGGGCGCCAGGCGCCTAGCAGTGTGCCTGCGCCAGTTTTCCCAAATTCTGCTGCCCCTGTGTTGCTGTCTGTGTCACTGTGTTGCTGTGCCTGTTGCCCTGTGTTGCTGTGTGCTGTGTCACTGTGCTGCCAGTTTTGGCGCTAGGTGCTTATGTCATGGGCGCCAAGGGCCCCAATGTTCTGGTGATAGTTTTGTAAAAATTGTTTTCAGGTTTTCATATTCAGGTAAAATGGCTCCTGTAAAATGATTTTGGGCAACAAAAGAGTTGGATTGCGTGTTTTCCCTAGGCGCCTAGTGCATGGGCGCCAAAAATGCTGTTCACTTTTAGACAAAATTTTTGTAGGGTTCTCTTATTCTGAGCATTTGGCTCGTACAAAATAAATTTCGAAGTAAAATGAGTTGTATTTCGTGTTGGCCTTAGGCGCCTAGTGCCTGGGCGCTGTGTTCCCCTGCGCTAGTTCCTGCGCCAGTTTCTGGGTGCCAGCGCCGAGGCACCAGCGCCTAGGCGCGTGCTGTGTTCCTGGGCGCCAGCGCCAGCGCCTGTGCCCGTGTTGCTGTTCCTGGGCGCCCAGCGCCTTGTGCCAAGTTCTGTGTTGCCCCTGGGCGCCCAGCGCCCATGCGCCAGTTTCAGGATGTCTAAGTATTTTTCCTATTTTGTTTTTAATGTAACTTTTGACTCGGTTATCCAAATTTAACGGTTCAAAATGCGTTTCGAAGCTAGTTTCAGTGTCTATCCAATTGTCCCAATTTTATGCAAAAATAATTATTTTACTGGTGTTTTCTGGGCTGATGGTGTTCAAGTGTCCAAATGGCTATTTTTATCCATTTTCCCCTATGTTGTGTCAATGTTCTAAGTTGGTCTATTTGAATTGGTGTTGGTGTGAGTGGTGGGCTGAATTGGTGAATGTGATGAGGTGAGATTGGCGAGCAGAGGCTTCGGCCTAATTTTAATTTGGTTAGCTGATTAATGCACTATGGTGAGATTATAAATTAAAATGGTGAGCTGAAATGAAATGGTGATTTATTTAATTGTAGCGTGTTGTGATGCATTTCCATAACACCTCATGAAATCATGTGCATTATTGGTGAGCAGAGGCTTCGGCCTAATTTTATTTGGTGAGCAGAGGCTACGGCCTATTTGTATTTGGTGACGGATCCGACATGCATGTGCCCGTGGAGTTTGGGTTGCATTTTCATGCATAACCATACCTTTTGCATTGTTGTTTGGTGAATGTAACTGTGATGTGGTTAGTGCTCTTATTGTGAATTGGTGTGTCTGTTTTCCCTTTCCTATGCAGTGCTTAATTCCCATACGTTATTAATTATGAAAAGAGACTCACCCTACTGCTTTTATGTTGCTTCTTATGTCGGCAACGTGCAGGTAATAACGAGTGAAGGTTTCCCTTATGCCTTCGTCTGATAGGAAGTGTCACGCTCTGATACGTAGCACCAGGGGGGGTGTCCTATGTTTATGTGCTGTTTTCATTAACCGTTAGATTTTATTGGTGATGTATTGGTTTTTATTGTTAGAACTTATTATTATTCCGCTGCTGGTGGTGATTGAATTTAGTTGATGCGAACTTAACGTTTTCTTATGGTGTTATGTATCTGGTGTTTTGAACCGAACTGTTAAACGTGAAGTGATTGATTTTTATGGAGTAAGTGTAGCACTCGCTTAAATTATTTTCAAAAAAAAAAAAAGAGACTCTGATTTTATTAAAAAGTAAGGTTATTAGAAAAGGGGTGTTACAACCTGTAACACCCCCTTTACTAGTAACTATTATTTAGTTAATTTAAAAATCAGAGTTCGCAAAAACCGTTTTAATGCAACCACGAGAGGGTGCCACATTTAAAACACCAACGTATCATATCCCCCAAATTAATATATAAGTATAAAAACATCGCAGCGGAATAATCACCAAAATTCACCATATCAAAATACATCCCGAAAATAGAGTTCAACAACAATTAAAATAAACCAGTAAGCTAAAAACGCCCCACCCCGGTGCTACGTATCAGAGCTGACTCGACCCACTGGAGAGAAGGTACTAGATCACCTTCACCCGCTATCACCTGCACGTTGCCGACATGAGAAGCAACATAAAAGCAGTAGGGTGAGTCTCATTTCATAAGTAATAACATATAAGATCAACAATATATAGATCAGGCAACGAATAGCACCACTTCACATTAATAATAGCACACCATCATTTCACATCACTGAGACACAACACCCACACACACAGCTCTAATAGCACATCGTCACTTTATTCATTCACAGGCAACAACGAGGGTATGTGACATGTATGCAATGCGACCCAACTCCTAGACGTATGCATGTGGATCCATCAACACCAAAAACTTGCCTTGAGGGCACTCACCAAGATAGGCCGAAGCCTCTGCTCACCAAAATAGGCCGAAGCCTCTGCTCACCAAAATATGCACATGATAATGTGACGCCATGACCATGCACCATACACACCAACACATGTAAACACACCCCATAATTAACATACTCAACAATTAAACCTTGTGGGCACATCACTAACAAGACCGAAGTCTTCTGCTCGCCAATAATTTATAATAAGGTCGAAACCTTCTGCTCACCATAAATATCATATTAACTCTCCAATTATATCTCCGCTCACCAGTAATATTATATTAACACACCAATACTTATTCAGCTCACCAATCATATTATAACAACTCACAAATATTTATTCAGCTCACCAATCATATTATGAGGACTACGCCGCACCGTAAAGACTAAAAACACACCAAGGGCCAAAACTTCACCATAAGGACCAAACAACACCAAAACTAGGCAATAATATCCTAGACACCGACTAAGGCAGGATTGAGTCACAGGCTTAGACGCGCACCTAGACGCACCTAGACATCACCGGGACAACTCACAAACGACACGGGATAAAATGAAATCGCTCTAGCCAAAACGTTCACAATAAAAAGTTGCTCGGTCAATACAAAATTTGGCTAGGGAAAAAGTGCTCAGAAAATCGAGTTTTCCACAAAAAACCATTTTTTAACAGTCTTGACAGCAACACTGCACAGTGGCAGCAACACTGTCACTGTGCAACACACACATAAACCAAAACTTGCACACATCTCCCAAATGGTGAGTGCTACAGAAAATCCGCTCGAGCCAAAACGTTCACAATAAAAAGTTGCTCGGTCAATACAAAATATGGCTAGGGAAAAAGTGGTTAGAAAATCGAGTTTTTGACGAAAAACACATTTGTCACTGTTCTGCCAGCAACACTGCAGCAGAACAGCAACACAGCAAGCAACACACAGCAACTGTGCAGATTTTTCCTGCAGCAGTGCGCCTACTTCGGCGAATTAATTAAAATAGTAAACGATAACGGATTTCAACAAAAGACCACTCCTTGGAAAGCTCTTTGAGTGTAGTTTCAGCCTGTGATTTTCATTTTTCAAAATAAGTATCCAACTGGTACAGTTTTTCAAATTTCTACAGAGAGGTACCAATTCGGACAGAATTTTGTGACCCGACTTTGGAGACTTATAACTTGAGCTACACAACTCCGATTTAAACGAAACCAGTGCCAAAACGACCGGCGTTAAGTCTACTTTCTAACGCAATCAGCCACCAATTTTTCGAGTCGACCAAACAGTGCCAGTTTACGAAAACACGAAACAGTGTTCAGAAAATACACAACACGACACATCAATTTTTGACCCCGAAACTTGTCACGCTCCCAATTCGGGTTTAAGGCCACGTCATGCCACGCGAATACCAACATAAACTCCAAAATATAAGGCGTCCCGATTTCATCAAACCCCAACATACATAGTAATCATCACATATTATAAATTCACACCACAATTAATTTCAGCAACATAACGATTCAATTTAACAATCACCCATAATACCAACCCCTAAATTATTAATCAAATAGGTTATTAGAGATGAAGGAGAGCCCCCTAACCTTTTGATATTGAAGAACACACGGCTTCAGCGACCCTCCAAGACACCAACAATTCCTAGCCCCTTTCTTTTTCTCTCCTTCAGTCTCGCCTCTCTTCTAGTTTTTCTTAGGGATTTCGTGAATGCCTAATCAAAACCCTAGGTGAGCTCTCTTATAGCGCCTAGGTCTAATGTTATGGGCCATGGGCTATTTTAATTAAATCACTTAAGCCCTTTTCATCCAGTCCTCTTATTTTATTAAATCTAATTACTAACAAGGCCTCCCTACTAAACACACTTATTTATTATTATCTTATTTTTACCACTTAATTTATATAATTAAATCTATCAAATAAATCTAACCAAATAAATCACCCAAACAATTAATTAAGCATTTAAATAAAATTGGGGCGTTACAACTCTCCCCCACTTAGAATATTTTCGTCCTCGAAAATTTAAATAGGAACATGGTTATACTCTAACCAGTTCATACCCAAGATCACAACTACCCCACTCAACGGCGAACAAAAATTCATAAGAAAGTCTCTGTCGAAGGATCGACAAGGGACACAAAGAACACACCGGCAACACAAGATCAATTATAGCAGCAACACAAGACCTAACGTCTACAACATTCGACAGTACTAAAACAATGGATGGCATCGGTATTGACAATAGATTCTAACAGAGTACCCTTAACGAAACACGTACCTCTAATACTACCATCATTCCTCCGTTAACATATGAGTCCCAAACTTCACTTTCTGAGCTGGAGTACACTCCATGACACGAAAGACCCGCTAAAACTAACACTCTCCCACTAACAATCACACACAGTTCACACAGCAGGGAAGGTCAAAAACAAACCAGACAACAGCACATAGGGATACACAAAACACATAACACTAATAGGGATGTCTCCCCCACTAGATCACTTACCATTGGCAACTTTTGATGTACCTGCAACGCAAACATTGGTTAGCACTAAAAAGACAACAGTTGGTCGCTAACCGACACAACGACTCGATGACTTGGCCGGACGGACCAACCATTGCTCTGATACCAACTTGTAACACCCCCTTTACTAATAACTATTATTTAGTTAATTTAAAAATCAGAGTTCGCAAAAACCGTTTTAATGCAACCACGAGAGGGTGCCACATCTAAAACACCAACGTATCATATCCCCCAAATTAATATATAAGTATAAAAACATCGCAGCGGAATAATCACCAAAATTCACCATATCAAAATACATCCCGAAAATAGAGTTCAACATCAATTAAAATAAACCAGTAAGCTAAAAACGCCCCACCCCGGTGCTACGTATCAGAGCTGACTCGACCCACTGGAGAGAAGGTACTAGATCACCTTCACCCGCTATCACCTGCACGTTGCCGACATGAGAAGCAACATAAAAGCAGTAGGGTGAGTCTCATTTCATAAGTAATAACATATAAGATCAACAATATATAGATCAGGCAACGAATAGCACCACTTCACATTAATAATAGCACACCATCATTTCACATCACTGAGACACAACACCCACACACACAGCTCTAATAGCACATCGTCACTTTATTCATTCACAGGCAACAACGAGGGTATGTGACATGTATGCAATGCGACCCAACTCCTAGACGTATGCATGTGGATCCATCAACACCAAAAACTTGCCTTGAGGGCACTCACCAAGATAGGTCGAAGCCTCTGCTCACCAAAATAGGCCGAAGCCTCTGCTCACCAAAATATGCACATGATAATGTGACGCCATGACCATGCACCATACACACCAACACATGTAAACACACCCCATAATTAACATACTCAACAATTAAACCTTGTGGGCACATCACTAACAAGACCGAAGTCTTCTGCTCGCCAATAATTCATAAAAAGGTCGAAACCTTCTGCTCACCCAAAATATCATATTAACTCTCCAATTATATCTCCGCTCACCAGTAATATTATATTAACACACCAATACTTATTCAGCTCACCAATCATATTATAACAACTCACAAATATTTATTCAGCTCACCAATCATATTATGAGGACTACGCCGCACCGTAAAGACTAAAAACACACCAAGGGCCAAAACTTCACCATAAGGACCAAACAGCACCAAAACTAGGCAATAATATCCTAGACACCGACTAAGGCAGGATTGAGTCACAGGCTTAGACGCGCACCTAGACGCACCTAGACATCACCGGTGTAACAGCCCGAAAATAGTAGATTAATTTTCTAGTTAATTAAATGAGGTTTAGGTGGTAGGAGATAATTAATTAATCGATTTAATTAATTATTTAGGGTTTTGAGAGTTAAATAAATAGAATTGTTTAATTGGACCTAGGGTTAGTTTTAGATGGTGGTGGCGAGTTGAAGTGGATTAGGAGAAGCCCATGATTAGGTCATTAAGTGGAAGCCCATGTCCATTAAGCTAGGCGCCTATAAGATGCCAATCTTAGGGTTTGGTGATTCATTCCAACACTTTAGAAAAAAATAGAGAGAGTGGGACGGCTTGGAGAGAGGAGAGGCGTGAAACCATAAGAGAGAGATGAAAGAAGAAGGGCGCAAAACCCTAGAGGAGAGAGAGAGGAAGTTTTCGCATGCACCAAGGAGGGAGAGGAGGATCTTAGTTGCTGAATTTTGATGGTAGCTTGCTCACCAAGAGATAGGTGTTCTTCGATTATGAGGTAAGGGGGCTCTCGTTCATAGTTAATAATTTATAAACCACGAAATCATGGGGACTAGGTGTTAGGAGTAGTTGTTTAAATTGCTGTTGATGTTTATAATATCTATATGTGGCTGAAGTGTGATGGTTGTTTGTGTTGTTGAATTCACTGTTTTGAGATGTTCTGACATAGGTTTAGTATTTCAGTGACTGAGAACGTTTTACTAATTGAAAAATTATGTGGTTTGTCATTTCGAAAACTTGATTGAATTCTTGTTAATTTGGCGTTGATTTGGTTGCATTTGGAGTTGTAAAACTTGAGTTATAGGTGAAACAAGTTAGGTTAAAATTCTGGGAACGATGTGGGTAGAGGTTCAGTATTTCGGTAACTGGGAACGTTGTGTTGACTGAAAAATTATGTGGTTTACTATTATGGAAAATAGACTTAATGCTTGTTAATATGGCACTGGTTTGGTTGCGTTTAGAGTTGTGTAGCTCGAGATATGAATTTCACAAGTTAGGGTAAGATTCTGGAAACAATCTGGATATAGGTTCAGTAAATCTGTGGTCGTGAGTGTTCTATTCGTCTAAAAATTATGGGGTTTGTTTTGTTGGAAAGTAGACTTAATTTCCTACTGAATAGGCACTGATTTCGCTAAATTTCATTGAGAAATGAGGGAGAAGATTTGATTTCAAAATGACTAATAATTCTGTCCGAATTTTGTGGGATTTGTTGCTCCGAATTTTGTGGGATTTATTGCTGCTGTTTATATTGCTGTGATGCTACAATACGAGATAGTTGTTAATGTGGTATAGTATTTGTTACGTGCTTTGTTGTGGTTATGTGACGAGGTAGCTGTGATGCTACAACACGTGGTATTTATATGAAATGATTTATAACGAGATATGGTGATATAGTATTTATTAATTGAATGCTTTGAGTTGGTGTAATTGGTGCATGAGTCATGAGTCACATTGTCATATGCATTCTTACGAGGTAGCTGTGATGCTACAACACGAGGTTTATTACGAGTTGCGCCCGTCGTGGCCTTTACGAGATCGGTACCGCATGCATATGCCCGGAGGGGTTGCATTTCATACATTGCATACACGTCCTGTGTTTGATTTCGTCTTCTTGAACTAATGGTGTAACTGTATTCTGGGTGTAACTGCATTTGGTGTGACGGTACTTGGTGTAACAGTATTCGGCGTAACTGGATTTGGTGTAACTGTATTATTGGTGTAGTAAATTGATGGTATCCCTGGTGTGCCTATTATACTGTGTTTCTTGTTTTATCTATTATTATCTATGTATTGAGACTCACCCTACTGCGTCGTGTTGCCTCGTATGTCGGCAACCTGCAGGTGACGGTGACGGAAGGTGGCTAGAGATTCTTCTTCTAGTATGGTTGAGTCGGCTCTGATACGTAGCACTCGGGAGGGTTGTCCTTGTGTCTTTCCTTATGTGTTATGTATATGCCTTTCTAAGTTGTAAACCTTTTGAAGTATGATTGCCAAGTTAAACCTTTTTATTTCCGCTGCATGTTTTTGAAAAGAAGTTAGTTATAATTAAAGTACTCTGTTTGCGAAGTGGTTTTCCGGTTCGAAAAATGTGACACTCTTTTGGTGCGAAAAACTCTGATATTTATTTAATAAACCGTTGGGTAGAAAATGGGGTGTTACATTAGTGGTATCAGAGCAATGGTTGGTCCGTCCGGCCAAGTCATCGAGTCGTTGTGTCGGTTAGCGACCAACTGTTGTCTTTTTAGTGCTAACCAATGTTTGCGTTGCAGGTACATCAAAAGTTGCCAATGGTAAGTGATCTAGTGGGGGAGACATCCCTACTAGTGTTATGTGTTTTGTGTATCCCTATGTGCTGTTGTCTGGTTTGTTTTTGACCTTCCCTGCTGTGTGAACTGTGTGTGATTGTTAGTGGGAGAGTGTTAGTTTTAGCGGGTAAATTTCGAGGGCGAAATTCTTTTTAGGGGGGGAGAGTTGTAACAGCCCGAAAATAGTAGATTAATTTTCTAGTTAATTAAATGAGGTTTAGGTGGTAGGAGATAATTAATTAATCGATTTAATTAATTATTTAGGGTTTTGAGAGTTAAATAAATAGAATTGTTTAATTGGACCTAGGGTTAGTTTTAGATGGTGGTGGCGAGTTGAAGTGGATTAGGAGAAGCCCATGATTAGGTCATTAAGTGGAAGCCCATGTCCATTAAGCTAGGCGCCTATAAGATGCCAATCTTAGGGTTTGCTGATTCATTCCAACACTTTAGAAAAAAATAGAGAGAGTGGGACGGCTTGGAGAGAGGAGAGGCGTGAAACCATAAGAGAGAGATGAAAGAAGAAGGGCGCAAAACCCTAGAGGAGAGAGAGAGGAAGTTTTCGCATGCACCAAGGAGGGAGAGGAGGATCTTAGTTGCTGAATTTTGATGGTAGCTTGCTCACCAAGAGATAGGTGTTCTTCGATTATGAGGTAAGGGGGCTCTCGTTCATAGTTAATAATTTATAAACCACGAAATCATGGGGACTAGGTGTTAGGAGTAGTTGTTTAAATTGCTGTTGATGTTTATAATATCTATATGTGGCTGAAGTGTGATGGTTGTTTGTGTTGTTGAATTCACTGTTTTGAGATGTTCTGACATAGGTTTAGTATTTCAGTGACTGAGAACGTTTTACTAATTGAAAAATTATGTGGTTTGTCATTTCGAAAACTTGATTGAATTCTTGTTAATTTGGCGTTGATTTGGTTGCATTTGGAGTTGTAAAACTTGAGTTATAGGTGAAACAAGTTAGGTTAAAATTCTGGGAACGATGTGGGTAGAGGTTCAGTATTTCGGTAACTGGGAACGTTGTGTTGACTGAAAAATTATGTGGTTTACTATTATGGAAAATAGACTTAATGCTTGTTAATATGGCACTGGTTTGGTTGCGTTTAGAGTTGTGTAGCTCGAGATATGAATTTCACAAGTTAGGGTAAGATTCTGGAAACAATCTGGATATAGGTTCAGTAAATCTGTGGTCGTGAGTGTTCTATTCGTCTAAAAATTATGGGGTTTGTTTTGTTGGAAAGTAGACTTAATTTCCTACTGAATAGGCACTGATTTCGCTAAATTTCATTGAGAAATGAGGGAGAAGATTTGATTTCAAAATGACTAATAATTCTGTCCGAATTTTGTGGGATTTGTTGCTCCGAATTTTGTGGGATTTATTGCTGCTGTTTATATTGCTGTGATGCTACAATACGAGATAGTTGTTAATGTGGTATAGTATTTGTTACGTGCTTTGTTGTGGTTATGTGACGAGGTAGCTGTGATGCTACAACACGTGGTATTTATATGAAATGATTTATAACGAGATATGGTGATATAGTATTTATTAATTGAATGCTTTGAGTTGGTGTAATTGGTGCATGAGTCATGAGTCACATTGTCATATGCATTCTTACGAGGTAGCTGTGATGCTACAACACGAGGTTTATTACGAGTTGCGCCCGTCGTGGCCTTTACGAGATCGGTACCGCATGCATATGCCCGGAGGGGTTGCATTTCATACATTGCATACACGTCCTGTGTTTGATTTCGTCTTCTTGAACTAATGGTGTAACTGTATTCTGGGTGTAACTGCATTTGGTGTGACGGTACTTGGTGTAACAGTATTCGGCGTAACTGGATTTGGTGTAACTGTATTATTGGTGTAGTAAATTGATGGTATCCCTGGTGTGCCTATTATACTGTGTTTCTTGTTTTATCTATTATTATCTATGTATTGAGACTCACCCTACTGCGTCGTGTTGCCTCGTATGTCGGCAACCTGCAGGTGACGGTGACGGAAGGTGGCTAGAGATTCTTCTTCTAGTATGGTTGAGTCGGCTCTGATACGTAGCACTCGGGAGGGTTGTCCTTGTGTCTTTCCTTATGTGTTATGTATATGCCTTTCTAAGTTGTAAACCTTTTGAAGTATGATTGCCAAGTTAAACCTTTTTATTTCCGCTGCATGTTTTTGAAAAGAAGTTAGTTATAATTAAAGTACTCTGTTTGCGAAGTGGTTTTCCGGTTCGAAAAATGTGACACTCTTTTGGTGCGAAAAACTCTGATATTTATTTAATAAACCGTTGGGTAGAAAATGGGGTGTTACATTAGTGGTATCAGAGCAATGGTTGGTCCGTCCGGCCAAGTCATCGAGTCGTTGTGTCGGTTAGCGACCAACTGTTGTCTTTTTAGTGCTAACCAATGTTTGCGTTGCAGGTACATCAAAAGTTGCCAATGGTAAGTGATCTAGTGGGGGAGACATCCCTACTAGTGTTATGTGTTTTGTGTATCCCTATGTGCTGTTGTCTGGTTTGTTTTTGACCTTCCCTGCTGTGTGAACTGTGTGTGATTGTTAGTGGGAGAGTGTTAGTTTTAGCGGGTAAATTTCGAGGGCGAAATTCTTTTTAGGGGGGGAGAGTTGTAACAGCCCGAAAATAGTAGATTAATTTTCTAGTTAATTAAATGAGGTTTAGGTGGTAGGAGATAATTAATTAATCGATTTAATTAATTATTTAGGGTTTTGAGAGTTAAATAAATAGAATTGTTTAATTGGACCTAGGGTTAGTTTTAGATGGTGGTGGCGAGTTGAAGTGGATTAGGAGAAGCCCATGATTAGGTCATTAAGTGGAAGCCCATGTCCATTAAGCTAGGCGCCTATAAGATGCCAATCTTAGGGTTTGGTGATTCATTCCAACACTTTAGAAAAAAATAGAGAGAGTGGGACGGCTTGGAGAGAGGAGAGGCGTGAAACCATAAGAGAGAGATGAAAGAAGAAGGGCGCAAAACCCTAGAGGAGAGAGAGAGGAAGTTTTCGCATGCACCAAGGAGGGAGAGGAGGATCTTAGTTGCTGAATTTTGATGGTAGCTTGCTCACCAAGAGATAGGTGTTCTTCGATTATGAGGTAAGGGGGCTCTCGTTCATAGTTAATAATTTATAAACCACGAAATCATGGGGACTAGGTGTTAGGAGTAGTTGTTTAAATTGCTGTTGATGTTTATAATATCTATATGTGGCTGAAGTGTGATGGTTGTTTGTGTTGTTGAATTCACTGTTTTGAGATGTTCTGACATAGGTTTAGTATTTCAGTGACTGAGAACGTTTTACTAATTGAAAAATTATGTGGTTTGTCATTTCGAAAACTTGATTGAATTCTTGTTAATTTGGCGTTGATTTGGTTGCATTTGGAGTTGTAAAACTTGAGTTATAGGTGAAACAAGTTAGGTTAAAATTCTGGGAACGATGTGGGTAGAGGTTCAGTATTTCGGTAACTGGGAACGTTGTGTTGACTGAAAAATTATGTGGTTTACTATAATGGAAAATAGACTTAATGCTTGTTAATATGGCACTGGTTTGGTTGCGTTTAGAGTTGTGTAGCTCGAGATATGAATTTCACAAGTTAGGGTAAGATTCTGGAAACAATCTGGATATAGGTTCAGTAAATCTGTGGTCGTGAGTGTTCTATTCGTCTAAAAATTATGGGGTTTGTTTTGTTGGAAAGTAGACTTAATTTCCTACTGAATAGGCACTGATTTCGCTAAATTTCATTGAGAAATGAGGGAGAAGATTTGATTTCAAAATGACTAATAATTCTGTCCGAATTTTGTGGGATTTTTTGCTCCGAATTTTGTGGGATTTATTGCTCCGAATTTTGTGGGATTTGTTGCCCCGAATTTTGTGGGGTTTGTTGCTCCGAATTTTGTGGGATTTTATGCTGCTGTTTATATTGCTGTGATGCTACAATACGAGATAGTTGTTAATGTGGTATAGTATTTGTTACGTGCTTTGTTGTGGTTATGTGACGAGGTAGCTGTGATGCTACAACACGTGGTATTTATATGAAATGATTTATAACGAGATATGGTGATATAGTATTTATTAATTGAATGCTTTGAGTTGGTGTAATTGGTGCATGAGTCATGAGTCACATTGTCATATGCATTCTTACGAGGTAGCTGTGATGCTACAACACGAGGTTTATTACGAGTTGCGCCCGTCGTGGCCTTTACGAGATCGGTACCGCATGCATATGCCCGGAGGGGTTGCATTTCATACATTGCATACACGTCCTGTGTTTGATTTCGTCTTCTTGAACTAATGGTGTAACTGTATTCTGGGTGTAACTGCATTTGGTGTGACGGTACTTGGTGTAACAGTATTCGGCGTAACTGGATTTGGTGTAACTGTATTATTGGTGTAGTAAATTGATGGTATCCCTGGTGTGCCTATTATACTGTGTTTCTTGTTTTATCTATTATTATCTATGTATTGAGACTCACCCTACTGCGTCGTGTTGCCTCGTATGTCGGCAACCTGCAGGTGACGGTGACGGAAGGTGGCTAGAGATTCTTCTTCTAGTATGGTTGAGTCGGCTCTGATACGTAGCACTCGGGAGGGTTGTCCTTGTGTCTTTCCTTATGTGTTATGTATATGCCTTTCTAAGTTGTAAACCTTTTGAAGTATGATTGCCAAGTTAAACCTTTTTATTTCCGCTGCATGTTTTTGAAAAGAAGTTAGTTATAATTAAAGTACTCTGTTTGCGAAGTGGTTTTCCGGTTCGAAAAATGTGACACTCTTTTGGTGCGAAAAACTCTGATATTTATTTAATAAACCGTTGGGTAGAAAATGGGGTGTTACAACCGGGACAACTCACAAACGACACGGGATAAAATGAAATCGCTCTAGCCAAAACGTTCACAATAAAAAGTTGCTCGGTCAATACAAAATTTGGCTAGGGAAAAAGTGCTCAGAAAATCGAGTTTTCCACAAAAAACCATTTTTTAACAGTCTTGACAGCAACACTGCACAGTGGCAGCAACACTGTCACTGTGCAACACACACATAAACCAAAACTTGCGCACATCTCCCAAATGGTGAGTGCTACAGAAAATCCGCTCGAGCCAAAACGTTCACAATAAAAAGTTGCTCGGTCAATACAAAATATGGCTAGGGAAAAAGTTGTTAGAAAATCGAGTTTTTGACGAAAAACACATTTGTCACTGTTCTGCCAGCAACACTGCAGCAGAACAGCAACACAGCAAGCAACACACAGCAACTGTGCAGATTTTTCCTGCAGCAGTGCGCCTACTTCGGCGAATTAATTAAAATAGTAAACGATAACGGATTTCAACAAAAGACCACTCCTTGGAAAGCTCTTTGAGTGTAGTTTCAGCCTGTGATTTTCATTTTTCAAAATAAGTATCCAACTGGTACAGTTTTTCAAATTTCTACAGAGAGGTACCAATTCGAACAGAATTTTGTGACCCGACTTTGGAGACTTATAACTTGAGCTACACAACTCCGAATTAAACGAAACCAGTGCCAAGACGACCGGCGTTAAGTCTACTTTCTAACGCAATCAGCCACCAATTTTTCGAGTCGACCAAACAGTGTCAGTTTACGAAAACACGAAACAGTGTTCAGAAAATACACAACACGACACATCAATTTTTGACCCCGAAACTTGTCACGCTCCCAATTCGGGTTTAAGGCCACGTCATGCCACGCGAATACCAACATAAACTCCAAAATATAAGGCGTCCCGATTTCATCAAACCCCAACATACATAGTAATCATCACATATTATAAATTCACACCACAATTAATTTCAGCAACATAACGATTCAATTTAACAATCACCCATAATACCAACCCCAAAATTATTAATCAAATAGGTTATTAGAGATGAAGGAGAGCCCCCTAACCTTTTGATATTGAAGAACACACGGCTTCAGCGACCCTCCAAGACACCAACAATTCCTAGCCCCTTTCTTTTTCTCTCCTTCAGTCTCGCCTCTCTTCTAGTTTTTCTTAGGGATTTCGTGAATGCCTAATCAAAACCCTAGGTGAGCTCTCTTATAGCGCCTAGGTCTAATGTTATGGGCCATGGGCTATTTTAATTAAATCACTTAAGCCCTTTTCATCCAGTCCTCTTATTTTATTAAATCTAATTACTAACAAGGCCTCCCTACTAAACACACTTATTTATTATTATCTTATTTTTACCACTTAATTTATATAATTAAATCTATCAAATAAATCTAACCAAATAAATCACCCAAACAATTAATTAAGCATTTAAATAAAATTGGGGCGTTACAACTCTCCCCCACTTAGAATATTTTCGTCCTCGAAAATTTAAATAGGAACATGGTTATACTCTAACCAGTTCATACCCAAGATCACAACTACCCCACTCAACGGCGAACAAAAATTCATAAGAAAGTCTCTGTCGAAGGATCGACAAGGGACACAAAGAACACACCGGCAACACAAGATCAATTATAGCAGCAACACAAGACCTAACGTCTACAACATTCGACAGTACTAAAACAATGGATGGCATCGGTATTGACAATAGATTCTAACAGAGTACCCTTAACGAAACACTTACCTCTAATACTACCATCATTCCTCCGTTAACATATGAGTCCCAAACTTCACTTTCTGAGCTGGAGTACACTCCATGACACGAAAGACCCGCTAAAACTAACACTCTCCCACTAACAATCACACACAGTTCACACAGCAGGGAAGGTCAAAAACAAACCAGACAACAGCACATAGGGATACACAAAACACATAACACTAATAGGGATGTCTCCCCCACTAGATCACTTACCATTGGCAACTTTTGATGTACCTGCAACGCAAACATTGGTTAGCACTAAAAAGACAACAGTTGGTCACTAACCGACACAACGACTCGATGACTTGGCCGGACGGACCAACCATTGCTCTGATACCAACTTGTAACACCCCCTTTACTAATAACTATTATTTAGTTAATTTAAAAATCAGAGTTCGCAAAAACCGTTTTAATGCAACCACGAGAGGGTGCCACATCTAAAACACCAACGTATCATATCCCCCAAACTAATATATAAGTATAAAAACATCGCAGCGGAATAATCACCAAAATTCACCATATCAAAATACATCCCGAAAATAGAGTTCAACATCAATTAAAATAAACCAGTAAGCTAAAAACGCCCCACCCCGGTGCTACGTATCAGAGCTGACTCGACCCACTGGAGAGAAGGTACTAGATCACCTTCACCCGCTATCACCTGCACGTTGCCGACATGAGAAGCAACATAAAAGCAGTAGGGTGAGTCTCATTTCATAAGTAATAACATATAAGATCAACAATATATAGATCAGGCAACGAATAGCACCACTTCACATTAATAATAGCACACCATCATTTCACATCACTGAGACACAACACCCACACACACAGCTCTAATAGCACATCGTCACTTTATTCATTCACAGGCAACAACGAGGGTATGTGACATGTATGCAATGCGACCCAACTCCTAGACGTATGCATGTGGATCCATCAACACCAAAAACTTGCCTTGAGGGCACTCACCAAGATAGGCCGAAGCCTCTGCTCACCAAAATAGGCCGAAGCCTCTGCTCACCAAAATATGCACATGATAATGTGACGCCATGACCATGCACCATACACACCAACACATGTAAACACACCCCATAATTAACATACTCAACAATTAAACCTTGTGGGCACATCACTAACAAGACCGAAGTCTTCTGCTTGCCAATAATTCATAATAAGGTCGAAACCTTCTGCTCACCCAAAATATCATATTAACTCTCCAATTATATCTCCGCTCACCAGTAATATTATATTAACACACCAATACTTATTCAGCTCACCAATCATATTATAACAACTCACAAATATTTATTCAGCTCACCAATCATATTATGAGGACTACGCCGCACCGTAAAGACTAAAAACTCACCAAGGGCCAAAACTTCACCATAAGGACCAAACAGCACCAAAACTAGGCAATAATATCCTAGACACCGACTAAGGCAGGATTGAGTCACAGGCTTAGACGCGCACCTAGACGCACCTAGACATCACCGGGACAACTCACAAACGACACGGGATAAAATGAAATCGCTCTAGCCAAAACGTTCACAATAAAAAGTTGCTCGGTCAATACAAAATTTGGCTAGGGAAAAAGTGCTCAGAAAATCGAGTTTTCCACAAAAAACCATTTTTTAACAGTCTTGACAGCAACACTGCACAGTGGCAGCAACACTGTCACTGTGCAACACACACATAAACCAAAACTTGCGCACATCTCCCAAATGGTGAGTGCTACAGAAAATCCGCTCGAGCCAAAACGTTCACAATAAAAAGTTGCTCGGTCAATACAAAATATGGCTAGGGAAAAAGTGGTTAGAAAATCGAGTTTTTGACGAAAAACACATTTGTCACTGTTCTGCCAGCAACACTGCAGCAGAACAGCAACACAGCAAGCAACACACAGCAACTGTGCAGATTTTTCCTGCAGCAGTGCGCCTACTTCGGCGAATTAATTAAAATAGTAAACGATAACGGATTTCAACAAAAGACCACTCCTTGGAAAGCTCTTTGAGTGTAGTTTCAGCCTGTGATTTTCATTTTTCAAAATAAGTATCCAGCTGGTACAGTTTTTCAAATTTCTACAGAGAGGTACCAATTCGGACAGAATTTTGTGACCCGACTTTGGAGACTTATAACTTGAGCTACACAACTCCGATTTAAACGAAACCAGTGCCAAAACGACCGGCGTTAAGTCTACTTTCTAACGCAATCAGCCACCAATTTTTCGAGTCGACCAAACAGTGCCAGTTTACGAAAACACGAAACAGTGTTCAGAAAATACACAACACGACACATCAATTTTTGACCCCGAAACTTGTCACGCTCCCAATTCGGGTTTAAGGCCACGTCATGCCACGCGAATACCAACATAAACTCCAAAATATAAGGCGTCCCGATTTCATCAAACCCCAACATACATAGTAATCATCACATATTATAAATTCACACCACAATTAATTTCAGCAACATAACGATTCAATTTAACAATCACCCATAATACCAACCCCAAAATTATTAATCAAATAGGTTATTAGAGATGAAGGAGAGCCCCCTAACCTTTTGATATTGAAGAACACACGGCTTCAGCGACCCTTCAAGACACCAACAATTCCAAGCCCCTTTCTTTTTCTCTCCTTCAGTCTCGCCTCTCTTCTAGTTTTTCTTAGGGATTTCGTGAATGCCTAATCAAAACCCTAGGTGAGCTCTCTTATAGCGCCTAGGTCTAATGTTATGGGCCATGGGCTATTTTAATTAAATCACTTAAGCCCTTTTCATCCAGTCCTCTTATTTTATTAAATCTAATTACTAACAAGGCCTCCCTACTAAACACACTTATTTATTATTATCTTATTTTTACCACTTAATTTATATAATTAAATCTATCAAATAAATCTAACCAAATAAATCACCCAAACAATTAATTAAGCATTTAAATAAAATTGGGGCGTTACACAACCCATGCTTGCCAGCAACGCAGTACAGCTGTTGCCAGCACAAGGCGCACGACCCTGGCACCATAGGCGCACGACCCTAGTGCAAAACTGGCGCAGAGCAGCCAAAATTGACTGGCCAGGGCGCACGACCCAGGCACATGGGCGCACGACCCTGGCACCAGACAAGTCAATTTTGGCTGCACCCACTTGCTGATGGCTTTCCCTTGCCACTTGATTTGCCACTTTTTTTATGACCATTTTGCCCCTCCTCTCAAGTGCCTTAGACCTAATATTTTCCTATAAATAGAGGCTTTATTCTCACTTGTACTAAGCTTGAATTTTGTTAGAAAATCAATGACAAAGGCTCTCTAAAGATTCATGACTTCAAATTACTCTTCATGCTTTTTATAATTCTTGTTTATTTACTTTCTTGCCCTTTAAATTCTTGCTATTTATTTTCTTGCCCTTTTTCTTTCCAAATCATTTACTTTCTTGCTCTTTTAATTTCTTGCACCTTTATTTTCCAAGTCATTTACTTTCCTTGCTATTTAATTTCTTGCACCTTTATTTTCCAAGTCATTTACTTTCCTTGCTATTTAATTTCTTGCACCTTTATTTTCCAAGTCATTTACTTTCTTGCCCTTTAAATTCTTGTTATTTATTTCCTTGCTCTTTAACTTTCCAAGTCAAGTAAATTACTGGCAATTTACTTTTCAAGCAATTTACTTTCTTGTCATTTACAATTCCTTGCTATTTAAATTCTTGCACCTTTATTTTCCAAGTTATTTACTTTCTTGCACCTTTATTTTCCTTGCTCTTTAACTTTCCAAGTCAAGTAAGTTACTGGCAATTTACTTTTCAAGCAATTTACTTTCTTGTCATTTACAATTCCGCTATTTATGATTTTTGCACTTTACCGCTTTCTTTTATTTCTCGCTATTTAACTTTATGTTTTCTTCTTTTATTTTCTTTTCTCCTCTTTTGTCTACAATGATCATGAGTGAGTAGACTTTACTAAAACATTCCTTCTTTCTAAAAACACTTTCTTTTCAGTTAATCAAACTTTGAAAAATTAAATTGGTATTCACTTAGGCTTTCCCTGTGGATCGATAACTCTTTTATTACGCGATACGACTCGTGCACTTGCGAGGCTATCATGCTTTCACCAAACCAATACGAGTGCAAAAGTTGATTGACTATGCTATAACTTGTGAGGTGAAAGCTATGAGTATTCAAGAGTGGATCCAAATTTTAGGGGGCCTAGATGAGCACTCAATCCGTTGGTATCTTCCATCATGCTATGGGGATAGACCTGAGGTAGTCTTCCGTTGCGGTGGTTTTTAGAATGTTCCACTGATGGGCACTAAAGGATGCATCAACTACAACCCGTCTCTGACTCTGAGGCAATTGGGATATCCGATGAGGAATTCGCCTACTGAAGAGATGTTATTCCCGTTTTACATCTTTGAAGGAGGTCCAAAAGATGACAGTTTGCTTAGAAAGGTCTTGCAGGCATGGGGTACGGTGATTCGTAGGGGAAAAGTAGAGCTTGCTCAGAGGACTAGTGGTATTACCTTCACTCAGTGGCTTGGAAAAAGGATCCAGAGTGTTCAATTGCCTTACCAAAAAGCATTGCAAGTTGAGAGGGAAGACGCTAGTGTTCCTATTGTCGAAGAGTTAGGCGAGGTCAAGTTGGCTCTGATGAGGGCAGAGGAAGAGAAGAGATCTTTGCAAGCGGAGATAGAGAAGATGGCTCTGAAGAACAAAAGATTGGAAGAAGAGAGTGCTCTCAAGTCTGCTGCTATTGAGGAGTTCAGTTAGAAACTAAAAGGGGAAGAGAAGAGTAAGTTAGAAGTTCAAAGGTATCTGCAAGGAGCCAAGGAGGAAATTAAGAGGCGAAGCTTGAAAGAGAAGTAGGCCATTGAAGAAGCCAATCAGTGGAAAGAATTATGCGATGAGGCAAAAATGGAAGGGAGAACTGCGAAAAGCTTGCTTGCCAAGTCAAAAAGAGAATCCCGCATGCTACAAGCTGAATGGGAGAGTAAGTTAGACAGTGTTGTGCAAGAGAGAGACTCATTTGAGAACATCCTCAGAGAATGTCGGCGCGCCCTGAGAGTAGAACAAGAGGATTCTGATGAGTTGAAGAGGAATCTTCGTTACATCAGCGATGCATACCGGCATGCGAGGGATGAAATTCAGTATTGGGAACATCACTATGTTGAGCTGCTCGGTAGGATTGAAGAGCAGGCAGTCATCATTGAGCTGAGGGATGAAGTTCAACACTGGAAGGATAGGTTTTTCAAGCTATCAGAGTTGTGTGGATACCTGTGTTGCAGGTTATCTAATATTGCAGGATTAGTTTTGATGATGAAAAAGACAAAGCCAAGTTGATGGCCAAAGGAATGAGAGTGTCAAAGCAAAGCTGATAAAAAGTATCATATATTCAAAAGTCACAATCCAACTCAACCAAGCTCAAAGTATTGAAGATTCAAGCTTAAGGGTAGTCCTTAAGTATAAGGGTAGTCCTTAGGGTTTGGGTGTGTCTTAGGAAAAAGTGTAAGCTCTTTCGAAGGTCAGCTCATCTCTCAAAGTCCCATGATTTTCAAAATGCATGCATGCACACGTAAACACAAGAATCATTTTTGAAAAGCATAAAATCGATTTTCTCTATTTTATTCTATATATAAAAATCGATTTTCAGGTCAATACAAAAGCTAAAGAATCGATTCATACTAGTTTCACTAATTATGCAAATCGATTCCTAAGTATTTCTAAAAAGGAAGAATCGACTCATACTATTTTAAACTAAGCATAAAAATCGATTCTCAAGTGTCTTTAAAAGGAAAGAATCGATTCATATTATTTTTACCAAAGTGCATAATCGATTCACAAGTATTTTTCAAAAAGGAAAGAATCGATTCACACTATTTTTCACTTAGCAAAAGAATCGATTCCTACATGTCTCAGGCAAGCCAAGAATCGATTCATACAAATTACATTGAGTATAAGAATCGATTCCTAGCCTTCCTGGATCTCAAGAATCGATTGTTACCCTTTCTCAAGTAAAGCAAAATCGATTCTCACTTAAAAGAAGTCATACATAAGAATCGATTCCTAGATCCAATGTTTTCAACAAAGAATCGATTCCTACATTATTTTAACGTAAACTTCTTTTTCTCATAGCCTATAAATAGGCACTTCATAGTCTTCATATTGTACAACCCATCTTCACGATCTATCACTTTCTGAAAAACTCTTTATATTTTATTTATGTTCTTCTCGCACCGCTGGTCCGTCAAGAGCTGATCTTTTGCTAAGAGTTAGTCGGGGTTGCATTCTTCAAGTTGTAATATCTGCCTACATTAGAGGTATTTCTGTCTTTACAATTGTTTATTATTTAATTGTTGTGTTTTGTTCTAGGGAGTGGGGTATCTCTCTAGGGTAGCTGCATGTACTAGGAAGTGGGGTATCTTTCTAGGGCAGTTGATTGTAACAGGGGTGGGGTATCTCTTGTTATTGTATTGTTAGATTTGAGGGCTCTCCATAGGTGGGGTATCCTAGGAGGAGAGTGCCTGAGTCTGTAAAGGTTTTCCAAGGCACCTGTAAGCCTTGTTGGTTTGGTTAGTGGAAAATCTTACAAGGGTGTGAGGACTGGACGTAGGTCACTAGGAGGTGACCGAACCAGGATAAATCTCTGCATGCTTTACTGCTTTCCTGCTTTACTGTTATACTGCTTTACTGCTTTATATTCTAATTCCTTCGCTTCCACTTAACCTGCGCGAAAATTGATCTAAGTCATTGAAAAGGGGAAAAACGTTTTCGAAAGATCTGAAAAGTTTTAAATCTCAATTCACCCCCCCCCCCTCTTGAGACTGAAGCCACTTGGTAACAAGTGGTATCAGAGCTAGACTCTTGTATAAAGGGCCTAGCAGCTTCAAGAGAAATGGCTTCAGGTTGGTCTACGCAAGAGGGTGCTTCTCTTACCCGTCCTCCGGGATTCAACGGGAAAGATTACGCATATTGGAAAGAAAGAATGAGAATTTTTATTGAAGGGGTAGACTTAGATGTTTGGGATGCTGTGGAAAAAGGACCCTATGTCCCCACGCACATAGTAGATGGTATTCTTACAATTAAAAGTAGAAATGAATGGTCTGATGATGAGAAAATAAAAGTGCAACATAATTTACGTGCCAAAAATATTATTACTTCTGCTTTAAGTCCTGATGAATTTTTTCGAGTTTCAAACTGTAAATCTGCCCAAGAAATGTGGGATAATCTCCAAGTTACTCATGAGGGTACAAATGAAGTAAAAAGGGCAAGAACAAATACTCTTATCAGAGAGTACGAATTATTTAGAATGAATACAGGTGAAACAATACCAGAAATGCAGAAAAGGTTCACTCACATAGTGAATCAGTTAAGCTTGTTGGGAAAGTCGTTTCCTGTAGAGGATCTAATCAACAAAGTTCTGAGATGTCTGAATAGAGAATGGCAACCCAAGGTTACTGCTATTGCTGAATCAAGAAATTTAGCTACTATGACTCTGGCTACTCTGTTCGGTAAACTTCAAGAGCATGAACTAGAACTCACCCGTCTAGCTGAGCACGAAAATACAGATAAGAAAAAGAAAAGCTTGGCTCTAAAAGCATCTAGTTCAAGTCAACTGTGTGAGAGCGAAGATTCAGAAAATGAGGATGATGAAAATGAGGAAAGCATGGCTCTCATGGTTCAAGGGTTCAAACGGTTTATGAAACGGAAAAATCACTCTAAAAGGAACTTCAACACCAAAAGGAAAGAAAGCTCATCCGGTCCTCTTATTTGCTATGAATGTGGGAAACCCGGGCATATGAAGATGGAATGCCCTAATCTACAGAAAAAGGGATCCAAATTCGAAAAGAAGACATTCAAAGAAAACGAAAGAAGGAAAGCCTACATAGTGTGGGACGACAATGACACAAGCAGTGTAACACCCCGTTAATTTCTATCTTGTAGAAATTATCGAAATGCACTACTGGCGTACATCAGAGTACTTTCCTGTTTAAAATACTGAACACATACTAATACTCGATGCTAAAAACCCTCAAGCGCGTTACATAACTTAACATGAAAAATACATAAAGCGTTCTTACACCGCTCATCTAGTGTTCAGTACCAAAATAGAAAGTGTGCGGAAGCGATTTACAACTTAAAAACGTAAGTCGTACCATCGTACATCTAAGAAACTGAATACAAATACAGAGATACAAGGGGAACTGAAATACAAGAAATAAAGAAATAAAGATAGCGGCTGCTCCTCAAGCATCTTCATAGCCGTGCCTCACGGTCTTCAACTTACCCTGCTTAACTGAAAAACAACAACAACGGATTGGGTGAGACAACTTGTCTCAGTGAGTTCTATCGCGACCCCTTACTAATTCTCTCGGTTCAATTATGCTTGATTCATTATTCTGATTCTAACTCATAGTCCTCAAAATTTGACTATGTGGCTAACTAACTGAAGTTGTCCTTATAACCCTTAAGCCGGTTACAAGACGCAACTCATAACTAAAATAAACGTTGTCCTCATAACCCTCAAGCCGGTTACAAGAAACAACACTAACTAAAGTTGTAGCGTGTCACCGGTCACTTGGCATAATAAGCTTCCGGTGAACCCGTCCCCACTAATCGGCTGGGTCCCTAATGGGGCCTAGGTTCATAAGGTTCATGACTGCCTCTCCCCTAGCACACTAAACTGAATAGGGTCGTCACCCCGACTAAAAGGTATATATGATGATATACCTGCACTGAACTCAACAATGAACTTAAACATAACAATAACTTAACTGAACAATGAACTGAACTGAACATAAACTTGTTACTAAGGTGATCTAATTACTAACTAAGTCTAATTATTAAGTGATCTCTCATGGATTACCAAGGTTTGCTAACTTATCTTATCAATCTTACTAAACCAGTCAATCCAGGACAATACATCAAACACAAATTCATAACATGAAATCAATGGTCAATCACCTGAGCATTCACTTAACCTGAACGTAATCCAAACACAACCAATCATATGGTACTAACATAACTTAGATCCAATCACAGTCAATTACCACTCAATTCAGGGCAATTCAATTATGGTATCATTGGGGAAGGTGGAAAGAAGGATTAGAAAGCAATTGGAATCGTTTGGAATGATTTAAAACACTTTTTGAAAGAGGCAACCCGAAGACCACGCACGACCCGTGCGCCCATACACACGATCCGTGCGTGACTATCATTTATCGTGTCATTCCTTTCCGATCCCGAATTACTTCCCGATCAATGCTACCACTTCAGTCAAAGCTAAACATGTATAATTACGGTATTCCCATCCCAGGGGAACCTCGGGGAGTGGATTGGAAGGGACTTAGGACCAATCGGAACGACTTAAGACGTATTTCAAAGTATCGCATCAGAGAGATACGCACGGTCCGTGCGCCTTGGCACACGACCCGTGCGCGTTTTCAAAAACAGCACCAGTGGTTCCATAATCTCACGCACGACCCGTGCGCCCATACGCACGATCTGTGCGTGACTAACAGTATTTCAGAAAAACAGTTCTTCGCGTTTTCTTTTCTATTCCGATCGTTCCCATGTCCATCCCGATTCACATTAAAACTCAAGAACACATATTCATGTTTTTCCTAGTGAGTTATAGAACTCACCTTTTCTTGACGACGTTACACCCGACACCGAAATCTCGCGAATACGGACGAACGGAGGATCACGAACTCGCTCGGACTCGCTCCAACTGATTCCCAACCGAAAAACGCAGCTACAATTCTTCCTCCTAATGCTTGAACTAAGCCCTAGTACTGAGTTTCAAGCTTCATTTACAGCATGCAATGCTAGTGGACACCTTTTCACCCTTTGAGCTTGGGACTTCATAAATGGTGATTTTGGGATAGAGGAGGGTGATGACTTCAATTTCAGTATCACTAGGAAGGAAATGGTGAGTTGTTGTTGAATATGCTACTGGATTGGACATGCATGGAGTTTTTGGAAAAACTCTCTTCATCTCTTTCCCTCTCACCCTCTCACGCCCCTCTCCCTCTCTTTGCTGGTTTTGTTTCAGATTTCACAAAATGAAATGTTTGTGTTGTTTCAGCTGGAAGTAGAGCTTATATAGGGTAAGGTACAAGGACGAAAATACCCCTCACTTACTAACTCTATTCCATATGACTCCTCTCAATCCTAATCATCCTAACTTAACCTAATTAATTACTCAATCACATACAATTTCATACTAAACCACTCAAACAAGTCATTTTCAATTCAAACAATTTCAATCAATTAATTAATTCACTAATAAATTTAATTATATTACTATAATTAAATAGAAAAAGAGGGGATGTTACATTCACCCCAACTTTTTAAAAATTTTGTCCTCAAAATTTGGACTAAGAAATACCTTTCGCCGAACTGTCATCAGCTTTGCCCTTCTGAGCGTCCAACACATAGAATCTTCCACGGTCGGGAGTAGATTTCTCCTCTCGATTCCTCTTCTTTGCCGGACACTCGTTAGCATAATGCCTTTCTTCCTTGCAGTAGTAGCACACAGTGGATCCCTGACGACACTCTCCAGTGTGAGGCCTCCCGCATTTCGGACACTTACCAGACCTTAGTAGTTCGGATGCTGTAGCTTGCTTTCCTTTGTTGGAGTTACCCTTTGGCTCCTCACTTGGGGTTGGCAATTCTGATGCCTTTTTCTTTCTTCATACATCTTGTTGAGATCTGCCTCTGCAACATAAGCTTGCTGCACCAATCCAGCATAACTGGTCATAGCATAAGAGCTAAGACCTTGGGCCACATCAGCACGAAGACTTGCCCTATACATCTGCATCTTCCACTCATCATTCGGAGCATGCTTTGCCAACTGATAAAACTGCGACAACCTTTCGAACTTGGCGGTGAACTCTCCCACCGACATCTCTCCTTGCCTCAGATTGATAAACTCTGCTTGCTTGCTTAACTTCAACACCGGAGGGAAAAAGTGACCAATAAACATCTCCATGAAGTTAACCCAGGTAACAGGAGTCCCCTGGTTCACCATCAGATCATGAGCATTGGTCCACCAGGTTTGAGCATCTTCCTCGAGCATATGGGCAGCAAAAAGAACCTTTTCTTCTTCACTGCATTGAAGAGTCCTAAAAATCTTCTCCATTGAATCCAACCAGAAATGTGCTACCATTACCTCAGGTCCTCCTTTGAAACTTTGTGGAGTCATCTTCTGGAAACGAAAGTAAGCCCTATTCGGATCTTCCAGAGGAGGTTGTTGAATATTCGGTTGTTGTTGATCCATCCTCTCATGATGCATTTGAGCCATTTGAGCCATCTGCTGCTGCTGCATTTGCATCATGTCATTCATCATCTTCTGTTGCGTCTCTATGACATTCTGCATCCATTCGGTATTTGGATCAACAGGGACGCTTCTCCTACTTCCACCAGCCATGATTCTGCGAAATATGCACAAAGTGTTTAGTTGATCAGACTAAACGTGTAATAGCATACTAAGAGGAATCACACTTAGAGGACATAAGAGACTCATGATTCTAAGTCCGACTGGGTCGAACTGCTTTGATACCAATTGTAACACCCCGTTAATTTCTATCTTGTAGAAATTACCGAAATGCACTACTGGCGTACATCAGAGTACTTTCCTGTTTAAAATACTGAACACATACTAATACTCGATGCTAAAAACCATCAAGCGCGTTACATAACTTAACATGAAAAATACATAAAGCGTTCTTACACCGCTCATCTAGTGTTCTGTACCAAAATAGAAAGTGTGCGGAAGCGATTTACAACTTAAAAACGTAAGTCGTACCATCGTACATCTAAGAAACTGAATACAAATACAAAGATACAAGGGGAACTGAAATACAAGACATAAAGAAATAAAGATAGCGGCTGCTCCTCAAGCATCTTCATAGCTGTGCCTCACGGTCTTCAACTTTCCCTGCTTAACTGAAAAACAACAACAATGGATTGGGTGAGACAACTTGTCTCAGTGAGTTCTATCGCGACCCCTTACTAATTCTCTCGGTTCAATTATGCTTGATTCATTATTCTGATTCTAACTCATAGTCCTCAAAATTTGACTATGTGGCTAACTAACTGAAGTTGTCCTTATAACCCTTGAGCCGGTTACAAGACGCAACTCATAACTAAAATAAACGTTGTCCTCATAACCCTCAAGCCAGTTACAAGAAACAACACTAACTAAAGTTATAGCGTGTCACCGGTCACTTGGCATAATAAGCTTCCGGTGAACCCCTCCCCACTAATCGGCTGGGTCCCTAATGGGGCCTAGGTTCATAAGGCTCATGACTGCCTCTCCCCTTGCACACTAAACTGAATAGGGTCGTCACCCCGACTAAAAGGTATATATGATGATATACCTGCACTGAACTCAACAATGAACTTAAACATAACAATAACTTAACTGAACAATGAATTGAACTGAACATAAACTTGTTACTAAGCTGATCTAATTACTAACTAAGTCTAATTATTAAGTGATCTCTCATGGATTACCAAGGTTTGCTAACTTATCTTATCAATCTTACTAAACCAGTCAATCCAGGACAATACATCAAACACAAATTCATAACATGAAATCAATGGTAAATCACCTGAGCATTCACTTAACCTGAACGTAATCCAAACACAACCAATCATATGGTACTAACATAACTTAGATCCAATCACAGTCAATTACCACTCAATTCAGGGCAAATCAATTATGGTATCATTGGGGAAGGTGGAAGGAAGGATTAGAAAGCAATTGGAATCTTTTGGAATGACTTAAAACACTTTTTGAAAGAGGCAACTGATGAATCCCCATCACATGATGTTTTCACTGCAAAAAAGGGGAATTTTACTTAATAATTTGATGAATGAATGGAAAGTGTTAGGAGAAAATTAAGAAGTTGTTTTATTTGGGATTTAATTGCTTTGCAGTGTTTATGCTGGGTTTTGTGGTATTTTTGTGCCCAGGGACCAGGTGAAGAGAAGAACGAAGAAATACAAGCAAACAGGCTCAAAAATACAAGGAAATAGCCAAGTTGCGCTGAAGCTGCGCTGAAGCTGCGCTGGAAGCGCAAGTGAGGCGCAGGAATCACTGTAGCGTCCTCAGTCGCGCCTAAGTGGCGCTGGAAGCGCGAGTCGCGCGCAGATTGGCAGAACAGTCATGCAGAGTTGCGCTGAAGTTGCGCTGGGAGCGCAAGTGAGGCGCAAAACTCCGGAAAACACATTAAATCAGGCCCAGCACGCGTTTTGAAGGACTTTTGGACATTTTTGGAACCCTAGAACTGAAAGAGGAGCGATTCCGTCTGACGGCTACTGAAGAATCAAGACTTGGGAACAAGGATTGAAGCTTCATATGTGTTCATCATCATCTTCCACTTGTAATTTTCTGGATTTCTCTTCATTAATCATGAATAGCTAAATCTCTTTATGTTAGGGATGAATTAATATTGATGTAACTCTATTGTCGCTGGTTTAGTATCATATTTGTACCGTACTCTCTCGTATTTTGTGTATCGAATTTCTACGCTTAATGCTTTTTATGGTTGGAAAACTCATACAATGATCTTTTGTTCAATTATGAAATGGGAGTTTTATTATTGAATGTTTGAATTTCGATACCTTCAATTTGTGGTTTAGGGATATTCTATGAATTGTAGTATATTACAAATTCTTACTTTAATGCTTGTTGGTAATTAGAATCACCTAAGGGATTAGGGCTTTTAGTTATCGACAAAGGACTAGTTACCTAAGGAACTAGGAATTAGTTAATGTTGTGAGTTTGATAGCAAGATTAGAGAGAGGGATTAACTTTCAAACTAAATCAGTGGCAATAGGGTGAAATTAATAGGAATTCGTCCCTAGCATTCTTTTCCATCGTATTCTTTCAACTCGTTTTTCGGCTTTTATTATTAAAAACATAAAAATATTTTATTGCTTACTTCGAGCTCGACAGCTCAACAATTATCAAACAAACCCTTTTTAATTTGGTTTCTATTAGCTGTTGCCAACGTCTTCGTAAATTGACTTCGATCCTTGAGGACGATATCCGGTTCTTACCGATTTATTACTTGAACGATTTGGTACACTTGCCAATATCTTAACAAGTTTTTGGCGCCGTTGCCGGGGATCGAAATTACATTTACTAGTAATTCGAAGGCAACTGCTAATTCGAACCCGTACATATTTACATTCACTTTAGTTTTATTTCTGTTATTTTTTTGGTTATTGTATATATATTACACAGTTTGCTTTGACACTTGTCCAAGTTTCTTGTGTTCTCAGTGCATGCGCGGAGCTGTTAATCCTAAGGATTTACTTTTCGATCCAGAGATTGAGAAAACCGCTAGAGCTAATAGAAAGGAAGCAAGGCTAAGGAAGCAAAGAGCAACAACAGGAGAATCTTCTGTGCAACAAACTGTGACTGAAATTATGGGAGAAAATCCACCACCAGCTCGCACTCTTGGCGACTTTGGTAGAAGAAATCAAGGCGTCCAAGCATACACCTTCCAACCTGTGGGAGCTGTGGCATTTGAGATCAAGTCTTCGATCCTCACTGCCTTGAAAACAGAACAATTCTCTGGGTCTGATGCTGAAGATCCAAATCAACACTTATTTCAGTTCTATGAAATTTGTGGGTCTACAAATCCTGTGGGAGTGACTGATGACCAGAAAAAGTTGCGTCTCTTTCCATATACTTTGACTGGGAGGGCTAAAGATTGGTTAAACACTATCCCAGCAGGAACTATTAACAATTGGGGTGATCTAGAGAGCAAGTACTTAGAAAGATTCTTTCCAATTTCTAAGTTCATCAAGAAAAGGGCTGAAATATCAAATTTTGAGCAAGGAGATTCTGAGTCTCTTTATGATGCTTGGGAAAGGTTCAAACTGTTGTTAAAAAAATGTCCTGGGCATGGTATTGATGACTTTGTGCAGTTGCAAACTTTCTGTCATGGTTTGCGACCTCAAACAAGAATGATGTTAGATGCCTCAGCTGGAGGGTCCTTGGGTACTAAAACTGAAGTTGAAGCAAGACAGTTAGTGGAGCATATGGCTTCTAATGAGTACCGGATTCAAAATGATAGAGGGGCAACAAAGAGGCCAGGAATTTTAGAGTTGGACGCTAACAGTGCTGTGTTGGCTCAACAAAAGGTAATGTCACTTCAAATTGAGGCTCTCACTAAACAGTTAGCTGCTGCTTTGCCAAGTGGATCTCAAAATCCTGCAACCGTTCAAGCAGTGCAAACGGGATCATGTAATTATTGTGGCAGGAATGCTCATGAAGGTGACTGTGCAACTCATGGAGATAACAGTGAACAGGTTAATTATATGGGCAACTTTCAAAAGCAAGGTGGGAACCCTTATTCTAACACCTACAATCCTGGGTGGAAGAATCATCCCAACTTCTCTTGGAAGAATAATGATACCGCAGGGTCACATTATAACACCCTAAAATTATTTAATTAATTTATTTAGTTAAGTAATTGGGGATTTTATTTAAATTATTTGATGTGTTTTAATTAATTAGAAATTATACTAATACATGTAGGAAGTATTAGAAAGTGGAGGTGCCAAACCAAATGGACTTGGGCCTAAGTGAGAAGCCCAAGCCCATTATTCTTGTCATATGCGAAGTGGTTAGGTGTTGGGGGCTAGGGTTTTGGTGGAGGATTTGCGAAGTTGAAAGAAAGAACAAGGGAGAGAAAGAAAAGAGCGTGAGATAGAGAGAGAGGAAGGAGGCGGCCAAGAGGAGAAGGAGGAGAGGAATTCGAAGAGCAAAGAAGAGGGGGTCTCCGTTGTTGATGTGGATCTGTAGGTGACTGCATCCTAGGCATCGATTTCTTCTTGAAAAGGTTAGGGGAGCTCTATCATTCTATTTAATAAATTATATGATGGGTTCTAGATCTAAGGTTCCTACTAGATCCATGATGCTCTTGATGTTCTTTTGCGTTCTTGATGTTCCTTTGCGTTCTTGATGTTCTTTTGCGTTCTTGATGTTCTTTACGTTCTTGATGTTTTGATGTTAACTTTCATATATATGTATATCATGAGTCTATGCGAATTGATTTATTGCTTGGGTTTGATCTATGAATTTCATTATTGGTGGTGTTATGCGTATGTGATGTGAATTAGAATGTTGATCTATGCGTTGGTTTGTTGAAGAATGGGGTCGCAAAAAAGGGGTTGTGGGTGTTGGGCGCCTAGGGCGCCATGATGGGGTTAGTGGTGTTGTTTGGTTTTAATTGAGTTTTGATAAAATTGAGTTTTAGTGTTTTTGAATGAGAAAAGTGTTTTTTTTAGTTGCTGGAAAAATGGAGTTTTTACACTTTAAAATTTGTTAAGAAACCAATTTTTAGTGTTGAAGAATTGTTAAACAGAAATTCTGGGCGTTGTTGCAGTTTCCTGGGCGCTGAGTGCCTGTCCTGGGCGCTGGGCGCCTGTGTTGTGTTGTGCTGCGCGTGGGGGCGCGCCTGGGCGCTAGGCGCCCGTGTCTGTGTTATGCGTTGTGCGCGCCTGGGCGCTGAGCGCCTGTGGCGCTGTGTTGTGCGTGCGTTGTGCGCGCCTGGGCGCTGAGCGCCTGTGGCGCTGGGTTGTGTTGCGTTTTTGCGTGCCTGGGCGCTGGGTGCCTGTGTTGCCTAAGGCGCCTGTTCCCTGGATGTTGCCTGATTTTTCCAAAATTGTTTTTATCATAACTTTTGACTCAGACGTCCGTTTTGAACGATTCGAAAAGTGCCGTGAAGCTTTTTACGTTGTCTATTTGTGTGTTCAATTTTTAAAATGAAAAGTTGTTATTTTCTGACTGTTTGTGGGCGCCCAAGTAGCTGCCCCCGGTGATCGTCCCAGTGACATTGAAAAATGACGTGGAACTCTTTAAAAATCCCTTTTTGGTGTATAAACAACAGTTTTAACACGGTAGTGTCAAAAATTACTGTTTTGCCCCTAGTGGCCAAAGTTGATGATAATGATGTGTAAATGACGAGGATGCCCTTGGTGGTTAGTCAAATGACGTTTTTGCCCTCAGTGGCTAATGTTTGAGTTGAATGATGTTTGTGTGTAAGTGACATTTGGGGCCTGAGTGGCTAAGTGATGTTAAGGCCTAAAAGGCTAAGTGAAGTTATTTGTGTGTGAATTGTGAAATGACAGGTGTTGTGCCTTATTCGGCAAACCGGTAAGTGACGGGTCACATAGTTGACCATGAATTGAGTAATTGTGTATGTGTGTATTGTGAGTGGTGCATGTCATAGTGTCTCATGCCCATATGCATAAACCCAGTGATGTTTTGAGGCCTGAGTGGCTAAGTGATGATAAGGCCTGAGTGGCTAAGCGACGTTTTGTGAAAAGGTACCTTCATGCATATACCCGCGAGTGGGTTGCATTTGCATAAGCTTACACGACATGAGTTGAGTATTGTAAATGATGTGAATGACGACTGTGATGTGGATGTTTAGTGTATTGGATGCTGATTATTCTAGTGTGTAGCCTATGATTAGTCCTTATCATATTTTCTATTATATAGACTGAAATGATGCTCACCCTTTCCTGTTTGAATGTTGCCCCGTGTTGGTAACGTGCAGGTGATTCCCAGTGAAGGTCTTAGCTTCACTTTTGAGTCGAGTCGTCATGCTCTGATATGTAACACTAGGGAAGGGAATGAATGTTGTTTTAAGTCATTTATGACATGTTGTGGTTATCGGATTTTAGTATTGCAAGCCTGGCATAGTGTAATGCCCTTTATGACTAAACTATTGAATTTTCGATGTGAAGTTGTATTTTATTTGATAATGACGTTTTGAAGTTATTACAAGACAGTTTTCGAAAAGCGAGTTATTTGAAGAGTGACGTTTTAGTGAAGTAAGTGTGACATCCCTTGTGGTGTAAATAAATTTTGAAGACTCGGATTTTTTATAAAACAAATTACCGTATAGAAAGGGGGTGTTACATTAGTGGTATCAGAGCAGTTCGGTCTGTCCGGCCAAGTTGTCCAGTGTGGAGTCTAGCTATCTCTCGAGTCTTGGTACTCGTTCTAACCATAATTTGTGTTGCAGTGATTAGCTAAATTGGTCAGACGGTATGACTGCTATTGTTGATACTGACGCTGCTTAGTGTCTTATTGCTGCTATGTGTGTGTTTACTATGAGTGCACTGTGTATGACTGTAATGTGTTACTTGGTGTGTCTTCCGTGTCTCTCGCCGAATTTCGACGAAGACCTTGTGGTGAATTTTGTTTGTTTGCCGTTGGGTGTTTTTAGTATTGTTGTGATTTGACGAGTAGTTGTGAAATTGATGAGGAATTGAGTACATTGTGATGTTGATGTTGTCACGTGTAATTTCGTGCCTTGATGTTTGATGATGATTGAGATTGAATTAAGATGAGGAGTATGATGTGTTATAAATTTTAATAATTAATTTGTATGTTCTGACGTGTGAATACAATGAGTTGAGACGTTTTAAAAAGAAAATTAAATGTTTTGAAAGTACGTATTCTATACATCCCCACGGGTGTATAGGCGCCAAATTCTAATTGTGTATATGTGTTGCTGTGTTGTTTTAAAAATGAATAGCGTACTGTTTTTACACTGTTCCAAGTTGCCGTTTTGTTTGGAAACAATGGTGTGTCGTTTTTACATTGTTGAAAGTGCTGTTTGTTTGTGAAAATAATAGTAAGCTGTTTTTATGTTGAAAAGGTGTTGCCGCTTCATTGTTTAAATTAGATATATGAGCTACTGTATTTACAAGTAAATGGGTTGCTATTATTCACTCGGTTTTGCATGCTGTTTCTATGCGCAGTTTTGTTTTAAGCGCTGTTTTTGTAGGTGATGTTTTTCCTCAGCTTAAAATGTGATGTTTTTCTCGATTTGAAATGAGGTATTTTCTAAAGGAAAAGAGTGTATTTTTTCTAAAATATAAAGTGATGATTAAATTGAAATCGAATTGAATTGAATTGATAATGGTTCGTAGAGTTGATAATTGGATTTGATGTTTTCAAAGAAATCAAAGTTACCATTGTATTTAAAATAAATGGGGTGCTGTTTGACAGTGTTTCAGGTCGCTGTTCTATTTTTTTTAATGAATAGTGAGCTGTCTTATATTGTTCAAAGTTGTTGTCTTGCTTTTGAAAATAAGAGGGGCTGTTTTTATGCTGTGAAGAGTTGCTGTCTTGCTGTTTTTCAAGATAAAATGCTGCGGTTTGCTTAAAAATGAGTTGCTGTGTTGCAGTTTATTTCTATGAAATGAGTTGCTGTTTTTATGAAATAATCGTATTGCTGTTTTACGAAAATGAAGCGCTATTTTTATGTTGTAAACGTGCTGTTTCCACTGCCGTTGCGCGCTAAAAAGAAGTATTATTTTCACTCCGTGTTTTGCTGTTGTTGCGCGCTAAAAGACCACTGTTTACACCTTATTGTTGTTGTTGTTGTTCTTCTTGGTCTTGCTGTTGCCGTTTTACTCAAATGATGTGGTTGTTTTCACACTGTTTACCCAAAAATTTTACGAGGATGTTTACAAAAAAAAAAAAAAAAAAAAAAAAAAATTGACGTGCTTTTCCCAAAGTTAAAGAGTTGGCTATATTGTTTACCGTTGCTGTTTCGTTTTGAAAATAATAGTGCGCTGTTTTTATATGGTTTAAAGATGCTGTTTTGTTTTGAGATTAATAGTGTGCCATTTTTATGTCGTTAATGTTGCCGTATTTGCTGCTGTTTTCGCACATTAAAGTGTACTGTTCTCTACAATCTAGAGCGTTGTTTTCTTCGACTTAAATGTGATGTTCACTCAAATATAACGCGTTGTTCTCTTAATAATTTAAAGTGCTGAGTTCTTAAAATTAAAATGATGTTTTCTGGAATCAAGTGGGCCGTTCGAAAATTTTGAAAAGGGCTGTCTTCCTATTTTCCTTAGTACTGTTACGGTATTGTGAGAGGGTGCTGTCTCGATCTTTGTTATTTTATTATTATGTATTATTTTATTTTATGTGCTGTTTGGTCCCTATGTACGTTGACTTAGTCCTTTATTGTCAAAGGAGTCGCGTAATTAATTGTGATTGATGTGGTGTGTGCTTCACTTTGGTGAAGTTATGATGTGTTGTTGATGAGTCGGTCCTATGAAGGACCTAGGGGGGGAAATGGGAGTTGAGGAACTCTCAGCGCAAAGATGTCGTGGTTGGTGTTGTCACTTTCGTTGAAGTACGTTAATGGGTGTCTCGCCAATTTCAAGTGAATGGGTGTTGTAGTCGTAGCTAAGTTCGATCATAGTGTGAGAGGACCAAAGAAACAAGAAGAGATGAAGGTTAGGTGTGTAGGGTGACATAAGAGCCGAGATGTGGGTACCTGGCTATGAGTGGGACGAAGTGCAGTGTTGCAGTGTTATCAATGTATGTAGAAGCTAGTGTGGTTGAAGCATAAAGTGCCTAAGTGCAGCGTATGGGTGGCAAGGAGAATGATGGAGAACCGAAGTAGATGTAACCGAGGTAGTTGTAGAGGTGAGTGATGATGAGGTGTGGTTGCCTAAGTGAAGTGTCACGGTGTTTGAGTAGTTGAGTGTGACTTTGATGACCTTCAGATTAGAACATCTAATTAAGAGTAGCAACGTGGAGAAGGGTGATGGACGGGGATGGCTGGAAGTGACAAGAAGATTGGGGTTTCGTTTCGTGAGTTGGAGTAAATTTTCGAGGACGAAAATATTCTAAGTGGGGGAGAGTTGTAACACCCTAAAATTATTTAATTAATTTATTTAGTTAAGTAATTGGGGATTTTATTTAAATTACTTGATGTGTTTTAATTAATTAGAAATTATACTAATACATGTAGGAAGTATTAGAAAGTGGAGGTGCCAAACCAAATGGACTTGGGCCTAAGTGAGAAGCCCAAGCCCATTATTCTTGTCATATGCGAAGTGGTTAGGTGTTGGGGGCTAGGGTTTTGGTGGAGGATTTGCGAAGTTGAAAGAAAGAACAAGGGAGAGAAAGAAAAGAGCGTGAGATAGAGAGAGAGGAAGGAGGCGGCCAAGAGGAGAAGGAGGAGAGGAATTCGAAGAGCAAAGAAGAGGGGGTCTCCGTTGTTGATGTGGATCTGTAGGTGACTGCATCCTAGGCATCGATTTCTTCTTGAAAAGGTTAGGGGAGCTCTATCATTCTATTTAATAAATTATATGATGGGTTCTAGATCTAAGGTTCCTACTAGATCCATGATGCTCTTGATGTTCTTTTGCGTTCTTGATGTTCCTTTGCGTTCTTGATGTTCTTTTGCGTTCTTGATGTTCTTTACGTTCTTGATGTTTTGATGTTAACTTTCATATATATGTATATCATGAGTCTATGCGAATTGATTTATTGCTTGGGTTTGATCTATGAATTTCATTATTGGTGGTGTTATGCGTATGTGATGTGAATTAGAATGTTGATCTATGCGTTGGTTTGTTGAAGAATGGGGTCGCAAAAAAGGGGTTGTGGGTGTTGGGCGCCTAGGGCGCCATGATGGGGTTAGTGGTGTTGTTTGGTTTTAATTGAGTTTTGATAAAATTGAGTTTTAGTGTTTTTGAATGAGAAAAGTGTTTTTTTTAGTTGCTGGAAAAATGGAGTTTTTACACTTTAAAATTTGTTAAGAAACCAATTTTTAGTGTTGAAGAATTGTTAAACAGAAATTCTGGGCGTTGTTGCAGTTTCCCGGGCGCTGAGTGCCTGTCCTGGGCGCTGGGCGCCTGTGTTGTGTTGTGCTGCGCGTGGGGGCGCGCCTGGGCGCTAGGCGCCCGTGTCTGTGTTATGCGTTGTGCGCGCCTGGGCGCTGAGCGCCTGTGGCGCTGTGTTGTGCGTGCGTTGTGCGCGCCTGGGCGCTGAGCGCCTGTGGCGCTGGGTTGTGTTGCGTTGTTGCATGCCTGGGCGCTGGGTGCCTGTGTTGCCTAAGGCGCCTGTTCCCTGGATGTTGCCTGATTTTTCCAAAATTGTTTTTATCATAACTTTTGACTCAGACGTCCGTTTTGAACGATTCGAAAAGTGCCGTGAAGCTTTTTACGTTGTCTATTTGTGGGTTCAGTTTTTAAAATGAAAAGTTGTTATTTTCTGACTGTTTGTGGGCGCCCAAGTAGCTGCCCCCGGTGATCATCCCAGTGACATTGAAAAATGACGTGGAACTCTTTAAAAATCCCTTTTTGGTGTATAAACAACAGTTTTAACACGGTAGTGTCAAAAATGACTGTTTTGCCCCTAGTGGCCAAAGTTGATGATAATGATGTGTAAATGACGAGGATGCCCTTGGTGGTTAGTCAAATGACGTTTTTGCCCTCAGTGGCTAATGTTTGAGTTGAATGATGTTTGTGTGTAAGTGACATTTGGGGCCTGAGTGGCTAAGTGATGTTAAGGCCTAAAAGGCTAAGTGAAGTTATTTGTGTGTGAATTGTGAAATGACAGGTGCTGTGCCTTATTCGGCAAACCGGTAAGTGACGGGTCACATAGTTGACCATGAATTGAGTAATTGTGTATGTGTGTATTGTGAGTGGTGCATGTCATAGTGTCTCATGCCCATATGCATAAACCCAGTGATGTTTTGAGGCCTGAGTGGCTAAGTGATGATAAGGCCTGAGTGGCTAAGCGACGTTTTGTGAAAAGGTACCTTCATGCATATACCCGCGAGTGGGTTGCATTTGCATAAGCTTACACGACATGAGTTGAGTATTGTAAATGATGTGAATGACGACTGTGATGTGGATGTTTAGTGAATTGGATGCTGATTATTCTAGTGTGTAGCCTATGATTAGTCCTTATCATATTTTCTATTATATAGACTGAAATGATGCTCACCCTTTCCTGTTTGAATGTTGCCCCGTGTTGGTAACGTGCAGGTGATTCCCAGTGAAGGTCTTAGCTTCACTTTTGAGTCGAGTCGTCATGCTCTGATATGTAACACTAGGGAAGGGAATGAATGTTGTTTTAAGTCATTTATGACATGTTGTGGTTATCGGATTTTAGTATTGCAAGCCTGGCATAGTGTAATGCCCTTTATGACTAAACTATTGAATTTTCGATGTGAAGTTGTATTTTATTTGATAATGACGTTTTGAAGTTATTACAAGACAGTTTTCGAAAAGCGAGTTATTTGAAGAGTGACGTTTTAGTGAAGTAAGTGTGACATCCCTTGTGGTGTAAATAAATTTTGAAGACTCGGATTTTTTATAAAACAAATTACCGTATAGAAAGGGGGTGTTACACACATCAGCAGCAACCTAGTCAAGAACAAAGAAAGCCATCTCCTATGGAGGAAGCGTTGACTCAGTTTATGCAAATGACAAAGACAACCTTTCAATCTCAAGACCAAGCTATGAAGAATATGGAAAAGAATCATGAAGCTTCCATAAAGAATCTAGAGACTCAAATTGGGCAGTTATCAAAGCAGCTTGCTGGATCATCTAACAGCGGTTTCTCAGCTAGTACAGTTGACAACCCTAGGGATGAAACTGCTAAGGCTATCTCTCTAAGAAGTGGTCGGGAGTTGCCGACTCCGGTGGTAAATTGTGAAAAGAAGGTGTCAGTTGAAAATGAAAGAAAGGAGTTGAGTGAAAAGAACGAAAATGAAAAAAATGGAGGAGTTGAAAATGAGTTGAGTAAGGAAAGTGAAGAAGGTGTGAAGTCTAACACTAATAAAAACAATTTGTTCTTTGATGTGCAGGTACAAGAGAAACCCAAGGCACCTCCTCCGCAAGTAAAGCTGCCGTATCCTCATGTTAGCATGAAAAATCAAAAAGATGAGCAGTTTTCTAAGTTCATGGAGGTTTTCAAGCGGCTACAAATCAATATTCCCTTCGCAGAAGCTCTAGAACAGATGCCAATATATGCCAAATTCATGAAGGAGCTTTTGACGAAGAAGAGGAAATTCAAAGAGGATGAAACAGTGGCTTTGACTGAAGAGTGCAGTGCCATAATTCAAAGGAAGCTTCCTCAGAAAATGAAAGATCTGGGAAACTTCACCATTCCATGTGCAATTGGCGACATTGCCGTTGGTAAAGCTCTCTGTGACCTGGGGGCCAGTATTAATCTTATGCCATTGTCTATGCTGAAGAGACTTGGTGGTGGTGAGGTGAAGCCGACTAGAATGTCTCTGACACTTGCTGATCGATCAATAAAATATCCTTATGGAGTGTTGGAAGATGTTCTGGTCAGAGTTGACAAATTCCTATTTCCGGTAGACTTTGTGATACTTGACATGGAGGAAGATGCAGAGGTACCACTTATCCTGGGAAGACCATTCTTAGCCACAGGGCGAGCGTTGATTGATGTGCAACAAGGGAAGCTAATCTTAAGGTTCCAGGATGAGAAGATCACTTTTAATGTTTTTGAAGCTATGCGCCATCCTGATGACAAAGGACAGTGTTTTAGGGTGGATGTACTTGATAATTCTGTGAAAGAGACCTTTAGACAGGAAGTACCAGTTCCTCCATTGGAGAATGTAATTGTAAACTTTATTGAAGAAGCAAAAGAGAATCTGGGGAGTGAAATAGAAGACTGTATTCTGCAGTTTGAAGCTTCTCAGATAGAAAATGTGTCAAAGAAAAGAGAAGAGCTAGATAGGGGGGAGAGTCCCGAGAAAAAGATCCCTGAATTGAAGCAACTCCCCTCTCATCTGAAGTATGTTTTCCTTGCAAATGATGATCTTCATCCAGCTATCATTAGCAGCTCTTTGACCAAATTGGAAGAAGAGAAGCTGATGAGGGTACTAAGAAGCAACAAAAATGCGTTGGGTTGGACTATCTCAGACCTCAAGGGGATAAGTCCAGCTTTTTGCATGCACAAAATCAAACTGGAGGAAGAATTCAAACCTGTGATCCAACCTCAGCGGAGATTAAATCCTATAATGAAAGAGGTGGTGCGTAAGGAAGTTTTAAAGCTCTTAGAGGCCGGCATGATTTATCCTATCTCAGATAGCTCATGGGTGAGTCCGGTTCATGTGGTCCCTAAGAAGGGTGGTATGACGGTAGTGAAGAATGACAAGAATGAGCTGATTCCGACTCGCACTGTTACGGGTTGGAGAATGTGTATAGACTACCGGAGGTTAAACCAGGCAACCAGGAAGGACCACTTCCCGTTGCCATTCATGGATCAGATGCTGGAGAGGTTGGCTGGACAAGCGTTCTATGGCTTTCTAGATGGATACTCTGGGTATAACCAGATAGCAGTAGACCCAGAAGACCAAGAGAAGACAGCTTTCACGTGTCCCTTCGGTGTGTTCGCATATCGGAGGATGCCTTTCGGGTTGTGCAACGCTCCAGCGACTTTTCAAAGGTGCATGCTTTCTATTTTCTCTGATATGATGGAAACTGCAATTGAGGTATTTATGGACGATTTTTCTGTTTTTGGTTCTACTTATGATTCTTGCTTGGCTAACCTTGATGCGGTTTTAAAACGATGCACTGAAACCAATTTAGTTTTGAATTGGGAGAAGTGCCACTTTATGGTCAAGGAAGGTATTGTGCTTGGCCATAAAATTTCGGCAAAAGGCATTGAGGTTGACCAAGCGAAAATCGAAGTGATAGAAAAGTTACCTCCTCCTCTAAATGTAAAAGGAGTGAGAAGTTTTTTAGGACATGCCGGTTTTTATCGACGTTTCATAAAAGACTTCTCCAAGATTGCAAAACCTTTATGCAATCTACTTGTTAAGGAGGCTGAGTTTGTATTTGATAATGATTGTCTGTGTGCTTTTAATATCCTAAAAGAAAAACTTGTCTCTGCTCCAGTCATAGTAGCCCCAAAATGGGATGCTCCGTTTGAGCTCATGTGCGATGCTAGTGATTACGCAGTGGGTGCTGTATTGGGGCAGAGATCAGAGAAATTTTTCCATGCCATTTATTATGCTAGCAAGGTCTTAAATGAGAATCAAGTCAACTATGCAACAACTGAAAAAGAATTGCTAGCCATAGTATTTGCATTGGAAAAATTTCGTTCCTATTTGGTTGGATCGAAAGTAATTGTTTTTACTGACCATGCAGCAATTAAATATCTGCTAACCAAGGGCGAGTCTAAGCCTCGACTCCTTAGATGGATTTTGCTTTTGCAGGAATTTGACTTGGAAATCAAAGACAAAAAAGGGAGCGAGAACGTGGTAGCAGATCATTTGTCAAGGCTAGAGAACAAAGAAGTGACTGCTCTAGAAAAAGAAATCCTGGAAGAATTCCCGGATGAAAAGTTGCTTGCCATTGTAGAAAGACCTTGGTTCGCCGACATTGCAAATTACAAGGCAGCCGGAAAGGTCCCGGAAGATCTCACATGGCAACAAAAGAAAAAGTTCCTCCATGATGCCAAACATTACCTGTGGGATGATCCTTATCTCTACAAGGTTGGGACGGATGGACTTTTGAGAAGATGTGTGTCTGGTGCTGAAAGTAAAAGCATTCTCTGGCATTGTCATGACTCTCCCTGTGGAGGGCACTATAATGGGGAACGCACAGCTGCTAAGGTTCTCCAATCTGGTTTTCACTGGCCATCCCTCTTCAAGGATGCACATGACTACGTGAGAAGCTGTGACAAATGCCAGAGGACTGGCAATATTTCACGTAAGGGGGAGATGCCATTGAATCCAATCCTTGAAGTAGAAGTGTTTGATTGTTGGGGCATAGATTTTATGGGACCACTCCCACCCTCTTTCAATTGTGAGTACATCTTGGTGGCAGTCGACTATGTCTCCAAGTGGGTTGAAGCTAGTGCCACTGCTAAGAGTGATTCCCAAACTGTGGTTAAATTCATAAAGAAGAACATCTTCTCTAGATTCGGTGTGCCTAGAGTCTTAATCAGTGATGGGGGTAGCCACTTTTGCAACACCCAACTTAACAATGTTCTCTCCAAGTATGGTGTCACGCATAAAGTGACAACTCCCTACCACCCTCAGAGCAACAGTCAAGCAGAAGTGTCAAACAGAGAGATTAAGAGGATCCTGGAAAAAACAGTTGGAAGCTCGAGAAAGGATTGGTCGTTGAAGGTAGACGATGCACTTTGGGCATATAGAACAGCCTATAAGACACCTTTAGGCATGTCACCGTATCAATTGGTTTATGGTAAAGCTTTCCATTTACCGGTTGAACTTGAGCACAAAGCGTACTGGGCACTTAAGTTCTTGAATTTTACCACTTCGGCCTGTGGGGAGAAGAGAATCCTACAACTGCACGGATTAGATGAGATGCGTCTACAAGCATATGAGAACAATAAGATCTACAAGGAAAAAATGAAAGCGTATCATGACAAGAACATCTCAAGAAAAGAATTTCATCCAGGGCAACAAGTGTTGCTGTTTAACTCTAGACTCAAGTTTTTTCCCGGGAAATTGAAATCCAAATGGTCAGGGCCTTTTGTAGTCAAAGAAGTGACACCATATGGAGCAATTGAAGTAGAGGAACCTGAATCAAAAAGATCCTTCAAAGTTAATGGGCAGAGATTGAAGCCATACGTGGGCGAAGTAGTGGAGAGAGAGAAGCTGGCATTGGTTTTAAGCGACCCTTAAAACCGGAGGTAACGTCAAGCTAGTGACGTTAAAGAAGCGCTTATTGGGAGGCAACCCAACATTTCTTAACCCTTATCTATTTAAATTTTTGCATTATTTTTCGTAGAAAAGGTACATTTAGTCACAAACAGTGTTTTTGCATGTTAAAAAGACTTTCTGCCAAACCGCGCTGAATCCGCGCCTAACTTGCGCTCCAGGCGCGAACACACAGGAAATTGGCTTGAGTTTCTGCCATTTCGCGCTGAACTAGCGCTGAAGTCGCGCTCCAAGCGCAAAAACACAGGAAATAAGGCGTGCGTTCTGCCATTCCGCGCTGAACTCGCGCTGAAGTCGCGCTCCAGGCGCGAACACACAGAAAAACTGGGCGTGCGTCTGCCATTTCGCGCTGAAGTCGCGCTTAAATTGCGCCCCAAGCGCAACTCTGGCATATAAACCTGCGCCTCACACACGCTGAAGCTGCGCAGCATTTTTTTTCCCTTCCTCTTCGCGTGTTCTCTCCCCCCTCTCTAGGTCACGATTCTTTTTTGCTACCCAAGGCCAAAATCACCAGAATTTCTTGCCAACATTCCTTGTTTGCATCATCTAGTTCTTCAACATCATAAACCAAGTAAGTAAACTCAATACTTTTTCCAAAATTATGCTTTGTACTAGATTTTGAATAAGTTGGAATTGATAAAAACATGAATTGTGAACTGGTTTATTGGTTGTGATGTTGTTAGACTAGTTGATTGCAATGAAAAAGAAACAAATTTGGGGAATGTGAAGGTTGTTGGTTGTTGTTGTTCATATGTGGAGTAGTTATGCATGCTATATATTTGTAAAAATGCCTCAATCAAAAATGTGTGAACAAGAATTTGTGCTTATAATAGGTTTGGTAAACTGTCCAGGTGAACTCTTTGTTTCCATCAAGGAAGCAATGTGGTGATGATCTTGTGCAATTTGACTATTTGTTCTATGTGCACTAACCTTCACCCACTTGTACAACTTTGAACTTTGGTGTATGCAGGAAATGGCTCAGAGCTCACGGAAGAGGCAGGCGGTTCGCAGGGGTTCATCTTCCCAAGCACACATCCCATCCTACAACTCCGACTTGTTTCGATCTTTGGGGTGTGAAAAGTTCTATGAGTCAATTGAGGCTAACTCCAATTGGGTGAAGGAAAGGGCGATCATTCTCCACCCCGGTGACTTCGAGGATATGCAGCAAAACATTAACAACCGGGGGTGGAATAATTTTGTATCCTACCCGAGAAGAGCGAGCAAAGCGTTAGTTTATGAATTCTTCTCGAATATCTGTCCCAAGCAAGCAGTTGATGGGAGATTGACATTCCCCGAGGCCACAAGCTACGTGCGGGGTCATAATATCCCTTATGACTCTAGCACTATCAATGGGATGTTTGGGATCCGACATGTGGAAATCTTGGACAGCCGGCTCAGAACCAAAGCCGATAGGGAAAGGATAAAGAACAACCCTGAGCGAGCAGCTGAGATCTCTGCGGCATTGTGCAAACCGGGAATGGATTGGGTGAGGAATAGGAGTGGGGTACCATGGAAAATAATGACAACTTCTCTCACCCCAGTTGCTAGAGCATGGGCATCTTTCGTCCTCACCACTATATGCCCTAGCTCTAACCAATCAGAGCTGAACATTGAGAGGGCATGCCTCACTGCGTGCATTATGAGAGGAGAGCCGGTCAATATAGGATGGGAGCTTAACCAGGAAATAAGCTGTTTTGCAAACTTTAAGGGTGGAAGCCCGCCTAGCTATTGGAGGCATGCCAGCCTCGTTGCCTTGCTATGTGAGAGAGCAGGAGTTGTTGCTGATGCCGATGAAGAGACCATTGAACCATCTGCTGCAATCACTGGGTATTGGATTCGGACCATCACAGGGGGTGGGTATTTTGAGCAGCCAGGGCACAGAGAAGAACATCCACAAGAGCAGCACCAAGAGGAAGAACCAACATTCTCCATGGATGAACCTTGGGTTGATCCACACGCTGAGGACTTTCAGCATATTCAAGCAAGAATGGATTTATTAGCAGTGGATCAGCAGCAGATGGCAGCCAGACAGGAGCGGATGGAGATAGGGATGAGAAGCATGTACAGAGCTATGTGCATGATGCAGCGGGGAGAGCAGTTGGATCCTGAGGCGGACATTTTTCAGGCGCCTCCTCCAGACTCTGGACGCGGTTGAGTAGTCTACTCACCGCCATGTTACTTTTTATCTCTCCCTTCTCTTTTGCTTTATTTGATTGTGCCTTGTGTTTCCTTTAGTAGTTGTAGTTCGTAGGTTTAATTTTAATTTTATTGTTGTTTTAGTCTTAGTCGTTGTAAATAGGTCTTCCCCTAAATTAATCAGTGAGGACACTGCTATGTTTAAGTGGGGGGGAGGACCTATTGTCAGTTTTACTATCAGAAATAATGCAGTCATGTGGTGAATTCCCTGCTTTAAAAAAAAAATAAAAAATAAAAATAAAAAAAAAAAAGACAGTTGAGCAAACTTAGTGATGATTCGGGAGAACTGAGCGAATAATACCCCTGTGGTGATCAAATTAGTACAATCTTGCTTCCACACTTAAAACACTAACCAGTGGAACTTAGTGATCCTAGAGATGTGGGCAGCTAAGCTAGTGTGGTGGACCATGGGAATCGCCAAAATTTCACTAAAAATTTAGGGTAGTTGTAGAAGCTAAGTTGGGGGTGCATCAGTGGTACTAAGGCTGGGCATGATGATTGTAGGAGGATCAGTGCATGGGGTGCGTGTGTGCAGCACTGTAACGTCTACCCGTAACGTTATAGTGTATGCCGTGTGTGTTAATGTGTGTGTGCAGCACTGTGGCGTCTAACCGTAACGCTATAATGTATGCCGTGTGTGTAGGGGTGCGTGTGTGCAGCACTGTAGCGTCTACCCGTAACGCTAAAGTGTATGCCGTGTGGTGTTGTTTAAACTGATAATTGCTGCAATGTCCCAAAGCCAATGTGGATCAAATCCAAATACTAATGTAATGAAAGGGGTTGCAGCCCAAAAACAAATCTGCATAGTTGTGTTGCGTGTGAAATGTCTGTGGTAATAGTTAGTGCACTGGTCTAATCTGGAAGGCCTATTTAAGACCCTTTGTTGTGCTTGAAGCCCCTTGATCCTTATGTGGAAACGTTAATCTACCCTATATTTTGAACCATTTTTGGCATTCTCGGAAGGAAACCCTCTAGTTTTAGGTGAATACATTTTGAATCTAGCTATGGTCCAACTGAGTTAAGTGTCACACACGCACTATTGAGCAAGATGATGCTAGTAAGAATACCACGTGTGGGTTGGAATTGGAGTGACCAGTCTGAAAGTTGCCGCTCAACTTGTCTTTTGATTGTTCGTAATTATCTTGTTTAGAAAGGGATTCACCATTGATTGCATGTTATCTGATGTTGAGATTGTCTTGGTTTTGTTTTGTCGTGTCTTTGCTTGAGGACAAGCAAACGTCCAAGTTGGGGGTTGTGATGAATCCCCATCACATGATGTTTTCACTGCAAAAAAGGGGAATTTTACTTAATAATTTGATGAATGAATGGAAAGTGTTAGGAGAAAATTAAGAAGTTGTTTTATTTGGGATTTAATTGCTTTGCAGTGTTTATGCTGGGTTTTGTGGTATTTTTGTGCCCAGGGACCAGGTGAAGAGAAGAACGAAGAAATACAAGCAAACAGGCTCAAAAATACAAGGAAATAGCCAAGTTGCGCTGAAGCTGCGCTGAAGCTGCGCTGGAAGCGCAAGTGAGGCGCAGGAATCACTGTAGCGTCCTCAGTCGCGCCTAAGTGGCGCTGGAAGCGCGAGTCGCGCGCGGATTGGCAGAACAGTCATGCAGAGTTGCGCTGATGTTGCGCTGGAAGCGCAAGTGAGGCGCAAAACTCCGGAAAACACATTAAATCAGGCCCAGCACGCGTTTTGAAGGACTTTTGGACGTTTTTGGAACCCTAGAACTGAAAGAGGAGCGATTCCGTCTGACGGCTACTGAAGAATCAAGACTTGGGAACAAGGATTGAAGCTTCATATGTGTTCATCATCATCTTCCACTTGTAATTTTCTGGATTTCTCTTCATTAATCATGAATAGCTAAATCTCTTTATGTTAGGGATGAATTAATATTGATGTAACTCTATTGTCGCTGGTTTAGTATCATATTTGTACCGTACTCTCTCGTATTTTGTGTATCGAATTTCTACGCTTAATGCTTTTTATGGTTGGAAAACTCATACAATGATCTTTTGTTCAATTATGAAATGGGAGTTTTATTATTGAATGTTTGAATTTCGATACCTTCAATTTGTGGTTTAGGGATATTCTATGAATTGTAGTATATTACAAATTCTTACTTTAATGCTTGTTGGTAATTAGAATCACCTAAGGGATTAGGGCTTTTAGTTATCGACAAAGGACTAGTTACCTAAGGAACTAGGAATTAGTTAATGTTGTGAGTTTGATAGCAAGATTAGAGAGAGGGATTAACTTTCAAACTAAATCAGTGGCAATAGGGTGAAATTAATAGGAATTCGTCCCTAGCATTCTTTTCCATCGTATTCTTTCAACTCGTTTTTCGGCTTTTATTATTAAAAACATAAAAATATTTTATTGCTTACTTCGAGCTCGACAGCTCAACAATTATCAAACAAACCCTTTTTAATTTGGTTTCTATTAGATGTTGCCAACGTCTTCGTAAATTGACTTCGATCCTTGAGGACGATATCCGGTTCTTACCGATTTATTACTTGAACGATTTGGTACACTTGCCAATATCTTAACAAGTTTTTGACCCGAAGACCACGCACGACCCGTGCGCCCATACACACGATCCTTGCGTGACTATCATTTATCGTGTCATTCCTTTCCGATCCCGAATTACTTCCCGATCAATGCTACCACTTCAATCAAGCGCGTTACATAACTTAACATGAAAAATACATAAAGCGTTCTTACACCGCTCATCTAGTGTTCAGTACCAAAATAGAAAGTGTGCGGAAGCGATTTACAACTTAAAAACGTAAGTCGTACCATCGTACATCTAAGAAACTGAATACAAAGACAAAGATACAAGGGGAACTGAAATACAAGACATAAAGAAATAAAGATAGCGGCTGCTCCTCAAGCATCTTCATAGCCGTGCCTCACGGTCTTCAACTTTCCCTGCTTAACTGAAAAACAACAACAATGGATTGGGTGAGACAACTTGTCTCAGTGAGTTCTATCGCGACCCCTTACTAATTCTCTCGGTTCAATTATGCTTGATTCATTATTCTGATTCTAACTCATAGTCCTCAAAATTTGACTATGTGGCTAACTAACTGAAGTTGTCCTTATAACCCTTGAGCCGGTTACAAGACGCAACTCATAACTAAAATAAACGTTGTCCTCATAACCCTCAAGCCAGTTACAAGAAACAACACTAACTAAAGTTATAGCGTGTCACCGGTCACTTGGCATAATAAGCTTCCGGTGAACCCGTCCCCACTAATCGGCTGGGTCCCTAATGGGGCCTAGGTTCATAAGGCTCATGACTGCCTCTCCCCATGCACACTAAACTGAATAGGGTCGTCACCCCGACTAAAAGGTATATATGATGATATACCTGCACTGAACTCAACAATGAACTTAAACATAACAATAACTTAACTGAACAATGAACTGAACTGAACATAAACTTGTTACTAAGCTGATCTAACTACTAACTAAGTCTAATTATTAAGTGATCTCTCATGGATTACCAAGGTTTGCTAACTTATCTTATCAATCTTACTAAACCAGTCAATCCAGGACAATACATCAAACACAAATTCATAACATGAAATCAATGGTAAGTCACCTGAGCATTCACTTAACCTGAACGTAATCCAAACACAACCAATCATATGGTACTAACATAACTTAGATCCAATCACAGTCAATTACCACTCAATTCAGGGCAATTCAATTATGGTATCATTGGGGATGGTGGAAGGAAGGATTAAAAAGCAATTGGAATCGTTTGGAATGATTTAAAACACTTTTTGAAAGAGGCAACCCGAAGACCACGCACGACCCGTGCGCCCATACACACGATCCGTGCGTGACTATCATTTATCGTGTCATTCCTTTCCGATCCCGAATTACTTCCCGATCAATGCTACCACTTCAGTCAAAGCTAAACATGTATAATTACGGTATTCCCATCCCAGGGGAACCTCGGGGAGTGGATTGGAAGGGACTTAGGACCAATCGGAACGACTTAAGACGTATTTCAAAGTATCGCATCAGAGAGATACGCACGGTCCGTGCGCCTTGGCACACGACCCGTGCGGGTTTTCAAAAACAGCACCAGTGGTTCCAGAATCTCACGCACGACCCGTGCGCCCATACACATGATCCGTGCGTGACTAACAGTATTTCAGAAAAACAGTTCTTCGCGTTTTCTTTTCTATTCCGATCGTTCCCATGTCCATCCCGATTCACATTAAAACTCAAGAACACATATTCATGTTTTTCCTAGTGAGTTATAGAACTCACCTTTTCGTGACGACGTTACACCCGACACCGAAACCTCGCGAATACGGACGAACAGAGGATCACGAACTCGCTCGGACTCGCTCCAACTGATTCCCAACCGAAAAACCCAGCTACAATTCTTCCTCCTAATGCTTGAACTAAGTCCTAGTACTGAGTTTCAAGCTTCATTTACAGCATGCAATGCTAGTGGACACCTTTTCACCCTTTGAGCTTGGGACTTCATAAATGGTGATTTTGGGATAGAGGAGGGTGATGACTTCGATTTCAGTATCACTAGGAAGGAAATGGTGAGTTGTTGTTGAATATGCTACTGGATTGGACATGCATGGAGTTTTTGGAAAAACTCTCTTCATCTCTTTCCCTCTCACCCTCTCACGCCCCTCTCCCTCTCTTTGCTGGTTTTGTTTCAGATTTCACAAAATGAAATGTTTGTGTTGTTTCAGCTGGAAGTAGAGCTTATATAGGGTAAGGTACAAGGACGAAAATACCCCTCACTTACTAACTCTATTCCATATGACTCCTCTCAATCCTAATCATCCTAACTTAACCTAATTAATTACTCAATCACATACAATTCCATACTCAACCACTCAAACAAGTCATTTTCAATTCAAACAATTTCAATCAATTAATTAATTCACTAATAAATTTAATTATATTACTATAATTAAATAGAAAAATAGGGGATGTTACAAGCAGTTCAGATGGTTCAGAAAGCGAAAAAGCTCATGTTGCTCTTATGGCCAACCACGAAAGTGAAGGTGAATCCGAAAATGAGGTAAGCTCTAACTCTGATTCTTTACAAGATGCATATGATGAACTTGTTACCAAGTGGCTTCAGTCTCAAGAGGGGGGGTGAATTGAGATTTAAAAACTTTTCTGATCTTTTGAAAATGTTTTTCCCCTTTTCAATGACTTAGATCAATTTTCGCGCAGGTTAAGTGGAAGCGAAGGAATTAGAGTATAAAGCAGTAAAGCGGTATAACAGTAAAGCAGGAAAGCAGTAAAGCACGCAGAGATTTATCCTGGTTCGGTCACCTCCTAGTGACCTACGTCCAGTCCTCACACCCTTGTGAGATTTTTCCACTAAAACAACAACAAGGCTTACAGGTGCCTTGGAAAACCTTTACAGACTCAGGCACTCTCCTCCTAGGATACCCCACCTATAGAGAGCCCTCAGATCTAATATAACAATAACAAGAGATACCCCACCCCTGTTACAATCAACTGCCCTAGAAAGATACCCCACTTCCTAGTACATGCAGCTACCCTAGAGAGATACCCCACTCCCTAGAACAAAACACAACAATTAAATAATAAACAATTGTAAATGCAGAAATACCTCTAGTGTAGGCAGATATTACAACTTGAAGAATACAACCCCAACTAACTCTTAGCAACAGATCAGCTCAGACAGACCAACGGTACGTGACGAGCAAAAGTAAAAGCGTAAAGAGTTTTTCTCAAAAGTTCTCTGATTCGTGAAATGGGTTGTGTGAAAATGAACGTGAAGCATTGCCTATTTATAGGCTATGAGGAATTCATTTTTACGTTGAAAATGATGTAGGAATCGATTCTTTGTTAAAAAGTATTTGATCCAGGAATCGATTTATTTAGGTAAGGAATCGATTTTATCTTTGTTTGTAAAATATGGGAAATCGATTCTTGAGTGCCATGGAAAGCTAGGAATCGATTCTATACTTAGTGAAAATATGTGGGAATCGATTTTCAGCTTGCCTGAGACAAGTGGGAATCGATTCTCAGTTATGTGCAAAAGGTTGGGAATCGATTCTTCCCTTAAAAAATATTTGGCTCAGAAATCGATTTGTGTATTATAAAACATGGCCTGACAATCGATTTCTATCTTTTCTAATTTGCCTGAAAATCGATTTTGCTATTTGTTTATGCATGAGGAAAATCTATTTTGTTATTTAAAAAGGTGATAAGAATGTTTACGTAAATATGCATGCACCTTAAAAAACTTTGTGAGTGTGTGAGACTTTGAGATACGAGCTGACCTTTTGAAAGAGCTTACACTTTTTCCTAAGACACACCCAAACCCTAAGGACTACCCTCATATTTAAGGACTACCCTTAAACTTGAATCTTCAGTTCTTGGCTTGCTTGTCTTGGATTGTGACTTTGACGTTTAGTCACTTTTATTGACTTTGACCGTCAATCTTACCTTTGTCTTTTTCATCATCAAAACACATCCTGCAATATCAGGTTACCTGCAACACAAGGTATCCACATTCTCCCCCTTTTTGATGATGACAAAACATTAACTCATCTCAAGGTGGGAGGTTAGTTCAAACAGATAATGTATACGATACTCCCCCTATCATAATGCTCCCCCTGTTTTATTGACTGTATGCAAGTAAATGCAAATGCATGCTGAATATTAAAACTTTATTCTAAGTATTAAAAAGGACTCATATTAAGAACTCTATTCTTCTCCCCCTTTTTGTCATGATCAAAGAGGGCAACATGTAATAAAAGATGCGAATCTAACAGCATGAAGAGGAATCAATGATTCCAAGTTCTCTTCGTATGAAGAAAAAGTTTTCTTTTTGTAAAGGTTTTGTAAAAATATCAGCTAGCTGTTTTGCCGATTCCACAAATTCGATTACACAATCCCCTTTTTGGACATGATCTCTAAGAAAATGATGTCTTATCTCTATATGCTTGGTCCTAGAGTGTTGGACGGGGTTCTTTGTAAGGTTGATAGCGCTGGTATTGTCGCATTTTATAGGAATATGATCTAGATCTGTAACATCCGCAAAATAATTAATAGAATTATTTGGGTGTTAATCCAATTAAATCAATTTAGTATTTAACTGGTAAATTTATCGAGTGCTAAAATTATTTATTTGTCGTCATCGGATCGTTAACCGGATAATACGGACCAAGGAAGTTTTGGAATCGAAATAGGAGATTTCGATCAATATGGTAATTTGACCGCGTTACAACAAATATATTAAATAAATATATATGTGTATACGTGTGTGCATGTGAGAGGAGAAGAAAAGAAATTAATTAAAATGAAAGAAAGAAAGAAGAAGGGAGAGACAGTGAGAGAACCGAGAGGAAAACAGAGAGAAGAAGAGAAAAAGAAAATAAGAGAGAAAGAAAGGGGGAGGAAGAAGAAGGGGAAAAAGGGGGCACTTCCGCTCAACGAAACGACTTCCTTCCAACACGAAAAATGCTCAGCGTTACTTCCTCTTCGATTTGGTACCAACATCTTCATCATCAACTCACTCTACACGAATTTACCATTTTCGGTTTGAAGCTCAAGGTGGCGTTTTTGAGAGCTATCTTCGTCAATAAAGCGGTTTGAAGGCTAGGGGAGTTCGAATGGAGGCTTGGGTACTAGTTTGGAGTGAAAGAATCAAGGTTTGATTGGGTGAGATTTGAGAAATCAAATTTGGGGGTTTTGTGAATAGTGGTTAGAAGTTGGGGAAGATGATGAATAGTGTCCGTGGAGAATTTCGGGAAAATCGGTATTTCGGTCAAAAAGCGGTTTCGTGATCGAGTGGAAAGCTTTGGAAGCGGTTTGGGTGTCGCCGGAGCGGGGAATGTTCGTGTGGCTACTCGGTGATTTGGCGAAGTCTCGGCAATTTTGAAGTCTCGGTGTCGGCACACGCTTCGAGGGTGAGTTCTACTCACGTTTAGGATTTTTGTTTTTTCGAATTAATTAATTAACTGTTTTATCGCTTTCGCTGGACTGGAATATTTCTGGATATTGTCTGTTTCGGGTTAGGAATCGATCGGAGCGAGTCTCGAGTTGTGTCGCGTTGAAATGGAATTTTTGATGATTTGATTTCGAAAGATTTTGACTTAAAAACCGTTAATTGGAAAATATGTCGTTTATGAAAAAATCTGTTTTTAATTATGTTTTTGATTGGATTGATTGATTGTGTGGTTTGTATTGGGTCTATTATATTGGTTGTCAAATCTGTTTCGATCGGAACAAAAATCGGAATTGAGCGGAATAGCGGATTTCGCGAAAATCGCAAAATTCTGCACTTGACAGGCCCCCTTACTGCCAGTCCACGCGCCACTTGCGCGCCGCGCGCCACTCGCGCGCCACTGGCCAGAACTTTGCTGTCAACTCGCGCGCCGTTTGCGCGCCACGCGCCACTCGCGCGCCAGTTGGTAGAATTTCAGCAACCATACACTGTTTTTCGTTTCGCAATAACTTTTGATCCGGGAACCCGATTGAGGTGTTCTCAGGGGCGTTGGAAAGCTTATTCAAAGATCTATCTATTTACATAAATTAAATGGCATAATGGACTGTTTTTGAAGTTGTAAACTATTTCGAAAAACCGAATAATAGTACTCGTGTGCGAACATATGTTTTATTAATAATAAAGCGAACTAAGAGTCCTACGTGATATGGTATAACCGACGCGGGATGAATATTATTTATTGTCCAAACCGGTCTACGACTCACGATATATAAATTATATCGACTACGGGAAACGGCCCGATGCGGGTGTTATGTTTGATTATTGGTTTGATTGTAAATGAACTAAATGTTCATATGATTGTGGATATATATACTATATCGAGTTTGGGTGACGACCCATGTTGACATACTAGGCGGGGAAGTCATGAACCCTTACCCTAGGCTCTGGGCCATTAGGAAACACTATTGGTTATGGGGTTCGCCGGGATTAGCAAGTAGTTTGCAGTCGGTGTTGTGTCAAAAGTTTATGCTGCGTTCATCGGGATTAGCAAGTGGTTTGCAGTCGGTGGTACGTAGAAAGGCCTAGGATATTAGTTCATCGGGATTAGCAAGTGGTTTGCAGTCGGTGTCCTATTAGATCGAAGCCTTATTGTATGGTACACCGGGATTAGCAAGTGGATTGCAGTCGGTGCTGTGTCAAACCTTAAAAACGTTTTAAAACTGGATCGCGAGTGTTAGCAGGGGTCTCGGTAGAACTCACTGAGATTGTATCTCATTGTTTATATGTTGTTGTTTTACAGAGAAACAGGGACGGCAGAAATCCAAGGAGCACGAGTAGGTTGAGCTCAGGCTACTGCTGATGACTTAGCTATTACGCTTAAGTTTATATTTCCTTTTGTTGTCTTTGTACTACAACTCTATGTATTAATGTTATGTATTTATTTCCGCTTTCTTGTACGATATTGAACACTGTATTTCACTGATGGTTTATGGTCTTATTTATGTTTAAGACTGTTCTATTGTTATTCAGTGAAAATTTTATAGTGGTGTTCAGTATTTAAACAGGAAATATATCTCTGATTATTTTATGATGGTACACTTGGGTATTTTTACTCGATAAAAATACCGGGGTGTTACAAGATCTATACCATAGTCAAGAAGTTGTTGCTTCATCCAGAGGATTTGTGCACAACAACTCCCTGCTGCAACATATTCTGCTTCAGCATTAAGTTGACAGTGCGACACTGACTTGTTTCTTACTGTGCCATGAGACTAATGCACTACCTAGTATGTGACATGTTCCACTAGTGCTTTTTCTATCCAACTTACATCCTGCAAAGTCAGAATCTGAATAACCAATAAGACTACATGTGGCACCTTTTGGGTACCATAGACCAACATTTTGAGTGCCTACCAGATATCTCATTATTCTTTTGACAGCTACTAAATGTGATTCTTTTGGATTTGCTTGATACCTAGCACACATGCAGACACTAAACATGATGTCCGGTCTACTAGCAGTTAAGTAGAGAAGAGAGCCAATCATACCTCGGTATTTGCTTAGTTCTACCTAAGTAGCATGAGGTGCTCATTGGTGTGGACATTTCTTTTGCTTTGTCCATTTCGAACCTTTTGAGTAGTTCTTTGCAGTACTTTGATTGAGATATGAAAATGCCGTTGTTTGTTTGTTTTATTTGAAGCCCAAGGAAGAAGTTGAGTTCTCCCATCATTGACATTTCAAATTCATTCTGCATAATACTTGAAAATTCTTTGCAAAGCAATTCATTAGTAGCACCGAAAATAATATCATCCACATAAATTTGCACGAGTAAGATGTCATCTTTTGACCTTTTTATAAAAAGTGTAGTGTCAACTTTTCCTCTTTGAAAATCATGATTGAGTAGAAATTTGCTCAAGCTTTCGTACCAAGCTCTGGGAGCTTGCTTCAGACCATATAGAGCCTTTTTGAGTTTAAAAACATGGTCTGGTTTTTCGAAATTTTCAGAACCAGGAGGTTGTTCAACATATACTTCTTCTTGGATAAAACCATTTAAGAAAGCGCTCTTAACATCCATTTGATACAATTTAAAATCCATGATTGATGCAAAAGCAAGTAACATGCGAATAGCTTCTAATCTAGCTACAGGAGCATACGTTTCATCATAGTCTATTCCTTCTTCTTGATTATAACCTTTAGCAACTAGTCTAGCTTTGTTTCTAATTATTATACCTGATTCGTCTAGCTTGTTTTTAAACACCCATTTTGTGCCTATTATCTGGTGTTTATCAGGTCTAGGAACTAGATCCCACACTTCGTTTCTTTCAAACTGATTTAGCTCTTCTTGCATAGCAATAGTCCAATGTTCATCAACTACGGCTTCATCTATATTTCTAGGTTCAATTTGAGATACGAAAGCCATATGATTACATGCATTTCGAAGAGAGTTACGAGTAGTTACCCCTTTTGTTACATCACCTATGACATTTTCAAGCGAGTGATCCCTTGGGATTCTCCATTCCTTGGGAAGTTCACTGCTTGATCCTTCTTCTGACTTCTCTTGAGGGGTGGTTTTTGTTTCTTCTTCTTTCTTCTTCTCACCTATCTCTAACTCTTCAGGTTCATCTGCAATATCAATAACCTTTCCCAGCCTTTTGGGGTTAGTTTCATCAAATGTCACATGTACAGATTCCTCAATTACCTTATTTCTTTTATTAAAAATTCTAAAGGCCTTGCTAGATAAAGAGTAACCAAGAAAAATTCCTTCATCAGCTTTAGCATCGAATTTACCTAGGTTGTCTTTTCCATTATTCAATACAAAGCATTTGCAACCAAAGGTGTGAAGGTGTGAAATATTTGGTTTTCTCCCCTTGTAAAGTTCATAGGGGGTTTTCTTTAAAATAGGCCTAATTAGAACTCTATTCATAACATAACAAGCAGTACTTACAGCATCCGCCCAAAAATATTTTGGGATGTCATGATCATTTAACATTGTTCTGGCAAGTTCCTCCAATGATCGATTTTTCCTTTCAACAACTCCATTTTGTTGAGGAGTTCTAGGTGCTGAGAAGTTGTGATTTATACCAAGTTCTTCACATAGGATTTCGAATTTTTCATTTTCAAATTCTCCACCGTGATCAGATCGAATTGAGACAATCTTCAATTCTTTCTCATTTTGAATGCTACGAGCAAGCTTTTTGAATGCTCCAAAAGCTTCGCTCTTGTTTACCAGAAAGAGAGTCCAGGTATACCTTGAATAGTCATCTACTATAACTAGAGCATAGTAATTTCCACCTTAACTTTTTGTTCTTGAGGGACCAAATAGATCCATGTGTAACAGCTGCAAAGGTTTGTTAGTAGACACAATATTCTTTGATTTAAATGACACTTTTACCTGTTTACCCTTTTGGCATGCATCACACAATTTATCTTTTTCAAACTTGATATTAGGCAAACCACTAACTAGATCTTTAGACACTAGCTTGTTAAGATGATCCATATGAATATGAGCTGTCCTACGGTGCCATAACCAAGAGTTTTCTTCCTTACTAATGAGGCAACATGCATTATGTGATGAAACACTATCTAAACTCATCATGTATATGTTTTCTACTCTATTTCCTATCATTCTAACTTGTTTACTTTGTTTATCCTCAATGATGCATGAACCTGAGTCAAATATTACTCTATTTCCTTTATCACAAAGTTGGCTAATGCTTAAAAGATTATGTTTAAGACCTTCAACATAGAGCACATTATCAATAGCAGTAGATAAGTCTTTACCAACTTTACCTTCACCAAGGATTCTTCCTCTGTTATTGTCACCATAAGTCACATGACCGCTTGATCTGGGGGTGAGAGTTAGGAACTTTGTAATATCTCCAGTCATGTGCTTTGAGCATCCGCTGTCAAGGTACCAATCTGACCCCCGTACCTTGAAGCATACCTGCATTGGTTCAAAACAAGGTTTTAGGTACCCAAATCTCTTTGGGTCCTTGTGGGTTAGTGCTTGGTATGGTCCTTTTGGGAACCCATACTTTTTTCATAGTTTGCTTACCTCTTGCCCTGCAAACAGAAGCTGTATGTCCAGGTTTATCACAATAGTAACATTTAATATAAGGTTTAGTGGAAAACTTAGGTCTATGATGCATATTGCTTTTCACAAAATTATTTCTCTGAATCGTAAGATGCAATTTGGGCATTTTGTCTATTGTACATTCAAGCTCATTGATTTTCTTTTGATGTTCTGTACATTTATCACATGCATAATTTTCATTAACATACACAAGTTTATCATTTTCTTTCCTAAGTTCTAATTTTTCTTTAGTTAAAATATTAACTTCATCTTGAAGATTAGCAATGGTTTTCTTTGATTTATCTAATGCCTTAGCTAATTTCATAGAATCATCATGCAACTCAGTGAAAGCTTCATATAAATCATCATATGCATTTTGTAAAGAGTCAGGGTTAGAAATTACCTCGTTTTCATTCTCGCTTTCATGATCAGCCATTAATGCAACTTGAGCTTCTTCATCTTCTGATTCATCTGATGAGTCCATGCAGTTGTCTTCCCATGCAATGTAGGCTTTTCTTCCTTTGTTATTTTTGAATGCCTTCTTTTCAGATTTGGAGTCCTTTTTCTGTAGATTAGGACATTCCATTTTCATGTGCCCAGGTTTCCCGCATTCATAACAAGTAGGAGGACCGGATGTACTTTCTTTGCTGGAGAACTTTTTGGATTTGAAGTTCTTTCTTGGATAGTTGTTGCTTTTCATGAACCTTTTGAACTTCCGAACCATAAGAGCCATATTCTCTTCACTTTCATCAATTTCATCATCTGAGTTGTCACTATCATCAAATTGACTAGAACAAGATGCTTTTAGAGCCAAGCTTTTCTTTTTATTATCTGTATTTTCGTACTCAGCTAGACGAGTGAGTTCTAGTTCGTGCTCTTGAAGTTTACCAAACAGAGTAGCCAGAGTCATAGTAGCTAAATTTCTTGATTCAGCTATAGCAGTAACCTTAGGTTGCCATTCTCTATTCAGACATCTCAGAACTTTGTTGATTAGATCCTCTGCAGGAAATGACTTACCTAACAAGCTTAACTGATTCACAATGTGAGTGAACCTTTTCTGCATTTCTGGTATTGTTTCACCTGTATTCATTCTAAATAATTCGTACTCTCTGATAAGAGTATTTGTTCTTGCCCTTTTCACTTCATTTGTACCCTCATGAGTAACTTGGAGATTATCCCACATTTCTTGGGCAGATTTACAGTTTGAAACTCGAAAAAATTCATCAGGACTTAAAGCAGAAGTAATAATATTTTTGGCACGTAAATTATGTTGCACTTTTCTTTTCTCATCATCAGACCATTCATTTCTACTCTTAATAGTAAGAATACCATCTACTAAGTGTGTGGGGACATAAGGTCCTTTTTCCACAGCATCCCAAACATCTAAGTCTACCCCTTCAATAAAGATTCTCATTCTTTCTTTCCAATATGCGTAATCTTTCCCGTTGAATCCCGGAGGACGGATAAGAGAAGCACCCTCTTGCGTAGACCAACCTGAAGCCATTTCTCTTGAAGCTGCTAGGCCCTTTATACAAGAGTCTAGCTTTGATACCACTTGTTACCAAGTGGCTTCAGTCTCAAGAGGGGGGGTGAATTGAGATTTAAAAACTTTTCTGATCTTTTGAAAATGTTTTTCCCCTTTTCAATGACTTAGATCAATTTTCGCGCAGGTTAAGTGGAAGCGAAGGAATTAGAGTATAAAGCAGTAAAGCGGTATAACAGTAAAGCAGGAAAGCAGTAAAGCACGCAGAGATTTATCCTGGTTCGGTCACCTCCTAGTGACCTACGTCCAGTCCTCACACCCTTGTGAGATTTTTCCACTAAAACAATAACAAGGCTTACAGGTGCCTTGGAAAACCTTTACAGACTCAGGCACTCTCCTCCTAGGATACCCCACCTATAGAGAGCCCTCAGATCTAATATAACAATAACAAGAGATACCCCACCCCTGTTACAATCAACTGCCCTAGAAAGATACCCCACTTCCTAGTACATGCAGCTACCCTAGAGAGATACCCCACTCCCTAGAACAAAACACAACAATTAAATAATAAACAATTGTAAATGCAGAAATACCTCTAGTGTAGGCAGATATTACAACTTGAAGAATACAACCCCAACTAACTCTTAGCAACAGATCAGCTCAGACAGACCAACGGTACGTGACGAGCAAAAGTAAAAGCGTAAAGAGTTTTTCTCAAAAGTTCTCTGATTCGTGAAATGGGTTGTGTGAAAATGAACGTGAAGCATTGCCTATTTATAGGCTATGAGGAACTCATTTTTACGTTGAAAATGATGTAGGAATCGATTCTTTGTTAAAAAGTATTTGATCCAGGAATCGATTTATTTAGGTAAGGAATCGATTTTATCTTTGTTTGTAAAATATGGGAAATCGATTCTTGAGTGCCATGGAAAGCTAGGAATCGATTCTATACTTAGTGAAAATATGTGGGAATCGATTTTCAGCTTGCCTGAGACAAGTGGGAATCGATTCTCAGTTATGTGCAAAAGGTTGGGAATCGATTCTTCCCTTAAAAAATATTTGGCTCAGAAATCGATTTGTGTATTATAAAACATGGCCTGACAATCGATTTCTATCTTTTCTAATTTGCCTGAAAATCGATTTTGCTATTTGTTTATGCATGAGGAAAATCGATTTTGTTATTTAAAAAGGTGATAAGAATGTTTACGTAAATATGCATGCACCTTAAAAAACTTTGTGAGTGTGTGAGACTTTGAGATACGAGCTGACCTTTTGAAAGAGCTTACACTTTTTCCTAAGACACACCCAAACCCTAAGGACTACCCTCATATTTAAGGACTACCCTTAAACTTGAATCTTCAGTTCTTGGCTTGCTTGTCTTGGATTGTGACTTTGACGTTTAGTCACTTTTATTGACTTTGACCGTCAATCTTACCTTTGTCTTTTTCATCATCAAAACACATCCTGCAATATCAGGTTACCTGCAACACAAGGTATCCACAGAACTATATGAAGCCTTTTCTGAATTGCATGATAAATCTTCAAAATTAGCTAAAGCTCTAAGCAAATCTAAGAAAGTTATCACTCATCTTGAAAATGATATCACTGCTTTAACTAAAGAAAAATTAGAGCATAGAAGAGAAAATGATGATCTTGTTTACTTCAAGGAAAATTATGTATGTAATAAGTGTATAGAACATGAAAAGAAAATCAATGAGCTTGAATGTACAATAGACAAAATGTCCACATTAGAACATGTACATCCTAGGATTCCAAGATATAACTTTGTGAAAAGCAATATGCATCATAGACTTAAGTTTTCCACTAGACCTTATATTAGATGTTATTATTGTGGTAAACCTGGACATACAGCTTCTGTTTGCAGGGAAAGAGGTAAACAAAATATGAAAAAGGTGTGGGTTCACAAAGGAACCATACCAAATACTAACCCACAAGGACCCAAAGAGATTTGGGTACCTAGAATCCTGTTTTAGATCATTGCAGGTATGCTTCAAGGTATGGGGGCAGATTGATACTTTGACAGCAAAGACTCAAAGCGCATGACCGGAGACGTAATAAAGTTCTTAACACTCACCCCCGGAAAAAGCCGTCATGTGACTTGTGATAGATAGAGGAAGAATCACCGGTAAAGGTCAGATTGGTTAAAATTTTATTCACCTCTACTTTGAAAATGTACTTAAGAATAGTTTAACAAGTCAAATATGTGACTACTAAAATAGAGCAATTCCTGAATCTCATTTCATGTATCTTTAAAGAACAAATATTAATAAGGCATGAAAGTATTTTGGTCATCCCTCTAGGACTAAGTATATAGAAATTATATATCACCTTCTTAGAGGTTATGGTTAAAAAAGCGATAGTATGATTGAGTTAGTTGAGTCGTCACAAACAACTAGTTGACATTTTCAGAAATCCACTGCAAAAGAAAACCTGGTTCTTCATTTACTCAAATGAATATTTCAATAAAAATTTTTTCAAGTGATTTTATAAAATATGAATTTAAGAGAATTTGTGACTTATGAATTTCTGCGTGCTCAAAAAGCGTTTTATAAAGCAGCTGAAATGCTACCTTTTTCTGAAATCCATTTTCTCCTGCCACAATCAATTGCTGGCTCTGGCATTAAAATTCAGAATACATACTCACAATCGTTGTTCAACTAAAATAATTTTTCTCCCATATTCTGGCCGCCATCACCAACTTTCAAACTAAGCAACATGAAATACATAAAAGCCTAAAAAAAAAAAAACTGTTTCACAGATTTTTGAGACTCATGATTATCTTTTACCAGTTTTGATGAAATACTCTCTTCATGGTTTCAAATATGTTTTTCTGTTGGTTTTGATGATCCCTTATAAAAATGCAATGGTTCGTTTACCTTGTCAAATAGCTGTGACATTCGGTTCGCAAACTCTATCTTACGTTGACCCTCTTTGATCATGACAAAAAGGGGGAGAGAAATATAGGGTTGCATATGAGCATCTAGTCAATAAGTCAGGGGGAGCATCATGATAGGGGGAGCATCATATATATATTATCTGTTTGAACTAACCTCCCACCTTGAGATGAGTTAATGTTTTGTCATCATCAAAAAGGGGGAGAATGTGGATACCTGTGTTGCAGGTTATCTAATATTGCAGGATTAGTTTTGATGATGAAAAAGACAAAGCCAAGTTGATGGCCAAAGGAATGAGAGTGTCAAAGCAAAGCTGATAAAAAGTATCATATATTCAAAAGTCACAATCCAAGTCAACCAAGCTCAAAGTATTGAAGATTCAAGCTTAAGGGTAGTCCTTAAGTATAACGGTAGTCCTTAGGGTTTGGGTGTGTCTTAGGAAAAAGTGTAAGCTCTTTCGAAGGTCAGCTCATCTCTCAAAATCCCATGATTTTCAAAATGCATGCATGCACACGTAAACACAAGAAGCATTTTTGAAAAGCATAAAATCGATTTTCTCTATTTTATTCTATATATAAAAATCGATTTTCAGGTCAAAACAAAAGCTAAAGAATCGATTCATACTAGTTTCACTAAGTATGCAAATCGATTCCTAAGTATTTCTAAAAAGGAAGAATCGACTCATACTATTTTATACTAAGCATAAAAATCGATTCTCAAGTGCCTTTAAAAGGAAAGAATCGATTCATATTATTTTTACCAAAGTGCATAATCGATTCACAAGTATTTTTCAAAAAGGAAAGAATCGATTCACACTATTTTTCACTTAGCAAAAGAATCGATTCCTACATGTCTCAGGCAAGCCAAGAATCGATTCATACAAATTACATTGAGTATAAGAATCGATTCCTAGCCTTCCTGGATCTCAAGAATCGATTGTTACCCTTTCTCAAGTAAAGCAAAATCGATTCTCACTTAAAAGAAGTCATACATAAGAATCGATTCCTAGATCCAATGTTTTCAACAAAGAATCGATTCCTACATTATTTTAACGTAAACTTCTTTTTCTCATAGCCTATAAATAGGCACTTCATAGTCTTCATATTGTACAACCCATCTTCACGATCTATCACTTTCTGAAAAACTCTTTATATTTTATTTATGTTCTTCTCGCACCGCTGGTCCGTCAAGAGCTGATCTTTTGCTAAGAGTTAGTTGGGGTTGCATTCTTCAAGTTGTAATATCTGCCTACATTAGAGGTATTTCTGTCTTTACAATTGTTTATTATTTAATTGTTGTGTTTTGTTCTAGGGAGTGGGGTATCTCTCTAGGGTAGCTGCATGTACTAGGAAGTGGGGTATCTTTCTAGGGCAGTTGATTGTAACAGGGGTGGGGTATCTCTTGTTATTGTATTGTTAGATTTGAGGGCTCTCCATAGGTGGGGTATCCTAGGAGGAGAGTGCCTGAGTCTGTAAAGGTTTTCCAACGCACCTGTAAGCCTTGTTGGTTTGGTTAGTGGAAAATCTCACAAGGGTGTGAGGACTGGACGTAGGTTGTAACAGCCCAGGTCCACCGCAGCGGCCACCCCGGTCCCACTGTTACCTCACGGTCTTCTCTACCCCTCTTGTAGAGTTTTTGCCTTCCGTGGGAATCGAACCTTGCACCTGAGGCATAAGTGCAAGTTAAACCCCCTTCCCACTACCAATTGAGCGCGCCTTTTTATTGTAACAGCCCAGGTCTACCGCAGCGGCCACCCCGGTCCCACTGTTACCTCACGGTCTTCTCTACCCCTCTTGTAGAGTTTTTGCCTTCCGTGGGAATCGAACCTTGCACCTGAGGCATAAGTGCAAGTTAAACCCCCTTCCCACTACAAATTGAGCGCGCGCTCAATTGGTAGTGGGAAGGGGGTTTAACTTGCACTTATGCCTCAGGTGCAAGGTTCGATTCCCACGGAAGGCAAAAACTCTACAAGAGGGGTAGAGAAGACCGTGAGGTAACAGTGGGACCGGGGTGGCCGCTGCGGTGGACCTGGGCTGTTACATAGGTCACTAAGAGGTGACCGAACCAGGATAAATCTCTGCGTGCTTTACTGCTTTCCTGCTTTACTGTTATACTGCTTTACTGCTTTATATTCTAATTCCTTCGCTTCCACTTAACCTGCGCGAAAATTGATCTAAGTCATTGAAAAGGGGAAAAACGTTTTCGAAAGATCTGAAAAGTTTTAAATCTCAATTCACCCCCCCTCTTGAGACTGAAGCCACTTGGTAACAAGTTGGCCAACCAGGCTCTTGCGGATGTGCCCAAGAAATTAAGAAAAGTTGAAATTGAGATGCATCCCCTCAACACCCCGCTTGAGGTGTACAAATTTGTGGAGTACTGCAGAGCCCTAGTTGAGGAAGCCAAAGAGAAAACCAGAAGTACCTCTACCAACAACAAAAGGAAAAGGAGTGGAAATTTCAAAGCTCTTTGTATTTGAGCTTCCTTATTGTTATTTTCCATTCTTGTTTTTATTGTACTTTTGGATTCAGAATTTGAAGCATTTTTACAAATGCATGGAATACACCTGTTTCGTTTCCAGATTCCAATTTCTTTATGATCCAAAAAATAATATAATGATAAAAATAATTAAAGATCTACCTGCGTATCTATGACAAGACATAATACACTGCGATTCTCGGCCCAAAACAAATCAAACATGCATTCATTCGCATTGCATTCATTTATTCATTCTTGTGTTCATAAGCGTGTTCCGTCAACAGAAAGTCAGGCAAGCTGGTTAGTCATCGCTATTGGACGCGCCTGCAAGCAAGAAACATGGAAAACAATCAAGGCGACGCTGATCAGGGCAATCCACAGCCACATCAGAATGACGGAGTTCCAGGAGGTCTGAATCCTAATGGTTAGGGTCAGCATGGTCAGAATCAAGGGAATCAAGTCATTCAAGCTGAGATGGAAGTCATAAAGGCTCAAATGGCGGAGGTCATAAGAGTGCTGGGTGCCTTAAGAGATGCTGGCACGGCTGAAGCTACAGCTGCTGGGGTAAACAATCCTCCTCCCCCTCCTGGGTCTGGGATCTCTCAAGCCCTTCAAGCTGTGCAATGGCCTCCCTATGGTATCCCACTAGGCTATACGCCTCCTGCTGCTGATGCAAACCCTGGAGGAGATCCTTTAGGAACCGCGGGGCAAGCTCAGCCTGACATAGTTGTGAATGAAGTTGGAACGGGGACGCCTCAAGCCCAGATTCAGATCCCAATCCCTGCTACTACTCCAGGAACTCCGGCGGGTTTCAATTCGCCAGTAACAGTTCATCCCCAAGTACGGGGCCCAATTCCTCAGAATGTTGCTCACCCACACATGACTCCGGCCGTGGTATCAATGAATAACCCTCACTATGGTGCCGGTGGTTTCCCACAGAATTACCCTGCTGAAGGTAGAAGTCAGTATTAGATGCTAGAAGAGAGATTAAGAGCTGTTGAAGGAGCAGGTTCCCGGGCTAGAAATGCCCATGAGCTGTGCTTGGTCCCTAATCTAGTCCTGCCTCCCAAGTTCAAAGCACCAACTTTTGACAAATACATGGGGACGACTTGCCCAGTCAGTCATGTGACAATGTACTGTCGGAAAATGACTGCACATGCCCGTGATGATAACCTGATGATGCATTGCTTTCAGGAAAGTTTAGCTGGAGCTCCCATTGACAACATGAAGTTGGAGCCAACCAATATCCGCTGTTGGAAAGACATGGCAGATGCTTTTATTCGTCAATACCAGTACAACAATGATTTGGCTTCGGATAGGACTCAGCTACAATGTATGTCTAAGAAGGATAATGAGTCGTTCAAGGAGTACGCTCAGAGGTGGAGGAACCTTGCTGCTCAAGTAAAACCCCCTCTACTGGACAAAGAAATGGTCCACGTTTTTATGGAAACCCTTCCTGCGGTGTATTATGATAGGTTGGTTGGCAGCGTAGCCTCGAATTTCTCTGAGATGGTCGTCACAGGAGAAAGAGTAGAGAACGGCATGCGCAGCGGAAGAATAGCTCATGGCCCAACACCTCCTTCAAGTCAGAAAAAACCTTTTTCTGGATCCCACAAGAAGAAAGAGGGTGAAACCAATGCAATTATTGGAGCCAGTGGTCCATCACACAGCAATCCTCCGCAAGCTATTCCGGTTCCTTCTCAGGCACCACCTGCACAGCCATTTCAGTCAAACCACTAGTACCGGAACTACAGTGAAAGGAAGCATGTTGTCTTCGATCCTATTCCCATGTCCTACACGGACTTGTTCAATTATCTCATCGCCAATAAAGTAATCAATACTCGTCAAATGAAGCCATACCAGCCTCCCTATCCCAGAGGATATAATGAAAATGCTACCTGCGCCTTTCATTCCGGAGCAGTAGGTCATGTGGTGGAGGATTGTAAGGCATTCAAGTACGTGGTGCAAGACTTGATTGATGCGAAGAGCATATCATTTCAGCAACCCAATGTAACCACCAATCCGTTGCCAGGGCACGGAGGATCTTCTGCCAATGCCATTGACGATCAGGGTGGTCAGTGTTTGATTAGAGAGGTTGATTGCATTCAGATGCCTCTGGATGTCATCCATGCTGAATTATGCCGTCTTGGTGTTATCAAAGAGGGGTGTGCTAGGAAAGACACTTGTGATAATCCTCGCTGTATTGAGACATGTGAAGGCTTTAAACCAATTCTCCAAGATCTCTTAGATAGACACCTGGTCCAAGTGGGAATTCAGGAAAAGGAAGAAAGTGTATCTACCTTGCAATCAGGCAACGGAGGCTTCAGGAGACCGATGGAAATCCCCTGTAGTCTGAATTCCAGCCCAGCTGTGACGAGACCTTCGACTGTTGTTATTCCAGTACCCGCTGTTACCCCTAGTAGAGAGACTAGGATGATTCCATGGAGCTGCAATGTGCAGATGCAAGCGGAGGTCCCTAAGGGCACTTTGGATATAACTAACATCGCTGGGAGTAGCGGCATTACAAGGAGTGGAAGGTTGTATGCTCCTGAAAACCTCAGGGGAGAGCAATCAAAAACAGATGAAGAAAGGGCCCGTAAGGGAAAAGACAAAGAAACTGTAGAAGTCAGAAGGGTATCAGACAAAGAAGGTCAAGAATTCCTGAAAGTAATGAAACATAGTGAATATCGGGTGGTAGATCAGCTGAGTCAAACTCCATCCAAGATCTCAATGCTCTCTTTGTTGCTTAGTTCAGAGGCACATCGTGCTGCTCTGTTGAAGATCTTGAATGAAGCCCACGTCTCCCATGACATTACAGTAAACCAGCTTGATGGTATTGTTGGCAACATTGTAGCATCCAATTACTTGACTTTCTCAGACACTGAGCTTCCTCCGGCGGGAAAGGATCATAATCAAGCTCTTCACATCTCAGTCAAGTGTGGGGACTATATACTTGCCAGGGTGCTCATTGATAATGGCTCATCCTTGAATGTGCTGCCTAAGTCTACAATGAATAAGCTGAATGTAGACTGCTCATATCTGAAGCCGAGCTCTACCTTGGTCAAAGCATTTGATGGGTCAGTGAAGGAAGTTTTTGGAGAAGTAGAAGTGCCGCTGCAGGTAGGCCCCGAAGTGTTTTATGTCATCTTCCAAGTGATGGACATCAGTTCCTCCTACAGCTGCCTGCTAGGACGTCCTTGGATACATGCTGTTGGGGCAGTGCCATCCTCGCTTCATCAGAAACTCAAGTTTGTGGCTGAGGGAAAGCTGATAGTGATCTACGAAGAGGAAGAAACATTGATAAACCGATCACCACCTGAATATTATGTGGAAGCAGCGGAAGAGTCCTTTGAGACTGCCTTCCAAGGATTGGAGATCTCAAACGCTGTCTTCGTTGAAAGTGAGCCTCTATGGAAGCCTAAGTGGTCCAAGGCTGACATGATGATTGCAAAGGTGATGCTAGGACATTGGTATCAGGTCGGTAAGGGCCTAGGAAAAGCTGCTGAAGGAATTGTAACACCTGTCCAGTTGAGAGGAAACATTTAAAGGTTCGGTATTGGGTACATCCCAAGTCTTGCTGATCGGGAGAGGCTGGCATCTGACAGGAGGGAGAAATGGCTGGCCAAACTCAGAGGAAGGGCACACAATCGGGGAAGGATGGTCATCGCTAACCTTAAGAACAACTTCCGGAGTGCCGGCATGCTGAACCCTGACCAGGTTAATGTGGTTGAAGAAGGATCAAACTCGAGTGGCTGTGCTGTCAGCATGGTGCGCTGCTGTACTGCTGGAGAGAAGCCGCGAAACTGGGAGATCGTGGATTTCCCCGTATTTTTCAATTTAAAGTAATTATCGTTGTAATATAGATCCCTCGGCTCTGCCCAAGGCCTTGGGATATTTCATTCGGGCACGCATGTTTTCGTCAAAACTCATCAATCAATAAAGTGTTATTTTGAATTTTCAATAAAATTTCTGTCTTCATCTCTTATTTGTGTGCCTTTTCTTTGTTTTTATTCGCCGCTCCATTTTAATGCAGATCAAAAATAGTCTCTGAATGTAATAATGCCCATAACTCATACTGTGACTTTGATTACTCGGTTAATCAAGCCGAGGAAGATGTTAAGGATGATTGGGATACTCCTCCGAAAATCATGAGAATGGTAGAACAAGAAGAAAAGGTCATTGAGCCCCATGGAGAGTCTACAGAAATGGTCAATTTGGGTACTAAGGAAGACAGAAAAGAGGTCAAGGTTGGTACTGCAATGGGGGATAGAGAGCGCAAAAAGTTGATTCAGCTCCTGCTTGACTACGCTGACGTATTTGCATGGACTTATCAGGACATGCCAGGGTTGAGCACAGATTGCCGGTGAAATCAGAATGTCCCCCGGTAAAACAGAAGTTAAGGCGAATGAAGCCTGAAATGTCCTTGAAAATCAGGGATGAGGTCAAGAAACAGTTTGATGCAGGGTTCTTAGCTGTGGCAAAATATCCTGAGTGGGGAGCAAACATCGTTCCGGTCGCTAAGAAAGATGGAAAGGTCCGAATGTGTGTCAACTACCGTGACTTGAACAGAGCAAGCCCTAAAGATGATTTCCCTCTACCCCATATTGATGTCTTGGTGGACAGTACTGCTCAGCATTCGATGTTCTCCTTCATGGATGGATATTCAGGCTATAACCAAATCAAAATGGCTCCAGAGGATATGGAGAAAACCACCTTCATAACCCTTTGGGGAACTTTCTGTTACAAGGTCATGCCTTTCGGGTTGAAGAATACCGGGGCAACCTATCAAAGAGCGATGGTAACCCTATTCCATGACATGATGCATAAGGAGATTGAAGTCTATGTGGATGACATGATCGCCAAATCAAAGACTGATGAAGAGCACGTGGTTAACCTGCAGAAGCTGTTCGACCGTCTCAGAAAGTACAAACTCAGGTTGAACCCTGCTAAGTGCACCTTTGGGGTTAGGTCAGGGAAGTTGTTGGGTTTCATCATTAGCCAGAAGGGAATTGAGGTAGACCCGGACAAAGTACGAGCAATTCTGGAGATGCCAGCGCCTAAAACAGAGAAAGAAGTTCGTGGTTTCCTGGGAAGACTGAATTACATCTCTCGATTCATCTTCCAGTTGACTGCAACTTGCGAACCAATTTTCAAACTGCTGTGCAAAGACCAAGAGATGAAGTGGAATGATAAATGTCAAGAAGCATTTGAGAAAATCAAGATGTACCTCCAAAATCCACCAGTCCTAATGCCACCTGTGTCTGGCAGGCCTCTCATCCAATACCTCACTGTGCTAGACAATTCTATGGGCTGCGTGCTGGGGCAACACGATGAGTCAGGAAAGAAAGAACACGCGATCTACTACCTGAGCAAGAAGTTCACAGACTGTAAGGCAAGGTATTCACCATGGGAGAAGACTTGTTGTGCTCTAGCCTGGGCTGTGCATCGGTTGAGACAGTATATGCTGAGTCACACCACCTGGTTGGTGTCCAAAATGGATTCAATCAAGTACATATTTGAAAAACCTGCGCTCACAGGTAGAATTGCTCGTTGTTAAATGCTTTTGTTAGCGTATGACCTCGTGTACGTAACCCAGAAGGCGATTAAAGGTAGCACACTGGCAGACTACCTGGCACATCAACCGGTTGAGGAGTACCAATCAATGCAATGTGAATTCCCAGATGAGGACATTATGGCATTATTTGACGAAGGGAAATCTCAAGATGATGAAAAGTGGAGAGTGTTGTTTGACGGTGCCTCTAACATGTGGGGGCACGGGGTCGGAGCGGTACTGATATCTCCAGACAACCGCTTCATACCATTCACTGCCAGATTAAGTTTCTATGTATCCTGGGTATCCAGGCAGCTCTCGATTGGAAAGTCAAGAGGCTCGACGTGTACGGAGATTCAGCTCTAGTTGTCCACCAGGTAAAAGGAGATTGGGAAACAAGAAATCCTGATTTGATTCCTTACCGTGACTATATTCAAGAATTAATCAAGCCCTTTGAGGAAATCACTTTCCAGCACATACCCCGCAGCGAGAATCAGTTGGCAGATGCCTTGGCAACTTTGTCTTCTATGTTCAACGTCAACTGTGACAAAAGTTTGACGACTGTCAGAATCCAGCACAGAGGTCAACCTGCTTATCACTACTGCATGGCAGTCGAAGAGGAATCAGATAGTAAGCCTTGGTACCATGACATCAAGCAGTACATCACAAACAGAGAGTATCCTCCCGGAGCTACAGAGAATGACAAGAGAACACTCAGGAGGCTATCAGCAGGTTTCTTCTTGAGTGGAGACATCCTTTAGAAGAGAAACCATGACTTGGTACTCCTCAGGTGTGTAACAAGAGAAGAATCAGTAAAGATTATGCGAGATGTTCATGAGGGCTCATTTGGGGTTCATTCCAGCGGGCACGCAATGGCTAGAAAAATCCTGAGAGCTGGTTACTACTGGTTGAAGATGGAATCAGACTGTTACAATTTTGTGAGAAGATGCCATAAATGTCAAATCTATGCAGATCACACTCATGTACCTCCAACTTCTCTGAATGTCTTGAGTGCACCATGGCCATTCTCAATGTGGGGCATGGACATCATTGGTCCCATTGAACCCAAAGCTTCAAATGGCCACCGTTTCATTCTGGTTGCTATTGACTACTTCACTAAGTGGGTGGAGGCTGCTTCTTATCCCAATGTAACGAGCTCAGTGATTGCTAAGTTCATCAAGAAAGATATGGTTTGCCGCTACGGCCTTCCAAACAAGATTATCACAGACAACGGCAGTAATTTGAATAGCGTAATGATGAAGGACTTGTGTAAAGACTTCAAGATACAGCATCACAACTCTTCTCCCTACCGCCCAAAGATGAATGGGGCAGTTGAGGCGGCTAACAAGAATGTCAAGCGGATAATACAAAAGATGGTCGTGATCTATAATGAATGGCATGAGATGCTCCCCTTTGCCCTGCATGGTTACAGAACCTCAGTGCGCACCTCAACAGGGGCAACCCCCTACTCACTGGTTTATGGGTCAGAGGCAGTCCTCCCAATTGAAGTTGAAATACCATCCCTGCGGGTGTTAATGGAGACAAAACTTGATGAAGCAGAATGGGTTCGGTCCCGTCTTGACCAGTTGAACCTCGTTGACGAAAAACGGGTAGCCGCAATGTGTCATGGACAGTTGTACCAACAGAGGATGATAAGGGCTTTTGACAAGAGGGTCCGTCCTCGTGAATTCCAAGAGGGAGATCTTGTGATCAAGCAGATCTTGCCGATCCAGATGGACCCCAGGGGCAAATGGGCTCCCAAATATGAAGGACCTTATGTGGTGAAGAAGGCATTCTCAGGAGGAGCTTTATTTCTGGCGAATATGGACGGAGATGAGATTCCAAATCCAGTGAACTCAGATGTGGTCAAGAAGTATTATGCCTAGAAAAATAGACAAAAAAAAGAGAAAGATAAGCCAAGGAAAAATCAACTCGCTAGGTTGAAAACCCGCAAAGGGCGGCCTAGGCAAAATCAGAGCGACCCGGTCGATTGAAAACCCGCAAAGGGCGATCCAGGCAAAAATTAGGGTCAGAAAACTTGGACTTGAGAAAAGAAAAGGCAATAAGCACTCCCAAAGGTTTGGATAAGGGGGTGATCAGGGTTATGAGTATGGACGGTGGGCACCGTTACTTCAGAGATGAAATCACGAGATCTGTTCATTTTTCTTGTATTTCTTAGTTTAAAAGAAAGATTGCAATGCACTTTCAATTGGCGTGCCTTTCTGCACGTCCAATTTCTATATCAATAAAAGTCCAACTTTTCTTTCATATGTGTGCTTTTCGTGTCTCTGCTTTCGTCTATTCAGTTTCTTTCAAAATAATAACTTTTATGGTTGATGAAATTGAATTGCAAAATGTGCACATTCAGAGCATTACAGGATCATTGCGCAATCTTTGAAAAATATAGAAAGAAATGATTTCCCAAGTGAATAAAATTGCGAAAAAAACAGTCGTGACGAACCAGTGCGCAATCCTCGCGTGATCATCGTCCTGGAACATCCTCCGTCCGGCAGATCGATTTAACCAGCAAAAAAGAGTGCCGAAAAAAAAAACAAATAAGCAGAAAAAAGAAAGCTGCTTAAAGAAAACAAACAGAATAAACAAAAACAAAAGAGAAGAAAATCACAGAAGACGAAACATAAAAGAATACAACATCTTCATATCATTCATCATTCTCATATCGTCCATGCCATTCGTCACTCCATGGCATCAAACAGTAGAGCATTGCACTTTCAAGTTCGCATCTCAGAAGAGCGAAAGAATAACAAAAGAAAAAGAAGAGAATGAAGAACCAAACAGAAGAAGCATCCCACCAAAATCAATCATTGCATTCATGTGCACCCAAATACCCAAGTGCATGCATTTCATGCACCATCCAAGAGAAAAGTTACTTTGGACCAGAGAGTCCCAAAAATCTCATTTTTAGAAAATCACCATGACACTGAGTTAGTTAACTCCATCAACCCCGAGTTAGTAAACTCCATCAGCACAAAGTTAGTGAACTCCCACCGAGTTAGTGAACTCCTTCCATAGATCACAACATCGTGTACGAGCGCGCGATGGATCCATCCGACTACGTTAAGTCCTTCGGATTAGTTGTGTCAGCCTAATTCATAATGTGTGGAAAACAGTGGATTGGTGCATTTATGTGTGTTCGTCCCCTATTTCGCATTTTTATTTGAATTACGCGCGCGCACCAGTAGTAACTGCGTGAGCTGCCCTGTGCCCTCGTCATTTGGTACGTGTCGGTATTTTCATCAAGAAAGGCCACTTATTGATCATTATTAATTTTTGGCACCCAAAAACATTATTCTTAATTTTTAGGAACTTTAGGAAATAAAATAGTGCATATTTTTGCATTTTTGGGCATTTAAATAAAAGCGAATTAATTATTTTTGGACCAAGACCAGGTCAAGGACATGGCATACATGTTGCTCTACCAAGGGTAATTTTTGTATAATTTTTGGAAAGAAAGTCCTAGGCCAAAATAATTAAAAATGCATTTTCCCCATTTTTAGTGCATAAAAAACCCAAAAAAGACCATTAAATATTCCCCAATTACTAAATGACAATTTTTATTGCCTAGAATAATTAGAGGGAATATTTTATGGTGCTCAAATATATATGACACTTTTTAATAGGTGCACCTTCACTTCCATGCCCAAAATTCAAAACTCAAAAAGAAGGAAGTGTCCTCAATAAGACAAAAGACCAAAAACAAGTTTTTTTCCCTCCTCTCCACAATTTCGAATTCCTTCTCTCTCTCTCCCTTCCCAAAATTTCTTCACACTCTTCTATTCCTTATTCCTTAAGAATATGCTTTGTACTATCTTTAACATTTCCCTTTTTGGTGACCATCACTCACTCCCACATAGATTTATGCCCTCTTTTGTAAATTACCCCACCCATTTATACTCACCTCTTCACAAGAAAATACAAAATTACTTCTTTGGTAACATTCCATCTCAATTATACCCTTAACCATATTTTTACCTCACATCACATATGAGCCTCCATTCCCAAAATAGGACAAGTTTTTTTTCACACAAGCTCTCCCTCCCTCTCTCCTTGGTGTCGCACATCCCATTACTCCCTCACTCTCATTTTTGTGTTTTCTCACTACCCACAATCCAAGTGATCTCTAATCCTAGCCCTTCATTCAAATTTAAAACCCAATCCTAGAGCACCTAGTAAAGAACAATGACCTAATTACCCCTAGACCTAAAACAACTCTATAAATACCCTCCCATTTCCACACATGATCATCTTTTGCTTCTCATTTTTCCTACACTAAAACCCTAGCACACAAAAATCTCTCCCTCTTTCCTCTCAAGGCCGTAGCCTCCTCTCCCTCTCCTCCATCCATCTTTTTCATTTCCTTCCACCCAAACACCACCACCCCACCTCATTTTGCACCCCTCTTCCACATACTCCCTCCATTTCTCATTCAAAGTTCAAGCATCATCACCAAGTGGGTTTGATCATCATATTTGCGTGGGTATTTCTTTGAAGAACCTTGGAGTTTTGTTGATTTGTGTCTAGTTTCATCTTCTCATCTCACTTTCTAACTTGGAGTTAAGGTAAAATCCTTAAAACCTTGCATCATATTTGAGTTCTTGCCTCAAAAATGTAAAATCATTCATCTTATCATCTTCATATCCTCATATTGTTGATTGTTGTTGGTGAGAAGTGTCATAAGCACTTTGACAAGCACTTAGTGAGGCTTGGGTGCTTATGGTGCCTCTCACCCTTGAATGATTGATGATTTGTGTTGCGTTAAAAACACACTTAGAGCAAGTGTACTCTTTCGCAGAAGTAGTATAAAAGATTATCGTGTCCACAGGGATTAATTAGCAAGTACCAAACTAATCAAAATTATTTATTATTTAGACGAACGTATATTTGAGTTGTAATGAAAACAAATGAAAAGAAATAAATAACAAGAATTAAAATACTAGATTTAATCGATGGAGAGAGGTCTAGGGTCACGGTTTCACTTGCAAGCTTCGATTCCCCCTATGTCTAATCCTACCTGAATTCCCTCATTTTACTTAATTACCAATCCCTTTACTAAAACTATTAATCCGTTTGGTCATTCGCGATTAATATTCTTTTTCCTAAATTAACCCTCGTTTGGTCATGCAAGAATTTAAATTCAGGAAAAGCATAAAGAGCAAAAAGGTTGAATGATTGGAAGACTAAATTATGGTTTGGTCATGCCCTAATTATAGCCCCAATTATCCTATAGGTCCACCAACTAATTGCAGTACGGTCGCTGATCAACCAATTGATTATAAACATGCAAAGGGTAGCTAATCCTAATCATGTGATAAAAACAATAGGACAATATTAATTAAAATAAAAACAGAAATTCAAACCAGAAATTAGAACATAAAAAGGTCTCTAATCAAGCAAGATCCACCTAGACCCTAGAAGAGGATTTAGCTATCCAAAATCATAAAGAACAATAAAATAGAAATTAGAGTCATGAATTACAGAGATAAAAATAACCCGAAAATTAGAGAAATTATTATTCTGAGTCTTCACTCTCCTTTTTCTGCTCCAAAGCTCTCTCACGGTGTCAAGAACGAGTACCAAATCTTCCTCCCCCACTATGCCGGCGCTACTGTGTGCGGCTACTGTGCGTGCGCGACTTTTTCTTCTCCACGGCTCCTGTTCCTCTCCTCCCCTTTTAATTATCCAAATATATCCTTTTATATTGCCTAGGTAGGTAATGTGATCACCAATTTCACACTCACGGCAATTTCCTTTTTGGCTATTAAATTGGGCCTCAACTTCTTTGTTTAAAATGGACCAGCCTATGCAACATTTTTTTTTTGCTAACGACACCCCTATTTTGCTTCAAACAACTCATTGAAACAACTTTTTTATTTATCTTCTTTCCTACAAAATAAATAGCAATTTGAGTCACTTATTTATTTAGATAATAATAATTGCTCCAAAAATGGCCCAAAGATATCTATAAAAAAATGCACTAAATTGGAGTTTATCAATTTGTGTTGATTTGGATCTTGACCCTTGCATTTCATGAAATAAAATGTTGTTTTATGACATATTATGTTTCGCATACTTGTAGAAAAATAGGGTTTATGTTAGTTTTGTGCATTTCTTTGCCTAATCACATGAACCTTTACCAAAAATTGTAATCTAGCTTGTTTTCTCATATTATCTCACTTGCTTTCAAAAATAAATGGGTTCTTGGTTATGTATTTGGGTCGCATATTGTGAATAAATAGGGTTTTTATATGTTTGCTTATCATTTTAAGTTGATGATAGGCAATATGACTCTCACTTGTGCCTAGTGCACATTGCTTAAAGTGATGAGGATTGTTCTATATGATTCAACCCTTTTAGTTTAGGTGTTGTTTAAAATGATGATGGGCAAAGAGATTCTCACTTGTGCCTAGTGCACCTTGTTCTAAGTGATGAAAATTGCTCTAGGTGATTCAACCCTCCTTTTAGTGTATGAGATTGCTTATTCTTATGAATTACTTTATAATTTGTCTTAGGTTGATGATTGGTAAAGTGACTCTCACTTGCGCCTAGTGCACCTCGATCTAAGTGAGGAGGATTACCTAGAAATGATTCAATCTCTCTTTTATAATTCTTAATGAGTAGGAAGATGCAAATTTAGGTTTCCTTTTTTATGATAGTTAAATAATGCGTGAATGCTTGAAGGCCAATTTGGCCTATGATGGCATTCACCTTGAAAGGTTTGTGTAAATGTAATTTAGGGTTCGTGTAGGTTTTGTAAAGGATAGGTTGCCCTAATCTTGATGCATCCTCACTTGCAATTGTGGTGTTGGTTCTTGGAATTTGTGTAGGTTTTGGCAAGGGATGGACTAACTCTAGTCTTGATGCATTCACACTTGTTAATGTAAGTAATTGCAAAGGATAGGCTAGCCCCCTAGTCTTGATGCACATGTGTTCTTATTCATTTATACTTGTTTTTGTGCTTGTTATGTGATTAAGTATTGAATTGGTGTTCACGATTTGCTTGCTTGTTTTGATGATCGCATTGACTTTGTAATCCGACTTCAAAGATCAAAACCTTTGTTACTCGTTAGTAACACCTCAAAACCATGTCGCATTCAAATTATACTACAATTTGTTACTCGTTAGTAACATTTATAAATTTCAAATCTTTTTCATAACCAAGAACACTTTCAAACATCAAAAAGCCATCTCACAAACCAAAAATCAATTCGATTGCGAAAACCCTTTTGATTACCTAAAGTAAGAACCAAATATCATTAATGATCACTCGCGCCGTTGCCGTTTGGTTGTTAACGGTAATTTCATTTTCAAAGGAATTAGTAGTGTGACCACTCTAAACCGTTGTTGTTTGGTCTTCATGAACACTCCAACTTAAATAAAACCAATTGTCATCGACGATCATTCGAGTCGTTGCCGTTTGTTGTTAATGACGATTGCATTCTCGAAAGGGTTAGTAGCGCGGCCACTCTAAACGGTTGTTGTTTGGTCATTACGAACACTCGAATCAAAAGCAAAGCCGATTATCATTAAGGATCACTCGCGTCGTTGCCGTTTGGTTGTTAATGATGATTTCATTTTCAAAAGAGTTAGTAGTGTGACCACTCTAAACCATTGTTTCTTGGTCATCGCGAATCCTCATTCCTATTGCGAAAACTCACCTAAACAAGATAAAAGACAAAAACCTTTTTTCAGGACAAACAAGAACTACGTTGCTTTGAATTCTCCATCGCACCGGGAGATACGTAGGAGCGAGCGGCTAACTCTCGTCAAGCGCCAAAAATAAAAATTTTCATTAAGTCTTTTCATCCCTTTGAGGCAAATTTATGTATTTTCCAAATCAACACTTAAAACCACACGTTTAATTAAAGGTTCCCTTTCAGTAGAAAGGAGGTGTGGGGTGCTAATACCTTCCCCATGCCTAACCGACCCCCGAAACCAAATCCTTCGGTTTTCCAAAAGGCCATCCGCTTTCCAAAAAGGCTTTTCTTCAATATTTTCCTTATAAAAAATATTGGTGGCGACTTCATTGTTTTAAAAAGTTGTAAACGAAGAAAAATCCCCTCAGGGACCTTTTCGGGTGCAACAGTCTCCAAGGCAGCAAGCAAATCTCTGTCTCTATTCAAGTTGCTAGCGGTCGAGTTCAAGTGGAAGCCCCAGTGTGAACAAGCCTTACTGCAACTCAAAGTCGTTCTTTCAGAACCGCCCATCCTAACATAACCATTACAAGGGGAAACTCTATACTTATACCTAGAAGTTGCTAATGAAGCACTAAGTGTTGTGTTGGTTCGAGAATTTGAATTCTGTCAAAATCCAATCTATTTGATCAGTAAGGCCCTATAAGGACCCGAGCTCAGATATCAGAAAGGGGAGAAAGACGCCCTTGCTCTAGTAATCGCCGCCCGTCTTCTAAGGCCATACTTCGTGGCCCATCAGGTGATTTTCAGGACGGACCAGCCAATCAGAATACTCCATAGACCTAACCTTGCCAGGAGGATGATAAAATAGGCAATTGAACTGTCAGAATTTGGGATCAAGTATGAATAAAGGTCAGCAGCAAAGGCCCGAGTCTTGGCCGATTTCATTGCCAAAATGACTCCATCCCGAAAGAAGAGCCTACACTAGTGTCGACCCTCCATGTGGATGGGTCATCCAACAATAAAGGCAGTTGAGTCGCCCTCATACTTGAGAACGCCGAAGGCTTGATGGTAGAAGTGTCGCTCACGTTCTCGTTCGCTACATCAAATAACCAGGAAGAATGCGAAGCTTGCATAGCCGGTCTTCTCCTGCCTCGGGAATTCAATTTGACTCGAGTCGAGCTTCACTTTGATCCTTTCTTGGTAGTTTCCCAGATTAAAGATTTGTTCGACGCAAGGGTCAGAGAGCTTCTCAAACTCTTTGATTATGCAGAGGTAAAACACGTACCCCGTGGTGAAAACACCAGGGCTGACATTCTCTCCAAGCTCGCTAGTATCAAAACGCCAGGAAATCACCGAAGCGTGATTCAAGAAACTTTACGTCAACCTAATATCTCCCTCAAAACCGAACCCACAACGATGGTATGTACTGTCGAACCCAGAAAGAGTTGGATCATTCCAATCCTAAAATACATTGAAGAAGGGTAGGAACCCGACGACCCAAAAGAAGTAGCTCTAACCAGAAGGCGAACCTCATCCAACACGGTATTTGAAGGGAAAATCTTCTGGAGAGGATTCTTAGTACCCCTCTTAAAGTTCCTGGAAGGAGAGGAGGCCGACTACGTTCTATCCGAGATTCATGAAGGAATTTGCGGACAACAGTTAGGAAGTCGGTCATTAGCAAATAAGACACTAAGAGCGGGCTATTATTGGCCCACAATGAACGAAGATGCAGAGAAACCTATGAAAAAATGCGACAAATGCTAATGCCATGCAGATGTTCATGTTGCCCCATCTACTGAATTCTCTACTTTGACTCCCCCATGGCTGTTTGCATGGTGGGGAATCGGCCTTCTTGGCCCTTTTCCCACTGTTTCGGGGCAAATGAAATACCTGATTGTAGCTGTTGACTAATTTACAAAGTGGATCGAGGCCGATCGATTGGCCAGGATTACAGCAAAGAACAGCATGAAATTCTTTAAGAGGAACTTCATGGTTCGATTTGGCATTACCGAAGTGGTAATTACTGACAATGGGACCCAACTTGCCAACAAGGGTTTTAGGGAATTCATTGTTGAGCTAGGAAACAAGAACCGGTTCACTTCTGTAAAGCATCCTCAGACAAATGGCCAAGCCGAGGCGGCCAACAAGGTGATTCTCAAAGGCTTGCACATGCGACTTATTGAAGCCAAAGGAAACTGTGTGGAAGAATTGTGATACGTGCTTTGGGCATATCGAACCACACCGCACTCATCCACTAGGGAAACCCCGTTTCGGTTGGCATATGGAACGGAGGCAGTTACAGCAGCAGAAATTGGAGAGCCGAGTTGGAGAACAGCACATCCGAACCCACCAACTTAAATAACGAGTACGCAATCCGAGAAGAGCTCAACCTCACTGAAGAGCTACGAAACCAAGCCGCCCTATAGGAGGCTGCGATTAAGCGAAGAATGGCAAATCAGTTTAACGCCAATGTTCTCCCCAGGGAATTTGAAGTAGGTGACCTCGTTATCAGGAGAGCAGATGTGGGTCTAAAAAACGCGGCCCAAGGGAATCTGGATCCCAGCTGGGAAGGCCCATATCGGGTCAGTGAAAAAACAAGGAAAGGCGCTAATAAACTTGAAACTCTGAGTAAGCTGATCCCCAGGACTTGGAATGCTACCAACTTGCGAAAATACTGCAGTTGAATCGGTTTGTACTGTACTCATTGTACTGTGAAAGCTCATTTCCTTGAACGAATAAAGAATTGTTTTCAAAACTTTGTCTTTGTAGTGGCTTTAATACACCTACACTTCCCTATCAACCGGGGAACGAGTCTTCAGACTCTCACTCCTCAAAGAGACTCTAAGGCATGTAACGAAGCTTTGGGATGAATTCAATTCAGGCCGTGTAACACCCCGGTATTTCTTTAACAAAGAAACACCTAAATATACAATTTGGTATAAATCATAGTATAAAAATTCCTGTTCAGATATACATCTTTACAAGAAACAGCGGAAACTACAAAAATAATATTTTACAAGTTCGAGTCATAAGACCGAATACAGAGACTACATCAGAAGCATCCCAAAACATAGATGGAAGATTACATCTCCAACTTCTCCTCGAGCCTGACGACTTACTGTGCCACCTGCTGTCCTTATAACCTGTTCTCTGTAAAAACAACAAATATGGATTGGGTGAGATAACACTATCTCAGTGAGTCCTACTGTGCCCCCTCACCGACACTCGGTTCAATTTATTAAACCGTTAGAGCAAAGCTTGACATAACAATGTCTTATTTATTAATCGAATTGCCAACTGCACAACGACCACTAATCCCGGCAATTCGTGAACAGAACTTAACATGATCCGGCTGCACACTAATCTGCTAATCTCGGTAACCATGTGTGTAATTTAGCACAAACCGGCTGCACAACGCCTGCTAATCCCGGTAACCCGTGAGTTGACCACGCCAAAACACATTCAGGGCCTAGGTTGAGGGCTCATGACATCCCTTCCTTGTATGCTACTTGTCGGGTCGTCACCCAACGCGATACATATGACAATACGCATCAAATTCTCGAGAGTTGGATAATTTATATCTTTTTGATCACCAAAAGATCTATCACATAATAATCGGATAAACAATATCCATATCGATCTATATTCCGTTTTGAGGAATTCATAAATTTGACCTCCGGTATTATAATCATATTCAATTGACATATATAAACATATATATTCAGTCAGTCCATTAGTCGATGTACCCACACGTATACTAGGGTTTCGGTTTTTCAATCAAATATGCTTTCGAAGCTCTTTTTCAAAATCATGAGTTGAACAAGTTCAAAATACGGTTTTCAATAAGGCAATATCCTTAAAATTGGTTGGGAAGAAGATTAGAAGTGGTTTGGGATCGAAAGGAGCGACGAAATGAGAAATCAGAGTCCGGTAACAGAACCTCACGCACGGTCCGTGCCCAGGGGCGCACGACCCGTGCGTGGTGCACTAAATTAAAATACCCATCTGCGAAGTGGGCGCACGGTTCGTGCCCAGGGGCGCACGGTTCGTGCCCAGGGGCGCACGACCCGTGCGTCCGGTTCTGTTTCCCGATTCCCATCCGATTCTAATTCCGCTTTTCCGTTTCTCGCCCAAATCGAATTCCGATCGTAATCCAACCTGAAAATAGTTTTAATAGACCATATTCCAGACTATATTCCAGTGAAAGCGTTTAAATCAAAATTTCGTAAATTGTTCAACAATTCAATAAAAACCGTAAAAACGCGATATTGCTCAAAAACGGTTTTCGGTTCCAAAATCTTTCGAAAACTGATAAATGCCTTATGACTCAAAACGATATATTTTCAAGACACGAAAAATATCCCTATCCGTGAGTAGAACTCACCCGGTTGACGATCTCGCGAGAAATCACGCCGGAGCACGGACGACCGGACCGTAACCACTCGAACAATCCCCGTAATCACGAACACGCTCAGAGTGCCTCCGTAACTGAACTCAACAGCCAACACTCCTCTTACTACTGACCTCATCTCCGGTGGATAGAATTGACGTCTCGCGCGACTTGACAACTCGAATCCCAAATCCGACGAATCACATTTCCAGTTTCTTCTTTCTGTTTTCCAGCAGCAGTTTGCAGATTTGCAACTGCCATATCTATGTCAATTCGCAGCCAAACGCCTTCAAATCAGTGCCCATTATGAATAGGATTTTGTCTACTTTCTGATGGAGGAAGATTCACACGCATGCATCCAGTGGTTTGGGAGATATCACCAAGACAAGGTGACTGGTTCAGGATAGTGCTTGATTCTGAAACCGTAAGTTGGGGACATGATATCTCCTTCATTTCTCCATGAAATCATACGGTTCTTGTGCCCAAAATGAAGATCTTTGTGTCTCGTTTCCAGAGGGACAAGAATCACGATCATCGGAGTAGGGTACAGTGAGATACGATGAAAACAATGAAGGGTACTAATACTGTTTTTGCCCTGAAATTCTGATGAACTCTAATCGTCACCAACTTCCATCACTTGTTACTTCTAATTGAGCTTCCAAACAGAAACCCCTTCGAGACTGAGACTGAATCAGTGACCTCAAGGATTGGACCACTTCCAAATTAGAAATGTATACACCAAGGCTTCTTCTTCAATAGCTAGGAAAGGCATGCAAGGCTTCTTGCAACTGAAACTCCTCTTTGGCTTCTTGGATTCGAAAATGGCAATGAAGGAAGGGGTGAGAATCAGCTTCTGGAAGTTGTACCAATGGAAAGGAAAAAGAAAATGGAGTGGGAGAGTGGTCTAAGAACTTACATGCATGAGAAAGTGATGGAGTTCCACCTCCTACTTCCTCCCCCCCTTCTCGCCCTCTTTTCCCTCTTTTGCTTCTGTTTTCAGCTCTTTCTTTCTCTCAATCTTTTATAAAATAAAAGTGAAGGGTGTGTGAGGTAAGGGTTCAGAATATAAGGGTACAAATATGAAGGGTGCGAAATGACAGATTTGTCTTTCAGTTCTAATTCCTCCTTTAAACATAAGATTAGGCCACAATTCGATGGAGACACTAATACTTGGACAATTTCCTCGACCACAAATTCCCGAGACACGGCTAATTATTCCCACAAATAATTACTCGGCCTTAGGCATCGTAGTACGAGTTTTTTTTTTTTGTAAAAATTAGGGATGTTACAGGCCGAGCCCTGGTAGACTGTCTCAAAAATCGCTTTGGAAATGCAAAAGCACCGAAGCGACTTTAAAACATGTCGCGATCCTTTGAAACGAGTTCAATCCAGACTGAGTTCTGTTAAACTGTTCCAAAGGAAGACACCATCAATCCGGTTCACTTGGTACTAAAAACGCAACACATGAGCGGTAAAGACAAAACCGGCTTAAAAGCGTGCTAGGAAAAAACAAAGAAAGAATAAAATGTAGTCTACTCGCTAATTCAATGAAACGTACACCCGAATAACACCGACTTCCAAAAGTTTATATTACAGACAAAAGCGACCCCGGGTCAAAGACCGATGTCGCCTAAAGCAACCAGCAAAATCAAGTAATTTACATATTTGACGGAAGAGGGGCAATAATTTCAAAGTTGTTCATGTTAGCATCCATCTTTCCATCCCGGACTTCATCCTCTATGATGACTTTGTGAAATATGTATTGTTAAGAAAGAACTGAGTTGTTGCTTACAGTGATTGTTAAAGTGTTCTTTGAAAACAGTAGGGAATCAAAGCAGTAAATAAAACAGTAAAGAGCAAACAAGGATTTATAGTGGTTCAACCTAACCATCAAGGGCTACATCCACTCCTTACCTCCAGTGATATTTTCCACTATTTTGAAATAGTTTACAAGCCAACACTAGTCACACACTGAAAGTTTTCCTAGTAGAGTACTATCAACTGTCACACTAGTTTTCTACAAGCTCTAGCAACTTAAACTGTTGCCAAGTGGCTTCAGTCTCAAGAGGGGGGTGAATTGAGATTTAAAAACTTTTGAAAACTTTTTCCCCTTTTCAATGACTTAGATTAATTTTCGCGCGGGTTAAGTGGAAGCGAAGGAATTAGAGAATAAAGCGATAAAGCACACAGAGATTTATCCTGGTTCGGTCACCTCCTAGTGACCTACGTCCAGTCCTCACACCCTTGTGAGATTTTCCACTAACACAAAACAAGGCTTACAGGTGCCTTGGAAAACCTTTACAGACTCAGGCACTCTTCACCTAGGATACCCCACCTATTGAAGAGCCCTCAAATCTAACCACAATACAACAAGAGATACCCCACCCTTGTTACAACAAGCTGCCCCAGAAAGATACCCCACTTCCTAGTTCAAACAGCTACCCTAGAGAGATACCCCACTCCCTAGTACAAAATACAACCAATAAACAATTACAAACTTAAAGACCGAAATACCTCTAATGTAGGCAGATAATACAACTTGAAGATTCCAACCCCGACTAACTCTTGTGAGAGATCAGCTCTGACGAACCAACAGTGCGAGAAGAGCAAAAATGAAAGTGTGAAGAGTTTTTCTAAAATGTGTTCCGAATCGTGAAAATGGGTTGTTAAGAATTGTGAAGTATGAAGCCTCTATTTATAGGCTATGAGAAAAATATTAACGTTGAAACATTTATGGAAATGTCAGAATCGATTGTTTGCCCGAATGAACTAAAAGTTGACAATCGATTATATGCTTGAGAATGAATAAGATGCAAATCGATTATGCTTAAAACAAGGGATATGCAAATCGATTATGTTCTTATTTAAAAGAAAAAGGAAATTGATTATGTGCTTCCTTACACATAAGAATCGATTATGTACTTGAATAAAGGAGAGAGGAAATCGATTATGTACTTAGTGAAAACAATATGAATTGATTCTTTGCTTTGAAAAAGAGTTTATGAATCGATTATATACTTAGTAAAAATAATATGAATCGATTGTATGCTTTCATATTGAGTTGAAAATCGATTTTGATATTTAGTTAAAAGTAGTGTGAATCGATTTTATAGTTTCTCAAAAACCTTTTTATGTTTACGTGTGCATGCATGCATTTTGAAAACTAGTGAAGGCGTGAGACTTTGAGAGATGAGCTGACCTTCGTAAGAGCTTACACTTTTTCCTAAGAGACACCCAAACCCTAGGGACTACCCTTATTTATAAGGACTACCCTTATATCTTGAAACTTAATTTCTTGAGCTTGATTGTCTTGGATTGTGACTTTGATACTTTGTGACTTTCATTACCTTTGGCCATCAACTTTGGCTTTGGTCAACTTTTACTCTTATCACCTTGGTATCACTTTCATCACCTATGGCCATCAATTTTGGCTTTGGTCAACTTTTACTCTTATCACCTTTAGCTCTGGTCTTTTTCATCATCAAAACTTTGACCTGCAATACAAGTCCTGCAGTACAAGATATCCACATAAACCTCTAAGAAAACCCTCTTAGACTTCTTCCCTATCAATACAGCAACCAATGCTTAATGCTTAGAAGGTATACATACAAAATATGCTTGTTTTGAACTAGGATAAAGAATAGCTTAATAAGCTATGAACACACTCAACAAATTCCCAAAGATGTTGATTTGCAGTGAGTGTGTATGGAGAGAAGATAGACATACTCAGAAGGTCTTGAGAAGCTTCTGATGTCTTGACCAATTTGCGTGCAGTCTCTCTTACTTTAGTTTTGAGGTTTCAATGATGTATTTATAGGCCAGTTACTCCAAAAGAGCCATTAAAATGCTTTAGCAAAGAGGATTATATTCGTTATGCTTTTAGCGCCTAGACGGGTACACTGCAGCAGCCTTCCGTACACTGCTGCAGGTGACCGTTGAGAGCTTCTTAGCTCGTTTATGTAACACCCCGGTATATTTAACATGTAAAAATACCCAAGTGCACCAAAGTATAAACATCAGAGGTAATAATTCCTGCTTAGACACTGAATACCACTATACAATTTTTGCTGAAATATAACATAACCGTCTCATACACAAATAAGACCATACGGTACTCAGACCACAGACTGTCAGCAACTATGGTAGTCAGAGTCATACAAGAAAGCGGAAAGAAAGATAAAGTACTAGATACATAGAATCTTAGTGTATGGACAACAAAAAGGAAATATAACAAGCATAAGGCTATGTCAACGGCAACCATCAGAGCTCAACCTACTCGTGCCTCTTTGATTTCCGCTGTCCCTGTGTCTCTGTAAAACAACAACATTTAAACAGTGAGATACAATCTCAGTGAGTTCTACCGAGACCCCTACTAACGCTCTCGATCCAATTATGAAATGGTTTTAACTTTATACGGCACCGACTGCGCGAACGCTACATACCCGGTGAACCGCGTTATCTAACCTTTGACAGATCATCGACTGCGCGAACGCTACATACCCGATGAATCTGTTGCAACCAAGTACGACACCGACTGCGCGAACGCTACATACCCGGTATACGTACAACAAACAATTCAACACACCACCGACTGCGCGAACGCTACATACCCGGTGAACCACCTTACCAATAGTACTTTCCCTATTGCAAGAGGCCTAGGGTAGGGGTGCATGACTACCCCGCCTAGTATGTCTACATGGGTCGTCACCCAAACTCGATATAATATATATATATATATATATATATATATATATATATATATATATATATATATATATATCTACAATCATATGAACATTTAGTTCATTTAATTTATACTTTGCCACGTAGGACTCATAGTCCGCTTTGTTATCAATAAAACATATCCGCACACGTGTACTATTGTTCGGCTTTTCGAAAGAATCTTAACTTCAAAAGTATCCTATAAAACTCTTTTGAAACATACCCAAAATCATGGCAATATAAGCCTAATATCATTATAGAAGGGTTAGGAAAGGACTAGGAAAGGATTGGAATCGAAACGGAATCATTTAGGTCACTTTGAAAAATTTGGACAGAACCATGCGCACGGATCGTGCTCCTGGGACGCACGGATCGTGTGTAACAGCCCAGGTCCACCGCAGCGGCCACCCCGGTCCCACTGTTACCTCACGATCTTTTGTACCCCTCTTGTAGAATTTTTGCCTTTCGTGGGAATCGAACCTTGCACCTGAGGCATAAGTGCAAGTTAAACCCCCTTCCCACTACCAATTGAGCGCGCTTTTTTTATGTAACAGCCCAGGTCCACCGCAGCGGCCACCCCGGTCCCACTGTTACCTCACGGTCTTCTCTACCCCTCTTGTAGAGTTTTTGCCTTTCGTGGGAATCGAACCTTGCACCTGAGGCATAAGTGCAAGTTAAACCCCCTTCCCACTACCAATTGAGCGCGCTTTTTTTATGTAACAGCCCAGGTCCACCGCAGCGGCCACCCCGGTCCCACTGTTACCTCACGGTCCTCTCTACCCCTCTTGTAGAGTTTTTGCCTTCCGTGGGAATCGAACCTTGCACCTGAGGCATAAGTGCAAGTTAAACCCCCTTCCCACTACCAATTGAGCGCGCGCTCAATTGGTAGTGGGAAGGGGGTTTAACTTGCACTTATGCCTCAGGTGCAAGGTTCGATTCCCACGGAAGGCAAAAATTCTACAAGAGGGGTAGAAAAGATCGTGAGGTAACAGTGGGACCGGGGTGGCCGCTGCGGTGGACCTGGGCTGTTACATCGTGCGCATTTGACAGCATTCCAAAAATAGCCATTTTCATGAAAATTCGCTTTCCGTTTAATCCGAAACTCGCTCCGATCGATTCCTAACTCGAAAACAGATCATACCATGCAATATTCCAGTCCAATCTGTAACCCCTTTTCTACCCCTCAATTTACACGTCGTTATCAGAGTAATTTCCTTTTTAAAAATATTAATTTATTTGATAGAAAAGAAATGCCACATCGTCATAAGAAACTCATCGTTTGCACTCATTAAAGTTTGTGCAACAAACCACCGTCTTAAAAATTAAACCTCATAAATCAACACGTCACAGCGGAATTAAGATAATAACTCACTAAGCCTCTCCAATACATCTCATATTTGTCAACATAGTCATTAAACAAATAATTAACAACTAACAAGCTTCAACTACGCCCCCTAGGTGCTACAGTATCAGAGAGCGACTCGACAGACATCCCAATAGCTATCACAGAAGGCAGCAAGACCTTCACTCGCGGTTACCTGCAGCGTTGCCACAATAGAGCAACATTTCAAGCAGAAGGGGTGAGTTTAACAGGAATAATAAGCACACGACAGCAGTACATAAGCAGCAAGCACAACACGGCAAACACGTATATACCATATCACACAACAGCACAAGATTCATATCTCTATCAGACATAAAACGCCAACCACAATAGTTATGTACACATGGACCATGAAGGAATGTATGAGATGCAATCCCTCCGGGCATATGCATGCGGTACTGATCTCGTAAAGGCCACGACGGGCGCAACTCGTAATAAACCTCGTGTTGTAGCATCACAGCTACCTCGTAAGAATGCATATGACAATGCGACTCATGACTCATGCACCATTTACACCAACTCAAAGCATTCAATTAATAAATACTATATCACCATGTCTCGTTATAAATCATTTCATAAAAATACCACGTGTGGTAGCATCACATCTACCTCGTCACATAACCACAACAAAGCACGTAACAAATACTATACCACATTAACAACTATCTCGTGTTGTAGCATCACAGCTACCTCGTAACATAACCACAATAAAGCACGTACAAATACTATACCACATTAACAACTATCTCGTGTTGTAGCATCACAGCTACCTCGTCACATAACCACAACAAAGCACGTAACAAAAACTATACCACATTAACAACTACCTCGTGTTGTAGCATCACAGCTACCTCGTAGTTTCTCACCAATAAATATTTCAGCTCATCAATCACACCATAATATACTCACCAACTCACCCACCACTCACACCAACACCAATTTCAATTAGGCCAATTTAGGATTTAACACAGCATAGGGAAGGTGAGTAAAAATTGAAATTTAGACACTTGAATAGCTCAGCCCAGAACCACCAGTAAAATAATCCATTTTTGCGTAAAACCAGAACATTTGGATAGACACTGAAATTAGCTTCAAAATGCATTTTGAACCGTCAAATTTGGATAACCGAGTCAAAAGTTATGTCAAAAACAATTTTGGGACAAAACCGAGACACGTGCTGAAAACGACTCGGAACAGTAGAAGATTCTGGCGCTTCGCGCGTGGAGCGCGACTTAGGCGCAAGTGAGGCGCGATTTGGCAGAAATGCCCAGTAACATTCGCGCGTGGAGCGAGACTTAGGCGCAAGTGAGGCGCAAATTGGCAGAAATGCCCAGATAGCCGCAGAACACAGCATACTTTGGTACAAACACTTGGCACCTATCACTAATGCACTTAGGGACCATTTTCCATCAACATCATGTGACACAATGGGACAATTTCTTCAGCAATACACAAGACACAATGGGACAATTTCTTCAACAACACACAAGACACAATGGGACAATTTTTCCAGCAACACACAAGACACAATGGGACAATTTTTCCAGCAACACACACACACACACCTAGGGCGCCTAAGGCTCCAACACTTTTAGAGTTCCTCTCCACAAAAAAATACCGAATTAAATCACCAATGCCAAATACTTATATGAATAGTAGCCATCACATCTTCCACCAAAATCATTCAGTCATAACCACAAACACCTAGCATGCATCATTCATATTGCACTCCACTCAACACCAATCAAACATATCTTTGCACAATTAAAATTCAGCATAGCAACAACATCAAAACATACCAAATCATTCATGGAAATCACCCTAGAACCTAACCCTAGACAACACCTATCACATAAGCTATTAAGAATGGGAAGAAGAACCCCCTAACTACCCACATACCACCATCATAGCCCATTATAACCGTTAAACCCACCCTTACCTTGATTACACCGAAGACGAGGTCCTTCCTACGGAGTCACCAACAAAACCACAGCAACAGCTCTTCTTTTCCTCTTGATTCGCGAGTCCCCTTCTCCTTCTTCTCTCCCTTGTGCGCAAGTTTCTCTTTCTCTCTTCTCTCTTCTCACTTTTGCGATTCTCTTCTTCTTTCTTTTCTTTCTTTTTACGTTTTTCTTTACTTTCTCACAAGCTGGAGGCGCAAAACCCCTAACCCCAGCACCTAATGTCTCAGCTAACGGGCTTGGGCTTCTTCTTTGGGCTAATTCGAATTAATCAAGGGCTTAACACTAACACCTCTAATTTTATTATTTTTAACCCACACAAGGCCCTCTCCTCTAATCCTCTTATTTGTATTCGTTCCAATTCCTAATAAAGCTCACATACACAAGCATACATATATTTTATTATTTCACTTATTTTTTTCTCAAAACACAATCCTAGATATTTAACTACATAAATTAATTACTGACACAGTTAAATCAATTAAATAATTAAATCACTTAAAAAAATAATTAACTCAATTAATTGGGCTGTTACAACTCTCCCCCACTTAGTATATTTTCGTCCTCGAAAATTTAACTAATAGGAACATGGTTATGTTCTAACCAGTTCATACCCAATTGCACCTAACCCGCTTAACGGCAACAAACAAGAATTCACAACAAAGCCTCTGTCGAAGATCGACAAGAGACACAGAAAACACACCAGGCAACACATTACAGTCATACAGATAATACAGTACTTAAACGTTTCGCAGCATGCAACAATGACAAAACCATAAGTAGCATCGGTATTAACAACAACAGGGACACAAAGTTCACACACGGAAATGCAATACAACACACAGTACCAGTAGGGGCATCTCCCCCACTAGTTCACTTACCATTAGCAACTCTTGGCCTTCCTGCAACACAAATATTGGTCAGCACTTAAAAGACAACAGTTGGTCGTACACCAACACAACGACTCGACGACTTGGCCGGACGGACCAACCATTGCTCTGATACCACTATTGTAACACCCCTTTTCTACCCCTCAATTTACACGTCGTTATCAGAGTAATTTCCTTTTTAAAAATATTAATTTATTTGATAGAAAAGAAATGCCACATCGTCATAAGAAACTCATCGTTTGCACTCATTAAAGTTTGTGCAACAAACCACCGTCTTAAAAATTAAACCTCATAAATCAACACGTCTCAGCGGAATTAAGATAATAACTCACTAAGCCTCTCCAATACATCTCATATTTCTCAACATAGTCATCAAACAAATAATTAACAACTAACAAGCTTCAACTACGCCCCCTAGGTGCTACAGTATCAGAGAGCGACTCGACAGACATCCCAATAGCTATCACAGAAGGCAGCAAGACCTTCACTCGCGGTTACCTGCAGCGTTGCCACAATAGAGCAACATTTCAAGCAGAAGGGGTGAGTTTAACAGGAATAATAAGCACATGACAGCAGTACATAAGCAGCAGGCACAACACGGCAAACACGTATATACCATATCACACAACAGCACAAGATTCATATCTCTATCAGACATAAAACGCCAACCACAATAGTTATGTACACATGGACCATGAAGGAATGTATGAGATGCAACCCCTCCGGGCATATGCATGCGGTACTGATCTCGTAAAGGCCACGACGGGTGCAACTCGTAATAAACCTCGTGTTGTAGCATCACAGCTACCTCGTAAGAATGCATATGACAATGCGACTCATGACTCATGCACCATTTACACCAACTCAAAGCATTCAATTAATAAATACTATATCACCATGTCTCGTTATAAATCATTTCATAAAAATACCACGTGTGGTAGCATCACATCTACCTCGTCACATAACCACAACAAAGCACGTAACAAATACTATACCACATTAACAACTATCTCGTGTTGTAGCATCACAGCTACCTCGTAACATAACCACAATAAAGCACGTACAAATACTATACCACATTAACAACTATCTCGTGTTGTAGCATCACAGCTACCTCGTCACATAACCACAACAAAGCACGTAACAAATACTATACCACATTAACAACTACCTCGCGTTGTAGCATCACAGCTACCTCGTAGTTTCTCACCAATAAATATTTCAGCTCATCAATCACACCATAATATACTCACCAACTCACCCACCACTCACACCAACACCAATCTCAATTAGGCCAATTTAGGATTTAACACAGCATAGGGAAGGTGATTAAAAATTGAAATTTAGACACTTGAATACCTCAGCCCAGAACCACCAGTAAAATAATCCATTTTTGCGAAAAAACAAAACATTTGGATAGAACTGAAATTAGCTTCAAAATGCATTTTGAACCGTCAAATTTGGATAACCGAGTCAAAAGTTATGTCAAAAACAATTTTGGGACAAAACCGAGACACGTGCTGAAAACGACTCGGAACAGCAGAAGATTCTGGCGCTTCGCGCGTGGAGCGCGACTTAGGCGCAAGTGAGGCGCGATTTGGCAGAAATGCCCAGTAACATTCGCGCGTGGAGCGCGACTTAGGCGCAAGTGAGGCACAAATTGGCAGAAATGCCCAGACAGCAGCAGAACACAGCATACTTTGGTACAAACACTTGGCACCTATCACTAATGCACTTAGGGACCATTTTCCATCAACATCATGTGACACAATGGGACAATTTCTTCAGCAATACATAAGACACAATGGGACAATTTCTTCAACAACACACAAGACACATTGGGACAATTTTTCCAGCAACACACAAGACACAATGGGACAATTTTTCCAGCAACACACACACACACCTAGGGCGCCTAAGGCTCCAACACTTTTAGAGTTCCTCTCCACAAAAAAATACCGAATTAAATCGCCAATGCCAAATACTTATATGAATAGTAGCCATCACATCTTCCACCAAAATCATTCAGTCATAACCACAAACACCTAGCATGCATCATTCATATTGCACTCCACTCAACACCAATCAAACATATCTTTGCACAATTAAAGTTCTGCATAGCAACAACATCAAAACATACCAAATCATTCATGGAAATCACCCTAGAACCTAACCCTAGACAACACCTATCACATAAGCTATTAAGAATGGGAAGAAGAACCCCCTAACTACCCACATACCACCATCATAGCCCATTATAACAGTTAAACCCACCCTTACCTTGATTACACCGAAGACGAGGTCCTTCCTACGGAGTCACCAACAAAACCACAGCAACAGCTCTTCTTTTCCTCTTGATTCGCGAATCCCCTTCTCCTTCTTCTCTCCCTTGTGCGCAAGTTTCTCTTTCTCTCTTCTCTCTTCTCACTTTTGCGATTCTCTTCTTCTTTCTTTTCTTTCTTTTTACGTTTTTCTTTTCTTTCTCACAAGCTGGAGGCGCAAAACCCCTAACCCCAGCACCTAATGTCTCAGCTAACGGGCTTGGGCTTCTTCTTTGGGCTAATTCGAATTAATCAAGGGCTTAACACTAACACCTCTAATTTTATTATTTTTAACCCACACAAGGCCCTCTCCTCTAATCCTCTTATTTGTATTCGTTCCAATTCCTAATAAAGCTCACATACACAAGCATACATATATTTTATTATTTCACTTATTTTTTTCTCAAAACACAATCCTAGATATTTAACTACATAAATTAATTACTGACACAGTTAAATCAATTAAATAATTAAATCACTTAACAAAATAATTAACTCAATTAATTGGGCTGTTATAACTCTCCCCCACTTAGTATATTTTCGTCCTCGAAAATTTAACTAATAGGAACATGGTTATGTTCTAACCAGTTCATACCCAATTGCACCTAACCCGCTTAACGGCAACAAACAAGAATTCACAACAAAGCCTCTGTCGAAGATCGACAAGAGACACAGAAAACACACCAGGCAACACATTACAGTCATACAGATAATACAGTACTTAAACGTTTCGCAGCATGCAACAATGACTAAACCATAAGTAGCATCGGTATTAACAACAACAGGGACACAAAGTTCACACACGGAAATGCAATACAACACACAGTACCAGTAGGGGCATCTCCCCCACTAGTTCACTTACCATTAGCAACTCTTGGCCTTCCTGCAACACAAATATTGGTCAGCACTTAAAAGACAACAGTTGGTCGTACACCGACACAACGACTCGACGACTTGGCCGGACGGACCAACCATTGCTCTGATACCACTATTGTAACACCCCTTTTCTACCCCTCAATTTACACGTCGTTATCAGAGTAATTTCCTTTTTAAAAATATTAATTTATTTGATAGAAAAGAAATGCCACATCGTCATAAGAAACTCATCGTTTGCACTCATTAAAGTTTGTGCAACAAACCACCGTCTTAAAAATTAAACCTCATAAATCAACACGTCACAGCGGAATTAAGATAATAACTCACTAAGCCTCTCCAATACATCTCATATTTCTCAACATAGTCATTAAACAGTTAATTAACAACTAACAAGCTTCAACTACGCCCCCTAGGTGCTACAGTATCAGAGAGCGACTCGACAGACATCCCAATAGCTATCACAGAAGGCAGCAAGACCTTCACTCGCGGTTACCTGCAGCGTTGCCGCAATAGAGCAACATTTCAAGCAGAAGGGGTGAGTTTAACAGGAATAATAAGCACATGACAGCAGTACATAAGCAGCAGGCACAACACGGCAAACACGTATATACCATACCACACAACAGCACAAGATTCATATCTCTATCAGACATAAAACGCCAACCACAATAGTTATGTACACATGGACCATGAAGGAATGTATGAGATGCAACCCCTCCGGGCATATGCATGCGGTACTGATCTCGTAAAGGCCACGACGGGCGCAACTCGTAATAAACCTCGTGTTGTAGCATCACAGCTACCTCATAAGAATGCATATGACAATGCGACTCATGACTCATGCACCATTTACACCAACTCAAAGCATTCAATTAATAAATACTATATCACCATGTCTCGTTATAAATCATTTCATAAAAATACCACGTGTGGTAGCATCACATCTACCTCGTCACATAACCACAACAAAGCACGTAACAAATACTATACCACATTAACAACTATCTCGTGTTGTAGCATCACAGCTACCTCGTCACATAACCACAACAAAGCACGTAACAAATACTATACCACATTAACAACTACCTCGTTTTGTAGCATCACAGCTACCTCGTAGTTTCTCACCAATAAATATTTCAGCTCATCAATCACACCATAATATACTCACCAACTCACCCACCACTCACACCAACACCAATTTCAATTAGGCCAATTTAGGATTTAACACAGCATAGGGAAGGTGAGTAAAAATTGAAATTTAGACACTTGAATACCTCAGCCCAGAACCACCAGTAAAATAATCCATTTTTGCGTAAAACCAGAACATTTGGATAGACACTGAAATTAGATTCAAAATGCATTTTGAACCGTCAAATTTGGATAACCGAGTCAAAAGTTATGTCAAAAACAATTTTGGGACAAAACCGAGACACGTGCTGAAAACGACTCGGAACAGCAGAAGATTCTGGCGCTTCGCGCGTGGAGCGCGACTTAGGCGCAAGTGAGGCGCGATTTGGCCGAAATGCCCAGTAACATTCGCGCGTGGAGCGCGACTTAGGCGCAAGTGAGGCGCAAATTGGCAGAAATGCCCAGACAGCAGCAGAATACAGCATACTTTGGTACAAACACTTGGCACCTATCACTAATGCACTTAGGGACCATTTTCCATCAACATCATGTGACACAATGGGACAATTTCTTCAGCAATACACAAGACACAATGGGACAATTTCTTCAACAACACACAAGACACAATGGGACAATTTTTCCAGCAACACACAAGACACAATGGGACAATTTTTCCAGCAACACACACACACACCTAGGGCGCCTAAGGCTCCAACACTTTTAGAGTTCCTCTCCACAAAAAAATACCGAATTAAATCACCAATGCCAAATACTTATATGAATAGTAGCCATCACATCTTCCACCAAAATCATTCAGTCATAACCACAAACACCTAGCATGCATCATTCATATTGCACTCCACTCAACACCAATCAAACATATCTTTGCACAACTAAAATTCAGCATAGCAACAACATCAAAACATACCAAATCATTCATGGAAATCACCCTAGAACCTAACCCTAGACAACACCTATCACATAAGCTATTAAGAATGGGAATAAGAACCCCCTAACTACCCACATACCACCATCATAGCCCATTATAACCGTTAAACCCACCCTTACCTTGATTACACCGAAGACGAGGTCCTTCCTACGGAGTCACCAACAAAACCACAGCAACAGCTCTTCTTTTCCTCTTGATTCGCGAATCCCCTTCTCCTTCTTCTCTCCCTTGTGCGCAAGTTTCTCTTTCTCTCTTCTCTCTTCTCACTTTTGCGATTCTCTTCTTCTTTCTTTTCTTTCTTTTTACGTTTTTCTTTTCTTTCTCACAAGCTGGAGGCGCAAAACCCCTAACCTCAGCACCTAATGTCTCAGCTAACGGGGTTGGGCTTCTTCTTTGGGCTAATTCGAATTAATCAAGGGCTTAACACTAACACCTCTAATTTTATTATTTTTAACCCACACAAGGCCCTCTCCTCTAATCCTCTTATTTGTATTCGTTCCAATTCCTAATAAAGCTCACATACACAAGTATACATATATTTTATTATTTCACTTATTTTTTTCTCAAAACACAATCCTAGATATTTAATTACATAAATTAATTACTGACACAGTTAAATCAATTAAATAATTAAATCACTTAACAAAATAATTAACTCAATTAATTGGGCTGTTACACAATCAACATCAAACAATCAAGCAATTCAATCAAAAACTCAACGATTACGAATTTCGTCAAAACGCGATATATTTCAAAATAATGTTTTCGACTCAAAATCTTTCGAACCCAAGTCACACAATTCATTTCAAAACGGAATAAACCTAAACGTGAGTAAAACTCACCCTTGAAGCGAGAGCCGATATCGAACCGAATTTGCTGAGACTTGAAAAACTCTCGAACGGAACCCTATTTCACCAAACCGCTTCAAACTTCGATTCGAACTTCACAACGTGATCAATCCGCTCCTAGCTTCGATCCTAATATAACCCAATCATCAACACAACCTATCAATCCATGATTTCAACAAATTTCCCCCACAAAACCCTCAATTTTCGAAGTCAAAAGCAAGGGGAAAAATGGAGGGAAATCTTACCAAGCTCTTGGGTTATGATGAGGGAGGGGAGATGATGAAGATGATGAATTTTGGAGGGATGGGCTTCACTTCTCCTTCTTCCCTTCTCTTCTTCTTTCCTCTTCTTCTTTCTCTTCTTTTCTCTTCTTTTCTTCCTCTTTTCCTCTTCTGTTCGAAACCTCTTCTTTCTTTCTTTTCTTTCCTTATTCAACACACACACACACATATATTTAATTAATAAATAAGTGGTAGCGTGGTCCAATTACCATATTGATCTTAATCCCTTATTTCGATTTCAAAACTTCCTTGACCCGTATTATCCGGTTAACGATCTGATGACAATCAATAATTAATTTTAGCACTCGATAAATTTACGAGTCAAGTACTAACACAATTCAATTGGGTTAACATCCAAATAATTCTATTAATTATTTTGAGGATGTTACATTCTCCCCAACTTGAAAGAATTTTGTCCTCAAAATTGAACACAACGTACCTCAAGAAAACAATTACGGATACTGAGTCCGCATATCGTCCTCCAACTCCCAAGTAGCTTCCTCGACGGAAAAACCATCCCAAACCACCTTGACAATGGGAATTGACTTCGTCCGTAGCGTCCTCTCGCCACGTTCCATGATGTAATTTGGATGAGGTTGGAAAGACAAGTCCGGTTGAAGGTCAATCGTTTCAAAATCTAACGGTTGACTTGGATCGGGAATGTACTTCCGCAACTGAGACACATGGAATACATCATGCAGATTTGACAATGGTGGAGGCAAAGCGATGCGGTATGCAAGAGGCCCAACTCGCTCGATAATTTGGAAAGGTCCAATATACCGAGGACTGAGTTTCTTCACCCGTAATGCCCTACCTGTGCCAATTGTTGGTGACAACCTCAAAAACACGTGATCGCCCGATTCAAACTCTAACGGCCTTCTCCTTTTGTCGGCATAACTCTTTTGCCTACTCTGTGCAGCTTTCATTCTTTCCCTGATCTGGCGGATCTTTTCAGTAGTGTCCTGAATCATCTCAGGTCCTAACAATCGGTTCTCACCGACTTCCCACCAACACAATGGAGTTCTACATTTCCTACCATACAATGCTTCAAAAGGTGCCATTCCGATACGGGAATGATAACTGTTGTTGTAAGAGAATTCCACCAATGGAAGATGATCCTCCCATTTCTTCCCGTTATCAAGTACTGAAGCCCTAAGCATATCCTCTAATGTCTGGATAGTTCTCTCGGTCTGACCATCTGTCTGCGGGTGATAAGCGGTACTAAGAAATACTTTAGTCCCCAATGCTTCATTCAGAGCTTTCCAAAATCGAGAAGTGAACTTCGGATCTCGATCCGATACAATACTGGCAGGAATCCCATGTAACCTCACTATGTTCTTCAGATACACTTCTGCTAATTTGGATACCTTACTGCTCGAACGAACTGGAATAAAATGAGCTGATTTAGTTAACCGATCCACAACTACCCAAATGGAGTCGTTACCGGCTTGAGACCTTGGCAATGCCATTAAAAAATCCATAGAAATGTCTTCCCACTTCCACACTGGCACGTCCAGTGGCCGTAACAGACCAGCAGGCTTCTGATGTTCGATCTTAACTCTTTGGAAAGTTAAGCATTGAGATACAAACTCAGCAATCTCTAACTTCATTCCATGCCACCAATACATCTGCTTTAAATCTCTATACATCTTGGTGGATCCAGGATGTACAGAAAATAAACTTCGGTGTGCTTCTTCTAGCACTCGCTTTTTAATATCTTCATTATCGGGCACACAGATCCTACCGTTGAAACAAATAACTCCATCACTATCTGTGGTAAAGTCTGGCAACACTTTTTGTGATTGTATCTTTACATCAATTTCCTGTGCTAAGCGAATAGAATCCCTTAATGAACTAGAGATCCTCATGTGGCTCAACACTAACCGGTTCTTCCTTGATCTTGAATTCAAATTTAAGTCCCTAAAGGACTCCAACAATTTCATTTCATGCATCATAAACTCTGCTATGTGAATGGATTTCCTACTTAGTGCATCAGCTACAACATTAGCCTTTCCCGGATGATACTTCAATTCGAAGTCATAATCCTTCAGAAATTCCACCCACCTTCTCTGCCTGTTATTCAACTCCTTCTGATCAAACAAATACTTCAAGCTTTTATGATCACTGAAGACTTCGAAACGAGACCCATATAGGTAATGTCTCCAAATCTTCAGTGCGTACACAATAGCTGCCAACTCCAAATCATGAGTCAGATAATTCTCTTTATGAGTCTTCAACTGTCTGGAGGCATAAGCTACAACTTGTTGGTTCTGCATTAGAACACATCCTAAACCCTTTCCAGAAGCATCGCTGTAAATTTGGAATTCCAAAGACGGATCTGGAAGAATTAGGATTGGAGCAGAAGTCAACCTAACCTTCAACTCTTAAAAACATTCCTCACAATCGGCATCCCATATAAACGGTTGGGCCTTACGAGTTAACCGAGTAAGTGGAAGAACCAATTGTGAAAAACCTTGAATAAACCTCCTATAGTAACCAGCTAGACCCAGGAAACCTCTTATTTCTGTGACAGATGTTGGTCGTTCCCAGTTCAACACCGCTTCCACCTTACTGGGATCCACCGCAACTCCCGATTGGGAAATCACGTGTCCCAAAAACTTCGTTCACTTCCGGCATCCAGAAGTCACACTTCGTCGGCTTGGCATACAATTTCTTTTCTCGGGGTACGCCCAGAACAATGCGGAGATGTTGAACATGGTCCTCAATGGTCTTAGAGTACACCAAGATATCATCAATAAAAACTACTACAAACTGATCGAGGTACGTGTGAAAGACTCGGTTCATGTAATCCATGAATACCGCTGGAGCATTAGTCAAACCGAAGGGTATCACCACAAACTCGTAATGTCCATACCTCGTACGAAAAGTTGTATTCGGAATATCTAAGGCTCGTACCTTTATTTGATGATAGCCCGATCTCAGATCAATTTTTGAAAATACCACGGCACCTCGAAGTTGGTCAAGCAAATCGTCTATCCTTGGCAATGGATATTTGTTTTTAATCGCCACCTTGTTGAGTTGACGGTAGTCAATACACAATCTCATGCTTCCGTCCTTCTTCTTAACTAGCAATACCGGAGCACCCCATGGAGAAGCACTCGGTCTGATAAACCTTTTCGATATTAATTCTTCAAGTTGAGACTTCAGTTCCTTCAATTCGAAAGGAGACATCCTATAAGGAGAAATAGATATCGATCCTATACCAGGAATCAATTCTATTGAGAATTCTACCTCTCGGTTAGGAGGTAAGGATGAAACTTCCTCTGGAAAGACATCTAGAAATTCATTTACCACTTGCACAGATGACAAATCCAAACCCGTTTCAGTAGATGCAGACAACATAATAAGAATAGCTTCCGCACCTTGGAATAACGACTGGCTTGCTTCGGTGTAAGAGATCGTTGCTTCAGAATCTGCCTGTGTCAATCCTACGGATTCGGAGGCGAAGCTAATGGTTCGATCGGCACAGTTGATTGTTACATGATTTTCAGCCATCCAATTGATACCCAGAACAATGTCCATACTTCTCATAGGCAAGCAGATAAATTTCACAACAAATTGTCTGTCCCCTATGACAAGTAGGCAATTTTCACACAATGATTGGGTCTGGACACGACCCTTGGCAGCAGTTAAAATAGTTATCGGTTCGGATAGCTCAGATAATGCCAATCCCAACCGATTTACACACGCTTGTGATATAAAACAATGAGTTGCACCGGAATCATATAAAATATTGACTGAGTTATTAAAAAGAGATCCCGTACCCCTCAGAAGATTATCAGTAGGTGTGATGGTTCGAGCATCCAATGTGTTGATTCTCCCCTGCTTAGGAGCATTTGGTGCTCCTTGAAAGCTTTTCTTTGCTGGGCATTGATTTGCATAGTGACCCTCTTCATTACAGACATAGCATCGATTGGATCTTTGTTGACAATCCCCAATGTGATACCTTCCATACTTCGTACAATTTCTGCTCTTTGATGAATCGAAGGATTGCACCTGTTTCCCTTTATAATTGCTCCCCTTGAATTGCCTGTTTGGAGTAGAAGATTCAGTCACTTTCTTCTTACCCTTCTAGTAATCTTTCCTTTCAGCATACATTTTCCTCAGATCCTTCTCAGCAACATAGGCTTGTTGAACTAAGGTAGGATAATTAGTCAGAGTGTAAGAACTGAGGCCTTGGCTCACATCAGCTCGAAGACCTTCTTTGAACATTTGCATCTTCCACATATCATTTGGGGCATACCTCCCTAACTCATAGAACTGAGACAGTCTTTCAAATTTCGCAGCATATTCCCCAACTGACAAATCTCCTTGTTTGAGATTCACAAACTCCGCTTGCTTGCTTAGTTTCTTCACTGAAGGGAAATATTGGTTCATAAACAATTCCTTGAAGTTGTCCCAAGTAAGGAGAGTTCCTTGGAGTTCCATCATTTTCCTTGCATTACACCACCAGGTATGGGCATCTTCATTGAGCACATTGGCCGCACATGTTACCTTCTCTTCTTCCCCGCATTGCAATGTTTGAAAAATTTTCTCCATTGAATCAATCCAATAATAGGCAGTCATTGGATCCGGTCCTCCCTTGTAAGTCTGGGGCTTCATCTTTTTAAATTGGAAATATGTCCGGTTAGGATCTTTTTGATGAGGTTGGAAGTTGGGCTGTTGCAGACCCATTTGGTCATGCTGCATTTGAAACATATCCTGCATCATCTTCTGCTGATTCTCAATGACATTCTGCATCCATTCGAATTGTGGATTAACAGGAGGAGGGACGCCTCTACCTCTTCTGGCCATGATTCTGCGAAATATGCACAAAGTATTAAGTTGATCAAGCTCAATGTCTAATAGCATACTAAGAAAATCACGACTGGAGAAAGCAAAGACCCTAAAAGCTAAGTCCGACTAGGTCGAACCGCTCTGATACCAACTGTAACACCCCGGTATATTTAACATGTAAAAATACCCAAGTGCACCAAAGTATAAACATCAGAGGTAAAAATTCCTGCTTAGACACTGAATACCACTATACAATTTTTGCTGAAATATAACATAACCGTCTCATACACAAATAAGACCATACGGTACTCAGACCATAGACTGTCAGCAAGTATGGTAGTCAGAGTCATACAAGAAAGCGGAAAGAAAGATAAAGTACTAGATACATAGAATCTTAGTACATGGACAACAAAAAGGAAATATAACAAGCATAAGGCTATGTCAACGGCAACCATCAGAGCTCAACCTACTCGTGCCTCTTTGATTTCCGCTGTCTGTAACACCCCTTCTTCTACCCCTTTGTTTATTTGACGAAAAAAAAACCAGAGTACGCAAAAAAAAAAATCTTTTTCTTTTATTACACCAAAAGGAGTGTCACATTTCCTCCAAAAACCAATAGAAATAAATAAATAAATAAAAACATTTAACAACCATAACATCCTAGCAAACTAATCAAATGGCCACAAATGACTCTATTGACCCACCCCGAGTGCTACATATCAGAGCAGACACCGACCCGACTACGTGAAGGTAAAATGCCTTCACTCGAACTCACCTGTAAACATACCACAGAAAGGGGGTGAGATATCTCACACATAATAGGAATAAATGATAGGGCATATGATAGAATATGACACCTATGTCTACCACGTCAACTACAAAACATCACATACAATATCAAGGGCAGAACAGGCATTTATCACATTAAGGGCACAACAGTCAATTGCATCATCGTCAGTACACAAATCATCAGCAGTAGTATAAGCCATCGTCAGTAACATCAAACAATCGTCAGTCATGAGAACATGCATGAAAATGCAGATGCATGTGGTACCAATCATCGTCTGTAATCATTGTCTATAAATTTTAGGCCGAAGCCTCATCGTCTGTAATCATCGTCCGTAAATTTTAGGCCGAAGCCTCATCGTCTGTAATAATGCATATGGAATGCATGTGACACCATGAACAACGCACTAAAGCAATCATCAGCAACACAACAATTATTATTATTTTGGTCATAGACCCATCGTCTGTTATATTGCCAATAAAATAGGCACATCGTCTGTCATATCATCGTCAGTAAACATCAACGCATCGTCAATAATTATCAAACATCAAACATCGTCAGTAGACACCAAAGGACATCATCGGCCTTACGCACTCAAAATAGTTTTCAATGACAACTTTCAAATATAATAATTTTCTAAAATATTTTGAGACACCAAAACGCCTAAACGGACACCTTTGACAACACCAGAGACCAACGTCGGAAGATAGTTCATACTGCCCAGAAATTAGAATATTCAGGTGGGCACCTGAATAAGCTTCACAACGCATTTTGAAACGTTCAAAACGGATAACCGAGTCAAAAGATATGACCAAAACAATTTTAGGAAAAATCCACCAAAACCGGAACGGCAACGGGCGCCAACGGCCAGAAACAAAGTCAGGCGCAAAGGGCGCAACTGACGCGGACAACACGGAAACGGAACAGACGCAGAAACCACGTATTTTGGCGAATTAATTAAAATAGCAAACGACATCGGATTTCAACAAATGAATACTCGTTGGAAAGCTCTATGTGTGTAGTTTTCATTCCTAAGTTCAGTTTTTCGAAAAGAGTGTTCAGTAAGTACAGTTTTTCAATTTACAACACTAGTACCAGAATTCGGACAGAATTGTTTAGTTATTTTGAAATCAAACTTTCTCCCTCGTTTCTCAGTGAAATTTAGTAAACCCAGTGCCTAATTTGTAGGCAATTGTGTCTAGTTTTCAAAAAGACAAACCATATAATTTTTAGACAACTAGAACATTCACGATCACCGAATTACTGAACTTGCACCAAAACCGCACCCAGAATTTTCCAGCAACATCTAAGGGCACCTAGGGCGCCTAGGACCCATCCCAAATCAGATTTTTCACCAAATCATCCTAACACTTTAAATCCCCAAATAAAATCCATCATGCCAATCATTAAATCAAAATCATTAGGCCACTTGGCCATCATCATAAACATCAAAAATCACTCCAATGCCACAAAATCAATAAAACAAGTAGTTGGCATGCGATCATGTTATAAACAACATCAACACTAAATTTTCGTATTAGCAACCATGATCAACAATCAAACATAGAAAATTGAAGAGGCATGCAATCATTCATCACACAAAGGAAATCAACATGCCCATCATCATAATCATCATAAATTTGCATAGATCTAAGTATGGCAACATAAAGGAATTCAATCATGCAAGTTACATCAAATCGACATATTCATGGCAACTAAGTGCCTATTCCCATAAACCCTATCATGAAAAACCCATTAGGTTAGAGAATCTCCCCCTTACCTTGAAATTAGATGAGCACTAAACTTGGAGATCGAGTCACCAATTGAGAAAGCACAACCCTCCTCTCCTCTTCCTTAGATCTAACGAGATTCCTCCTTGGATGATCACTAGCAACGAAATTACCAAGCTCCTCCCTCCTCTCTTGCTGGCCGTACACTCCTCTCCTAGCTTTTCCTTAAGCCTCTCCTTCAAAATCTCTTGATTGTTTTCTAAAAGGTGTGAATGAATGACCTAAACCCTAACTCTTAAACATATATAGGCGCCTAGGATCAAGGGATTGGGTCATGGGCTTTTCTTCTACCACTTAAACCTAATTGGATAATTAAGTTATGCCACCTCCTAATTAACCAAATAAATCCCCTAATTATTTTAATACCTCTCCACATTTATATTTCTACTAATTAAAACCACCAATTATTTTATTATTATTTCTAACACCCAAATCCTATTTTATTAATTAAATAAATACTAAATAAATATTTAATTAAATTTGGGGTGTTACAACCCTCCCCCACTTAAAAGAATTTCGTCCTCGAAATTCATAAGCTAAACATAAAACAGCAAATACAACACACAAGCAAATCACAGAGTTCACACAAGAAAAAAAAATAACAAGCAATACCATACTAGTAGGAGCATCTCCCCCACTAGTTCTCTTACCATTTACCTTCGCGATCAGGATCATCTCTGCAACACAAACCACAGTCAGAATAAAAGACAACAGTTGGTCGCTAACCGACACAACGACTCGATGACTCGGCCGGACGGACCAACCATTGCTCTGATACCACTAATGTAACACCCCTTCTTCTACCCCTTTGTTTATTTGACGAAAAAAAAACCAGAGTACGCAAAAAAAAAAATCTTTTTCTTTTATTACACCAAAAGGAGTGTCACATTTCCTCCAAAAACCAATAGAAATAAATAAATAAATAAAAACATTTAACAACCATAACATCCTAGCAAACTAATCAAATGGCCACAAATGACTCTATTGACCCACCCCGAGTGCTACATATCAGAGCAGACACCGACCCGACTACGTGAAGGTAAAATGCCTTCACTCGAACTCACCTGTAAACATACCACAGAAAGGGGGTGAGATATCTCACACATAATAGGAATAAATGATAGGGCATATGATAGAATATGACACCTATGTCTACCACGTCAACTACAAAACATCACATACAATATCAAGGGCAGAACAGGCATTTATCACATTAAGGGCACAACAGTCAATTGCATCATCGTCAGTACACAAATCATCAGCAGTAGTATAAGCCATCGTCAGTAACATCAAACAATCGTCAGTCATGAGAACATGCATGAAAATGCAGATGCATGTGGTACCAATCATCGTCTGTAATCATTGTCTATAAATTTTAGGCCGAAGCCTCATCGTCTGTAATCATCGTCCGTAAATTTTAGGCCGAAGCCTCATCGTCTGTAATAATGCATATGGAATGCATGTGACACCATGAACAACGCACTAAAGCAATCATCAGCAACACAACAATTATTATTATTTTGGTCATAGACCCATCGTCTGTTATATTGCCAATAAAATAGGCACATCGTCTGTCATATCATCGTCAGTAAACATCAACGCATCGTCAATAATTATCAAACATCAAACATCGTCAGTAGACACCAAAGGACATCATCGGCCTTACGCACTCAAAATAGTTTTCAATGACAACTTTCAAATATAATAATTTTCTAAAATATTTTGAGACACCAAAACGCCTAAACGGACACCTTTGACAACACCAGAGACCAACGTCGGAAGATAGTTCATACTGCCCAGAAATTAGAATATTCAGGTGGGCACCTGAATAAGCTTCACAACGCATTTTGAAACGTTCAAAACGGATAACCGAGTCAAAAGATATGACCAAAACAATTTTAGGAAAAATCCACCAAAACCGGAACGGCAACGGGCGCCAACGGCCAGAAACAAAGTCAGGCGCAAAGGGCGCAACTGACGCGGACAACACGGAAACGGAACAGACGCAGAAACCACGTATTTTGGCGAATTAATTAAAATAGCAAACGACATCGGATTTCAACAAATGAATACTCGTTGGAAAGCTCTATGTGTGTAGTTTTCATTCCTAAGTTCAGTTTTTCGAAAAGAGTGTTCAGTAAGTACAGTTTTTCAATTTACAACACTAGTACCAGAATTCGGACAGAATTGTTTAGTCATTTTGAAATCAAACTTTCTCCCTCGTTTCTCAGTGAAATTTAGTAAACCCAGTGCCTAATTTGTAGGTAATTGTGTCTAGTTTTCAAAAAGACAAACCATATAATTTTTAGACAACTAGAACATTCACGATCACCGAATTACTGAACTTGCACCAAAACCGCACCCAGAATTTTCCAGCAACATCTAAGGGCACCTAGGGCGCCTAGGACCCATCCCAAATCAGACTTTTCACCAAATCATCCTAACACTTTAAATCCCCAAATAAAATCCATCATGCCAATCATTAAATCAAAATCATTAGGCCACTTGGCCATCATCATAAACATCAAAAATCACTCCAATGCCACAAAATCAATAAAACAAGTAGTTGGCATGCGATCATGTTATAAACAACATCAACACTAAATTTTCGTATTAGCAACCATGATCAACAATCAAACATAGAAAATTGAAGAGGCATGCAATCATTCATCACACAAAGGAAATCAACATGCCCATCATCATAATCATCATAAATTTGCATAGATCTAAGTATGGCAACATAAAGGAATTCAATCATGCAAGTTACATCAAATCGACATATTCATGGCAACTAAGTGCCTATTCCCATAAACCCTATCATGAAAAACCCATTAGGTTAGAGAATCTCCCCCTTACCTTGAAATTAGATGAGCACTAAACTTGGAGATCGAGTCACCAATTGAGAAAGCACAACCCTCCTCTCCTCTTCCTTAGATCTAACGAGATTCCTCCTTGGATGATCACTAGCAACGAAATTACCAAGCTCCTCCCTCCTCTCTTGCTGGCCGTACACTCCTCTCCTAGCTTTTCCTTAAGCCTCTCCTTCAAAATCTCTTGATTGTTTTCTAAAAGGTGTGAATGAATGACCTAAACCCTAACTCTTAAACATATATAGGCGCCTAGGATCAAGGGATTGGGTCATGGGCTTTTCTTCTACCACTTAAACCTAATTGGATAATTAAGTTATGCCACCTCCTAATTAACCAAATAAATCCCCTAATTATTTTAATACCTCTCCACATTTATATTTCTACTAATTAAAACCACCAATTATTTTATTATTATTTCTAACACCCAAATCCTATTTTATTAATTAAATAAATACTAAATAAATATTTAATTAAATTTGGGGTGTTACACTGTCCCTGTGTCTCTGTAAAACAACAACATTTAAATAGTGAGATACAATCTCAGTGAGTTCTACCGAGACCCCTACTAACGCTCTCGATCCAATTATGAAATGGTTTTAACTTCATACGGCACCGACTGTGCGAACGCTACATACCCGGTGAACCGTGTTATCTAACCTTTGACAGATCATCGACTGCGCGAACGCTACATACCCGGTATACGTACAACAAACAATTCAACACACCACCGACTGCGCGAACGCTACATACCCGGTGAACCACCTTACCAATAGTACTTTCCCTATTGCAAGAGGCCTAGGGTAAGGGTGCATGACTACCCCGCCTAGTATGTCTACATGGGTCGTCACCCAAACTCGAAATATATATATATATATATATATATATATATATATATATATATATATATATATCTACAATCATATGAACATTTAGTTCATTTAAATTATACTTTGCCACGTAGGACTCATAGTCTGCTTTGTTATCAATAAAACATATCCGCACACGTGTACTATTGTTCGGCTTTTCGAAAGAATCTTAACTTCAAAAGTATCTTATAAAACTCTTTTGAAACATACCCAAAATCATGGCATTATAAGCCTAATATCATTATAGAAGGGTTAGGAAAGGATTAGGAAAGGATTGGAATCGAAACGGAATCATTTAGGTCACTTTGAAAAATTTGGACAGAACCATGCGCACGGATCGTGCTCCTGGGACGCACGGATCGTCCGCATGCGCACGGATCGTGCCCCTGGGACGCACGGATCGTGCTCCCTGTTAAGCATTTTAAAAACTTGAAACCGAACCAGGAGCTCGGATCGTGCCCCTGGGACGCACGGATCGTGCGCATTTGACAGCATTCCAAAAATAGCCATTTTCATGAAAATTCGCTTTCCGTTTAATCCGAAACTCGCTCCGATCGATTCCTAACTCGAAAACAGATCATACCATGCAATATTCCAGTCCAATCAACATCAAACAATCAAGCAATTCAGTCAAAAACTCAACGATTACGAATTTCGCAAAACGCGATATATTTCAAAATAACGTTTTCGACTCAAAATCTTTCGAACCCAAGTCACACAATTCATTTCAAAACGGAATAAACCTAAACGTGAGTAAAACTCACCCTTGAAGCGAGAGCCGATATCGAACCGAATTTGCCGAGACTTGAATAACTCTCGAACGGAACCCTATTTCACCAAACCGCTTCAAACTTCGATTCGAACTTCACAACGCGATCAATCCGCTCCTAGCTTTGATCCTAAACATAACCCAATCATCAACACAACCTATCAATCCATGATTTCAACAAATTTCCCCCACACAACCCTCAATTTTCGAAGTCAAAAGCAAGGGGAAAAATGGAGGGAAATCTTACCAAGCTCTTGGGTTATGATGAGGGAGGGGAGATAATGAAGATGATGAATTTTGGAGGGATGGGCTTCACTTCTCCTTCTTCCCTTCTCTTCTTCTTTCTCTTCTTTTCTCTTCTTTTCTTCCCCTTTTCCTCTTCTGTTCGAATCCTCTTCTTTCTTTCTTTTCTTTCCTTATTCAACACACACACACATATATTTAATTAATAAATAAGTGGTACCGTGGTCCAATTACCATATTGATCTTAATCCCTTATTTCGATTTCAAAACTTCCTTGACCCGTATTATCCGGTTAACGATCTGATGACAACCAATAATTAATTTTAGCACTCAATAAATTTACCAGTCAAGTACTAACACAATTCAATTGGGTTAACATCCAAATAATTCTATTAATTATTTTGAGGATGTTACAGTTTACACATGAAATCCTTTTGCAATGGCCTATAACACTTGAAATCCTTCATCTTAGAACATTACTCGTGTTGATGTGTCATTTTGACCCTTGAGAGAAGGATGAAAAGTTTTCTTCATGCTTCAGAAGCTTCTATAGTAGCTTTAGAGCTTTGTCTTCTCAATAACTTTTCTGAGATACCTTATGAATGCCTTCTAAGGTATCTTCTGATTCATCTCCAACTTGATTTAATGTCTTTTCAGAAGAATATATTTTTTTCCCGACAATTCTTTACTTCATGTCAAACCCTTATAATATTGTTTCGTAACTATTATCTTCTGAGCACTTCTCTGAGCTTTACAAGCACTTTCTAAAGCTCAATTTATCTTCTCATGATGTGTGCACATGTTCTTCTTGTGGTGTAATGATTTATACTTGTCTTTAAGATCACTCAAGAGAACTCATTAGAACACTAATGAATCAGAAAGCTTAAGAAGCTTATCAAAACATGACTTAGGGATTTTGCCTTAACAATCTCCCCTTTTTGATGATGACAAATCATTTTGATAAGTTTTTAAGGTTTTTTGATATAACAGTTGTATTATGGTAGTCAAGATTCTCCCCCTTAATTCATGCCATGGTTTTGTCTTTTAGACATAGATAGATTGCACAAATACAATTTGGGACCAGGACAGATTTATTGATAGTGAAGCAAAATGATACATTTTTGGCTCACAGTTCTGGAGCATATGACATAAAATTAAAGGGATACAACTAATTTAAAAGAAGATTTAGCTTCGCAAAACATGTGCGCATTATGGCACAGAACATATACAAAATATTCTTATCCTATCCAACTTATAACCCACTAAGAAACCTATAAATTTAATCTATCCTTCGCCCCCTTTTGTCATCAATCAAAAGGAAGGGGCAAGAAACCAGATTAAGCAGCTACTTTGAAGGAGATGATACATCAGAAGATGTGGAAGTAGCAGGCTTGGTGACATCTTGGATAGGGGGGATAGGACCAAATTCAGGAATCACAAGAGAGGGGCTAATCGTAGGTAAAGCAACGGTCAAAAGCCACTATTGAATCTGATGATTCTTAGCATCTTGAACATGTTGACCTTCTTGCAACAGCCTTTGCCCTTCCAGAACTTGCATGAGAATGGTTTTCACCTTTCTCAACTGCTTTTCAACTTTGTTGGAGGAGGAAGCACCTTCAGAAGGTGGATTATTAGAGTATAGAGCAGCAATTCCACCAACATTTATTAGTTGAGTAGCAATAGGGGGACTCTATTGTGGATTAGCTGGAGCAACAGATGATTCAAATATAGGAGGAGGAGAGAACATTTCTCTGAAGTCTTCTGATTGAAAGGTGCGTGGAGTGTTGGCTTTTGGGGTTTCAAAGAGAGAGTTGATGTACTGACTTCTAGGCTGAGGAATTTATTTTTCAAATGACTTCTCACAATAGCCAGATCTTCAGAAGCTACTTGGTTGGCAGAGGGGCCAAGAGTTTTCAATAGATCATGCTCCCCCTCAACTAATGACTCACTAAGAGGCTTCTTAGTGACAGTTTTCTGAGTAGCTTCTGAGGATGTCAGTGTGACATTCTCAATATCCATATTAGTATTACTCTCTGAATTTCCTTCGTCAGAAATCACACCAGTAGGATTCGATAGAACTTCATCACCCAAATCTTGATTTGGCAGCTCTTCTGTGAGTTGCACATCATTTGTACCAACCACAGTGGGTGAGATTTGGAGTTCTTCTATTTTCTCTAGTGTAGGCTCCGCAATAGTGACTTTCTTAGGTGAGTTTCCAGGAGACTTTTTCTTAGTAGGTGACTTGATAATAGATTTGAGTGGGGTTTGTTGTGCCGAAATAGGTTTAGAAGGTCCTTCGCCAGATACTAACCTAGGAGATTTCCTTAGTGGTGATCTCAAGGATCTCTTTCTCTTAGGCATTTTCGTTGGTTTTCCTTTTGGTTCTGCACTTCTCTTACCTTTTTGTTCTAACACTTCTTTCAGTACATTTTTGGATTTCCTATGTTCTTCCTTTTCCGGTTTCTCTTGGTCTTTCTGTGGCTGATCCTTTCTTGGAGCCTCATAGCTTCAGAACTTTCAAATGTGGTGCCTTCACTACATGAAGCTTCTGCCCTCTTTCTCTTCTTGCTTTTTTTAGACTTCTTGAAATATTCTTCAATTGCTTCTTCATCTTCTATTGGTCTGAGTTCAATCTTCATTTGTTTGAGAATCTTGGATGTGAACATGGTGCAAGAATCAATGTTGTCATACTCCTCAAGTAGAATGCCCTCAAAGTGGAAGATCTTTGTAAGAGCCATGCCATATGGAATGGTAGACGTTACCCTCATGCCTTAGGATTGCATCCATCATTTGTCTTAAGATACATTAGGGACCCTATCGTACCTCTGTGTTCCTTCTCAGATACAATGTGCCTTCTTCATCTTTTTCCAGAATAGAAGATGGGTGCACAGGTGTAGCCATTTCTATGGCTTCACTCATATTGTATTTCCTAGGAAGATGTAACACCCCTTTCTACCCGTTACTTCGTTTATAAAAATCAGAGTTTGAAAAACAGTTCAACTCAGTATTCATGCATTCGCGTAGCACATCACAAATAAAGAAATCTCCAGTCTCATTTCAACGTCACTTATAAAACTCAACATAACACAACCAACTACGCAGCGGAAAATAGTAAAACATAACCAAATAGTCCACATGGACATAATAATCAAAAATCATTAATAAATGCCGAGTTCGTTATCCCCCCTGAGTGCTACGTATCAGAGCATGACGACTCGACTCAAAAGTGAAGCTAAGACCTTCACTGGGAATCACCTGCACGTTACCAACACGGGGGCAACATTCAAACAGGAAAGGGTGAGCATCATTTCAGTCTATATAATAGAAAATATGATAAGGACTAATCACAGGCTACGCACTAGAATAATCAGCATCCAATACACTAAACATCCACATCACAGTCATCATTTACATCATTTACAATAACTCATCTCATGTCATATAGGTTTATGAAATGCAACCCACTCGCGGGCATATGCATGAAGGTACCTTTTCACAAAACGTCGCTTAGCCACTCAGGCCTCATCATCACTTAGCCACTCAGGCCTCAAAACATCACTGGGTTTATGCATATGGGCATGAGACACTATGACATGCACCACTCACAATACGCAAATACACAATTACTCAATTCATAGTCAACTATGTGACCCGTCACTTACCGGTTTGCTCACAAGGAGCACAGCACCTGTCAAATTCACCATCAGCCACTCAGGCCCCCAAAACATCACTAGGTTTTCATCATCACTTACACATAATCATCAATCAACTCAAATAATAGCCACTGAGGGCGAAAACATCATTTGACTAGCCACCAAGGGCATCCTCGTCATTTACACATCACTATCATTAACTTTGGCCACTAGGGGCAAAACAGTCATTTTGACACTACCATGTTAAAACTGTTGTTTATACACCAAAAGGGATTTTTAAAGTGTTCCACGTCATTTTTCAGCGTCACTGGGACGATCACCGGGGACAGCCACTTGGGCGCCCACAAACAGTCAGAAAATAACAATTTTTCATGTTAAAAATTGAACCCATAGATAGACAACGTAAAAAGCTTCACGACACTTTTCGAATCGTTCAAAACGGACGTCTGAGTCAAAAGTAATGATAAAAATAAGTTTAGGAAAAATTAGGCAACGTTCTGAAAATTGGCGCCTTAGGCGCCTAGGCAACACAACACGCCACAGGCGCCCAGCGCCCAGGCGCGTACAACGCAACACGCAACACAACACGGGCGCCATGCGCCCAGGGGAACAACGCGCAACCCAGCGCAACGCAACACGGGCGCCATGCGCCCAGGGGAATAACGCGCAACACAGCGCAACACAAACAAGACACGGGCGCCTAGCGCCCAGGCGCGCGCACAACGCGCCACACACACGCCTCAGGCGCCCAGCGCCCAGCACAGGCGCCTAGCGCCCAGAACACAGTGGCAACATCCAGAATTTTACTAAAACGCTTTTTAACACTAAAAATTGTTTTCTTAACAACTTTAAAGTATAAAACTCAAAATTTTCCAGCAACTAAAAATACACTTATTTTAATCAATTCCTCAAAAAAAATTCAATTGGGCATTGTCTTCCCTATCCCCTTGGTGCCCTAGGCGCCTATACACCCATTCATCCAATTCGCGAACAACACAAGCAATCCAACACACCAATTTCAGTTTCATGAATTAATTCGAATGCCACAAGTCATCAAAACAAACGCATACATATCAAGAATTTCAGTCTCATGATTAATTTCACTTCGCATACGCATATATATAATGACCAATACCAACAATGCATCAAGAACACATCAAGAATTCGTGCATACATCAATTCGCATACATACATATATAGGAACCAACATCAACAATGCATCAATAAATCTAGTCTAACCCTAGATCTAGAACTCATCATATGAATTATTAGATAGAATGATAGAGCTCCCCTAACCTCGAAATTGAAGAACGGAGGCTCCGGAGATAGTCACGTACAGGACCACAGCAACAAGATCACGTTCTTGCTCTTCCTTGGTTGCGACTTCTCTCCTCTTCTTCTCCTCTCCTTACGGCGCCTTGCTCTCTCTCACTTTCTCACGCTCTCTCTTTTGATTTCGCAAAAATGGCCACAAACCCTAGCCCCCAACTAACTAACCACTTCGCCTACATTGTGGATCATGGGCTTGGGCTTTCCACTTAAGCCCAAGTCATGCAAGTGGCGCCTCCACTCCCTCCTAATACCACCAAAATAAATAAAATTCTAATTAATCACATTATATCAAATAATTTAAATTAAATCCCCAATTAATAAATTAATTAAATAATTTTAGGGTGTTACAGAAGATCTCTAACATATTTCTCTTGGGAAATAAAGATGTCTTTCTCTAATTGTTTGATTTGAAGGCAAGAAAGTATCTTATTTCCCCCATTAAACTCATTTCAAATTCACTCTTCATAAGTTTCCAAATCATTGCAAAGTTTTTCATTTGTTGCCCCAAAGATATATCATCAACATGGATTTGAATAATTAAGATTTCATCTTTGCGGATCTTTCTGAAGAGTGTAACATCAATTTTGCCTCTTGAGAAATCATTTTTGATCAAAAAGAAACTAAGTCTCTCATACCAGGCTCTGGGAGCTTGTTTGAGTCCAAATAGATCCTTAGTCAGTTTAAAAACATCGTTTGGTTTCTTTTGATCAATAAAGCCAGGAGGTTGGTGCACATATATCTCCTCATTTTAAAAACCACTCAAGAAGGCACTCTTGACATCCATTTGAAATAGTTTAAAGTTTTTGTAAGCAGCATAGGAGAGAAGGATTCTAATAGCTTCCAATCTAGCAATAGGTGCAAAGGTTTCATCATAGTCCATACCTTCTTTCTGATTATATCCTTGAGCTACAAGCCTTGCCTTGTTTCTCACAACCATGCCACTTTCATCCATTTTGTCTCAGAATACCTATCTTGTTCCAATCACAGATTGATATTTAGGAGAGGGAACTAGATTCCATACCTCATTCTTCTCAAAGTGAGAAAGCTCTTCTTTCATAGCCTCGACCCAAGATTCATCAACTATTGCTTCATTTATGTTTTTGGGTTCTATTTTTGAAATGAAAGCACTTTGAGAGGATTCCTTTCTGAATGAGCTTCTGGTTCTGACTGGTTCTGATGTTTCACCAATGATTTGATCTTGTGGATTATCCACTACCACTCTCCAATTCCTTGGTAACTCAGAAGCTTGTGTAGATTGGACTTGGGAATCTTTTTGATGTTTAGAAGATTATGGAGTGCAACTTGTTTCTTGCTTCTCAGTATTCTCTTTTACTTTGTATTTTCTTTCTCTATCTCATCATCATCATCTCTATCATATGCAAGGGTTGGCTTCAAGAAACATGACATGCATGCTTTCTTCCATAACCTTAGTTCTAAGATTGTATACTCTATATGCTTTAGATGATGAGGCATAGCCAAGAAATATAGCAGAATCAGATTTGACATCAAATTTTCCTAAGTTATCTTTGTTGTTCAACACATAGAAATGACAACAAAACACATGAAAATACGATATGATTGGTTTCTTCTATTTTCAGAGTTCATATGGGGTTTTCTCTAAGATTTTTCTAATGGTGGCTTTCTTCTATTTCCAAATTTTCCTTTTTGTATATTTTAAATATAGTGTCCAATCTGTTTACAGTATGAGCATTTTGATTTTGGCTTTCTATGATTCTCAGAAACCTTTTTCTTATAAAAATCTGCCTTCTCAAATGCAGTAGTGCGTATTTGAGCAGACTTAAGAATTTGTGCACATACAAGCAGCTCATGTGTCGAATCCCTTAGTTGCTCTTTTAAAGTTGTGCTTTCACAAATGATTTCCAAATTTGGATCTTTTGACTCACTAGCTACATTAGCTAATTTCATATTCAAAAGCTTGTGTTGCTCAGAAAGTTTGAAATGAGATTGCTGCAAGGTATTAATGGTTTTTGACATTTTTCATTTTGAGCTTTAAGCTCCTCATTTTCAATTTTTGAGTCTTGTTGTTTTAAAAGCAAGCACTTTTGAGATAAGATATTTGAGTCATAAAGTAGACTATCAAAAGATGATTCATTTTCTTTGCAAGTATCACATCTAGAGAGTTCAGAGTTAGCTGCCTCATCTAGGATTGATCCTGCCATGAGGCATAGATTTGCAGCTTCTCCCTAGTTCTGATGAAGATTCGTCTGAGTTATCCCATGTTGCCATAAGTTCTTTCTTATTTGATGAAGATCTTTTGAAGCCCTTCTTATTGAGAAGAAGGAAATCATGCTTTATATGACCAGGTTTCTTGCACCCATAACATGTGATCTTTGATCTGCTCAATTCACCGTTTGGAGTATCTCTTTTATATTGGGAGAATGATTTTCCCTTCTTTCTGTTTGCAAACCATTTGTTTACTCTCCTTGATATTAATGACCATTCTTTTCCTTTTGAATCTTCTTCACTTTTTTTTTCTTCCTCATCAGTTTCTTGAGAGGATTTCAAAGAAGTTACTTTTCCTTTCTTAGAAGATGTGTTTCCTATCTTCTAAAAGGCTTTGAGGGAAATGGACTTGATTTTTCTTAGGATAAGTTCTTCTTTGATTACTTGCTCATGAACTTTCAATGTGCCAAGTAGTTCATCAATGTTGAGAGAAGATAAGGTCTTGGCTTCTTCAATGGTTGTTACCTTGGGTCTCCATGCCTTTGGTAAACAACTTAGTAACTTTCTAATCATCTCGAGGTTTGGATACTTTTTTCCTAGAGAACTCAAGCCATTTATCATGGTGGTGAATCTTGCAGACATGTCATCTATAGACTCATCTTCACATATAGTGAACATCTCAAATTATCTCACTAGAATTCCTGTTCTTTCTACCTTAATCTGATCAGTTCCTTCATGAGCTATTTGCAGTGTATCCCATATTTTCTTGGCAGTCTCTTTCCAACTACTTTGTCATACTCACTTCTGCTTAAAGCACATGTGAGATAGTATTTGGCTTTTGAGTTTATCAGCAACTGTACCATCATCATAGGTTTCCTTTGGAACATAAGTACCTTTTTGAATGATATCCTGCATGTTTGTGTCTTGGGATTCCATTTACAGCTTCATTTGATTCTTCCAGTAGTAGTAGTGTTCTCCATTGAACCTTGGAGGTCTGTTTGAAGATGCTCCTTCTGGTAGAAATGTAACAGAATTTGGTCTGGCCATGACTTCTTCCAAGATATTTCCTCTGACGCTTTTTGAGTGTGATCAACCGGAGGCGTTGCTCTGATACCAATTGAAGTCAAGTATAAGTCACAAGAAAGGGGGGGGGGGGGTTTGAATTGTGAGACATTTTAAAAATGTTTTCTAGACACAAATCCTTTTAAGAAGCTTTGTTTATAATCAGTGATATGATGACTTTGTAAAATATGTTTTGTTAAGAAACAACTGAGTTGTTGCTTATAGTGTTTGTTAAAGTGATTTCTGAAAACGATAGGGAATGAAAGCAGTAAAGAAAATAGTAAAGAGCACACACGGATTTATAGTGGTTCACCCTAATCGTTAAGGGCTATATCCACTCCTCACCTCCAGTGAGATTTTCCATTATTTGAAATAGCTTATAAGCCAACACTTGCCACACACTGATAGTTTTCCTAGCAGAGTTCTATTAACTGTCACACTAGTTTTCTACAAGCTCTAGCAACTAAAACCCCTAAGAAAACCCTCTTAGACTTCTTCCCTAACAATACAGAAACCAATGCTTATTGCTTAGAAGGTACACATATATAAAATATGTTTGTTCTTAACTGGGATAAAGAATAGCTTAATAAAAATACATTTATCAATTGACATAAGCTATGAACACACTCAACAAAGTCCCAAAGATGTTAATTTGCAGTGAGTCTGTATGGAGTGAAGATAGACTTATTCAGAAGCTCTTGAAAAGCTTCTGATGTCTTGACCAATTTGCGTGTAGTCTCTCTTACTTTAGTTATGAGGTGTCAATGATGTATTTACAGGTAATTTACTTCACAAGAGCCGTTGAAATGCTTTAGCAAAGAGTATTATATTCGTTGTGCCTTTAGCGCCTAGACGGGTACACTGTAGTAGACTTTCGTACATTACTGTAGGTGACCGTTGAGAGCTTCTGAGCTCGTTTGCACAGGTAATCCTTTTGCGATATCCTCTAACACTTGAAATCCTTCGTCTTAAAAAAATACTCTTGTTGATGTGTCATTTTGACCATTGAGAGAAGGATAATAATTTTTCTTCATGATTCAGAGGCTTCTATAGTAGCTTATGAGCATTGTCTTCTCAATGACTTTTTGAGGTACCTTCTGAATATCTTCAAAGATATCTTCTGAGTCATCTCCAACTTGACTTAATGTCTTTTCAAAAGAAAATATTGTTGCCACACATTTCTTTACTTCATGTCAAGCCCATATATTATTATTTCATTACTGTTTTCTTCGAAGCTCCTCTTTGAGCTTCACAAGCATCTTCTAAAGCTTAATTTATCGACTTATGATGTGCGCACATGTTCTTCTTGAGGTGTAATAATTTATATTTGTCTATAAGATCACTCAAGAGAAGTCATTAGAACACAAATGAATTAGAAAGCTTAAGAAACTTATCACAACTGTTTGTTCTCATCAATTTTTAAATATTTAAATTTGCCTATAGCAACATTAACCACCTGTTGGGCTATAGCTTGGACTGACTGTTGAGTCTCTTCCTTCTCCTTCTGAAGCGTTGACAAAGCGGCTTTTAACTTGCCCACTTCCTTCCGCAGGTTCCAGGTAGCACCCTCTGCTTCTTGAGCCTTTTTTTCAGCCTCCTGGACTTTACGTACCTTCTTCCATCTTCTGAGCTGCCAAGGCATCAGCCTCGACTTTCACTCTTGTCTAACAAATAGCCCTCCGACCAAAGTATTTTGGCCTCAAGTACATTACCTGCTTCTCGATCAGCAGCATCTTGCTTCCACTTCCTGAGCAACTCAGATCCGGCCAAACATATTTGAGCAGCAGCGTCGAAGGGGTCTTCTAGGTAGTGATATTAATCAGCTCGGGTGAGTGCTTCCATCTTGGGAAACGGGTAACGTCGACCCTTCTTGGCATGTGAGGATTTCTTGCCAAGCTGAGCAAACTCCCCATCAGAAACCTGGATGGCACCCTGATCCTTCGGCTCAGTGTTGGTCTGTGCCCGAGACCTTTCTTTCCTCTTCAAAACCGGGGCTAGGGGTCTCCCTTGCATCACCGTGAGCCTCCAGTGTTTGAGTCTCTATGGCAGGCAGACGCACTTGCTCATGAGTCCGACTTGAGGATCCTGCCGCTTGAGTACTGGTCCCCTTCTCCAAAGCCAGCAGGCTGGTAAAGTTCAATGCGTTAGCCATCTTGTCTGCATTAAATGAGCAAAGGATGGCTTAAAAGACGAGTTAAAGGACATGAAAGTTGACATAAAAGTATTCGATCTATAACTACCAGAACCAAAGACTTTGAAAAGGAAAACAAAACAAAACAGGATATGCGCTGAACTCCACCTAAAGCCGTCTTAACTCCTTTGTGTGACCTAGCCCTAACTAAGGGGGTGGGAGTTTATCACTTTCGATGGAATTGGAACACGGGACACCAATCTTTGAAGTATCCACAAAGTCTCTTTATCTTTTGCATCAAGTCGGGCTTCCTTAATAACATAGGTAGTCGGTTTGCGATTATAATGGGCCTTCGTCCATGCCAAGGGGAACTTGGTGTATTTCATGTGCTCGTTAGCATCGAAAGTCGCCATCATTTCCACGACGTTTTGACTTATAGGAGCGACATATATGTAGTTGTTCTTCCAAGACATCAAGGAGTCGGAGTACAGTTTGAAGATCTTGTATTTTGTGTTACCTTTTCAAAGTCTTTGGTTCCATTTGTACTCTTTGTGCTTATATTCGTAGACAGTAAAGATGAGTTTTTAAATAGTATTGATAATATACTGTTAGTTTATTTAATTATTTAATTTTTATAAAATATTAGTATCTCAACTATAAATTATTTGGGGACAAATATTATGATTAAATAACTGTTGAGTATTTTTCTAAATATAATCTAAATGAGCTTTGGATTTCCTTACCACACATGACTCTTTTCTTGGGCCTTACTATTATTATCTATCCTATCTAATCCTTTTTCTAAAAAAAAACCTAGTTTTCCTCACTTTCTCTCAGAGACGGCCGCCATGCTCTTCTCGGTATACCATTTCACCTTGCTTTCACTAAATATACTCCTTCATCTTGCAAATTTATTACTTCCTCGTACATGTGTAATTAGTGCAAAGCCATCACCTTTTCTTTTTAGTGAGTGAATCCACGCCACATCATATTGAAGCCACTCAAATTCATGGATTCAATTGGAATCATGATCCGTCAGTGCAAAAGTCGAGGAACCTAAAGCCTTTGATACTTTAATGGTTTTTATTCTAAGAATCATTCTTATTGGTGATCGAGCATTCTTTTGTGAAGCATAAAAGAGAGATGGAAGGAAGCTTTATTACCCACAAAGCTAATTACGAGTTCTGCAAACTCCAAGGTGTGTAGTCTAACCTTGACCACGTTATGACTTAGGAATAGCAATATTTGATAGGATTAGAAGTTATATTCCGTGAATAAGTTATATTCCGCCAATGGCCATTTTTGTTAAAGTTTATCAAGTAAACTACATATGTATATAAGTTTTATTATAAAGTCTATTAGATTAAGTTTATTATACTACGGTCTTTACCTATCTATATTTATATATATATATATATATATATATATATATATATATATATATATATATATTGTGAATATATACCTTGACAGGAATAATCTGGTTTTGATGATTGACAAAAGAAGGGTAAAAAGGTCAAGACTGCAAAAAGCGGAAAAATGCAATCAAGCGACAGTCAAGAATTATTTTACTGTTGTGTGTGTTTAGGATATTATTGTAAGTGAAAATAAAGCTCTCAAATATAAAATAAATCACACACTCACAAATGTTTTTCATAAAAATAATTTTGCATGAAAATATTTTTAAACAAATCCCATGCATGCATAATTGAATAGGACAAGCACACATGATATGAAAATGATTTTTGGAAAGCATATAATCGATTTATAGCTTTTTCAAATGGCCATAAAATCAAATTTCAAGCTCTCTCAAAAGGCCAAGCATCGATTTCTTATATCATATGTTAAAGCATGAAATCGATTTTCAAGCTCTCTTAAAAGCCAAGAATCGATTTTTAAATCATATGTTAAAACATGAATCGATTCCTTTCCTTTTCATTCCACTTAAGAATCGATTCCTTCTCCTTTTTATTCTACTTCATAATCGATTCCTTTCCTTTTCTTTTGAGGCTCACTGTAACACCCCGGTATAATTTATTGATTAAAAATACCAAAGTGAACATTAGTAACACACCAGAGATATATTTCCTGCTTAGACACTGAATATCACTATAAATTTTTCGCTGAATAAAACCCAAACAGTCTTATTTACAACAAGACAATATGGTTCTCAGACCATATATCATCAGCAATTATAGTATTCAGTATCATACAAGAAAGCGGAAGAAAGATATACCTTAAATACATAATGTCTTAATATACAGACAACAAAAGGGAAACAAGCTTAAACATAAAGCTAGGCTATCAGCAACCAATCCGAGCTCAACCTACTCGTGCCTCTTGGATTTCCGCTGTCCCTGTGTCTCTGTAAAACAACAACATTTAAACAGTGAGATACAATCTCAGTGAGTTCTACCGAGACCCCTACTAACTCTCTCGGTTCAATTAAAAATCCTTTTTTAAAATCATCACGACACCGACTGCAATAAAGTGCTAACCCCGGTGAACGTGAACAAACAAAGTGTGGCACCGACTGCAAATCCAGTGCTAATCCCGGTGTATCACACAGTACGACACCGACTGCAAATCCAGTGCTAATCCCGGTGAACGTACAACAAACAAAGTGCGGCACCGACTGCAAATCCAGTGCTAATCCCGGTGTATCACACAGTACGACACCGACTGCAAATCCAGTGCTAATCCCGGTGAACGTACAACAAACTCATGACATAACACCGACTGCAAATCCAGTGCTAATCCCGGTGAACCCCCTTACCAATAGTACATTCTCCTATTGGCACGGAGCCTAGGTTGGGGGAGCATGACTGCCCCGCCTAGTATGTCAAAACATGGGTCGTCACCCAACTCGATATACATATATATACATATATATCTACAGTACTATGAACCCACGGTCCATCAAATCAGACAATCAATGAAACACTTTAATCCACATTTTATAAAAACCAAGTTCACACTCGCAATCTAGTTGACCACTTCTCGACATAATTTTCAATATCAAAAACAGTTCATTTGGCCTTAAAAATAGAATATTCAGTTAGGCCTCTGAATAAGCTTTCCAACGCATCTTAGAACACCTCAATCGGGTTCCCGGATCAAAAGTTATCAATAAAACATATCCGCACACGTATGATATTATTCGGTTTTTCGAGACAATTCCAACTTCGAACTTATTTTACGAAACCCTTTTAAAACATACCCAAAATCATGGCATTATAAGCCTAATATCATTATTAAAGGGTTAGGAAAGGATTGGGAGAGGATTGGAATCGAAACGGAATCATTTTGGGCACTTTGAAATTTTTGGACAGAACAGGGCGCACGGGTCGTGCCCCTGGACGCACGGGTCGTGCTCATTTGACAGCATTGCAAAAATGGCCTGTTTTATGAAAAATTGCTTTCCGATTGATCCCGATACTCGTTCCGCTCAATTCCGATTCTTGTTCCGATCGAAAACAGACCAAACAACCAACAAAATAGACCCAACTAGAACCACACAATCAATCAACCCAATCAAAAACTCAATCAAAACGGATTTTATCAAAAACGACATATTTTCCAATTAACGGTTTTTAAGTCAAAATCTTTCGAAATCAAATCACCAAAAATTCCATTTCAACGCAACACAACTCGAGACTCGCTCCGATCGATTCCTAATCCGAAACAGACAATATCCAGAAATATTCCAGTCCAGCGAAAGCGATAAAACAGTTAATTAATAATTCGAAACATAAAATCCTAAACGTGAGTAAAACTCACCCTTGAAGCGTGAACCACGTACGACCGGATCCACCGAGTAACCACACGAACATTCCCCGCTCCGGCGACATCCAATCCGCTTCCAAAGCTTTCCACTCGATCGCGAAACCTCATGTTGACCGAAATACCGATTTCCCCGAAATTCTCCACGGACACTATTCATCATCTTCCTCCTCTAACCTCCATGACACTATTCACCAAAACCCCAAATCACCCAACTCGCTTCCAATCTTTCAATCGAACCTCAATCAGCGATCCATCATCCTTGGGCTCGCTCCTAACCGAACCTAAACCTTCAAAACCAACCCAAAATCGGATTTCCCACAAAAGCTCCAAAAAAACGAAAATGGCCAAGTGAGAGAGAGTGAGCTGATCGTCACGAAATTGGTACCAAAACGAAGAGGAAGTAGCGATGAACATTTTTCGTGTTGGACGGAAGTCGTTTCGGCGGAGTCTCTCACTCCCTCTTCTCTTCTCCCTCACGCCATCTCTCTCTTTTTCTCTTCTTTCTCTCTTTTCTTCTCTCTGTTTCTCAGTTTCCTTTCCTTTCTCTTTTTAATTCTTTCTTCTCCTTTCACACGCACACACATACACATAATTATATATTTATTTAATATTTAAGTTGCAACGCGGTCAAATTACCATATCGATCGAAATCTCTTATTTCGATTCCAAAACTTCCTTGGTCCGTATTATCCGGTTAACGATCCGATGACAACAATTAAATAATTTTAGCACCCGATAAATTTACCAGTCGAGTACTAAATTGGTTTAATTGGGTTAACACCCAAATAATTCCATTAATTATTTTGGGGATGTTACATTCTCCCCAACTTGAAAGAATTTTGTCCTCAAAATTTTCGTCAAGTCTTACGATTGACTAACCGAGAATCGACATTCTCAGAAAGGTTTAAGTTGCTGGAAAACAATCTCGAACTAACGAAATAAGCGTAGGAACTCTTCCCAAGTTGGCACATCAATCTCCAAGTATGATCCACTACTACCTTGATACGAACTCTCTGGTCACGCATCTACACGAGAAACTCATCATTTGCCTACATCGGCTCGGCACCGCGTTTGAAAACACTTCCGAAGCTTCATTCCAATTATCCTCGTTTACTCCCCAACTTTGATTAATCCAAATCAAAGTACTCCTCGGTAGGCGTAAAAACAAATACGAATTCCTCGAAAGGTGTAAACACTTTCTCTACAATTCTTCTAATATTCTTAACGGTTCTCGTACATACCGACAATGTGACGAAAAAGTCACCTGTGAAACTTCTTGACTCGCTTCCAAGTCTTCGAGGTAAAACTTTTTCAAAAAGATGGGATTTGGGTTTTATCAAAAGCTCTGACCTTAAACATAGAAATAAACCACGGGGACAACAAATACATTCGAGCGTAATGAAAATCACCTCAGTTGTTCTCCAAACAACTATCAAACAGAACTCAGAGCTCCTTTCCGAATTAGTCAATAGCGTTGAGAGCTTCCTTTCAACCTAAGTAATCCTCCTAGGATTTTCCTCCTCAATCATAATCTATTTGCCTCTTAATTCGTTCCCAAAATTAACTTTAGCATGCGGTTTTCACAAAAACGATTTTTCAAAACTATTACACCGCACGCCAAGCTTTACTTCGGAAATTTCAGTCACCTACAAGTAGATCCATCAATTAATCCTTTGATGGTTATTCGCAACGTGACAACAATCTGCAGTTACCTCATTTACATAACCGTATTCACGTTCGACTTGTCAAACGGAATTTCGTAAGACAATCTCATTGTCAACCTTCACCAAGGAGAGGTTAATAAACTAATACCTCGCCACCAAAGTGGAAACTTATGGATGTACTCCAATTTAGATCTAAAAGACTCTAACAATCCCATTTCTTGCAGCATCAACTCTGCTATGTGAATGGATTTCCTATTACTCGCATCAGCTACAACATTGGGATTTCCTGGATAATACTTCAACCCGAAGTCATAATCCTTCAGAATTCTACACACTTCTCTGCCTGCTATTCAGTTCCTCTGATCAAACAGATACTATAAACTTTTGTGATCACTAAAGACTTCAAAACGAGACCCATACAGGTAACGTCTCCAAATCTTCAGTGCATACACAATCGATGCCAATTACAAATCATGAGTCGGATAACTCTCTTCATGAGTCTTCAATTATCTGGACGCATAAGCTACCTCTTGTTGATTCTGCACAAGAACACATCCTAAATCCTTCCCAGAAGCATCGCTGTAAATTTGGAATCTCAAAGACGGATCTGGAAGAATCAGGATTGGAGCAGAAGTCAACCAAACCTTCAATTCTTGAAAACATTCTTCACAATCAGCACCCTGCGTAAACGGTTGACCCTTACGAGTTAACCGTGTAAGTGGAAAACTAACTGTGAGAACCCTTGAACAAATCTCTTATAGTAACCGGCTAGACTTAGAAAACTTCTGATTTCAGTGACTGACGTTGGTCGTTCCCAGTTCAACACAGCTCTCCTTACTGGGATCCACCGCAACTCCCAATTGGGAAATCACGCATTCCAAAAACTTCACTTCCGACATCCAGAAGTCACTCTTCGACGGCTTAGAATACAATTTCTTCTCTTGGAGTACGTTCAGAATAACGCGGAGATGTTGGGCATGCTCCCCAATAGTCTTAGAGTACACCAAGATATCATAAATGAAAACTACCACAAACCGATCCAAGTAAGGGTGGGAAACCCTGTTCATGTAATCCATGAATACCGCTGGAGCATTAGTCAAACCGAAGGGCATCACTGCAAACTCGTAATGTCCATACCAAGTAAGGAAGGCTGTCTTCGGAATATCTAAGGCTCTAACTTTTATTTGATGATGTCCTGACCTCAGATCAATTTTAGAAACACTGCAGCACCTCAAATTGCTCAAGCAAATCGTCTATCCTTGGTAAGGGATATTTATTCCTGATCGTCACTTTGTTGAGTTGTCGATAATCAATGCACGATCTCATGCTACCATTTTTCCTTTTGACTAACCACACCAGAGCACTCCTTAGCGAAGTACTCGGTCGAATGAATTTCTTTAACATCGACTCTTCAAGTCGAGACTCCATTTCCTTTAATTCTAAAGAAACCTTCAATAAGAAACAGTAGATATTGATCCCGTGCCAGGAATCAATTCTGCAGTAAACTCTACTTCTCGCTCTGGAGGTCCAGAAGAAACTTCATCGTGAAGACATCCAGAAAGTCACTCACGACCTGAACGTTCGCCAAATCTAAACTAGTTTCAGCGGATGCAGATAACATACTAACGTGTGCTCCCGCACTTTGGAATGAAGATTGACCGTCTAAGGTGAACTAGGTAACCGCTTCCGAATTTGTCTTAGACAATTCAACTGATTCTGAAGCGAAGCTGATAGCTGATTAATACAGTCGATGGCAACATGATTTGCAGTCATCCAATTCATACCCAAAATGGTGTCCATACTTCTCACAGGCAAACAAATAATCCTTCTACGAAAGTTCTGTCTCCTATAACACGTAGACAATTCTGACACAAAGATTGGGTCTGGACACGACCCTTAGCCGCAGTTAAGATAGTTATCGGCTCGGATAGCGGAGACAATGCTAATCCTAACCGACCCACACATGATTGTGCTATAAAACAATGGGTTGCACCCGAATCGTATAATATACTGACGGAGTTATTGAAAACTGATCCCATACCCCTCAGTAACTCGTCAGCAGTTGCAACTGTCTGAGCATCCAAAGTGTTGACTCGTCCTTGTCTTGGAGCTGCTTGTGACTCCTTGGAACTTTTCCTGGCAGGGCACTCTTTACCATAGTGACCCTCTACATTACTGCAATAGCACCGATTAGATCTTCGCTTGCAATCACCACTGTGAGGCCTTCCACAGTTAGAACATCTTCTGACCTTTGAAGAATCAAAGAATTGCATCTGTTTTTCCTTCGATGAAATTATCTTAGGACTTTGTATTCAGAGTTGATAAATCGACTACCTTCTTTCCTTTCCAATATTTCTTATGAGATCATCCTCGGCGACATAGGTTGATTGCACTAAGGCAACATAACCGGTAATAGTATAAGAACTGAGACCATAATTCATAAAAGTACTTATGCCCGTCTTATACTTCTGCATTCTCCATTCGTCATCCGAAGCTTACATTACCACTTGGTAAAACTGAGACAACTTCTCAAACTTAGCGGTGTATTCTCCCACCGTCATGCCACCTTTCCTGAGGATGCACCGGTTGGAGACTCCGGTCTTGGTCGAGGATTGCATCTTGATCATCCAGTCATAATTCCGCTTATGATGCACTAAGTATTAAGTTGATCAGGCTCAATGTCTCTTAGCATCACAAGTGTAATTACAAAAAGGACTAACAAGGAATCGACTCAACCCTAAACTAAGTCCGACTAGGTCGAACCGCTCTGATACCAACTGTAACACCCCGGTATAATTTATTGATTAAAAATACCAAAGTGAACATTAGTAACACACCAGAGATATATTTCCTGCTTAGACACTGAATATCACTATAAATTTTTCGCTGAATAAAACCCAAACAGTCTTATTTACAACAAGACAATATGGTTCTCAGACCATATATCATCAGCAATTATAGTATTCAGTATCATACAAGAAAGCGGAAGAAAGATATACCTTAAATACATAATGTCTTAATATACAGACAACAAAAGGGAAACAAGCTTAAACATAAAGCTAGGCTATCAGCAACCAATCCGAGCTCAACCTACTCGTGCCTCTTGGATTTCCGCTGTCCCTGTGTCTCTGTAAAACAACAACATTTAAACAGTGAGATACAATCTCAGTGAGTTCTACCGAGACCCCTACTAACTCTCTCGGTTCAATTAAAAATCCTTTTTTAAAATCATCACGACACCGACTGCAATAAAGTGTTAACCCCGGTGAACGTGAACAAACAAAGTGTGGCACCGACTGCAAATCCAGTGCTAATCCCGGTGTATCACACAGTACGACACCGACTGCAAATCCAGTGCTAATCCCGGTGAACGTACAACAAACAAAGTGCGGCACCGACTGCAAATCCAGTGCTAATCCCGGTGTATCACACAGTACGACACCGACTGCAAATCCAGTGCTAATCCCGGTGAACGTACAACAAACTCATGACATAACACCGACTGCAAATCCAGTGCTAATCCCGGTGAACCCCCTTACCAATAGTACATTCTCCTATTGGCACGGAGCCTAGGTTGGGGGAGCATGACTGCCCCGCCTAGTATGTCAAAACATGGGTCGTCACCCAACTCGATATACATATATATACATATATATCTACAGTACTATGAACCCACGGTCCATCAAATCAGACAATCAATGAAACACTTTAATCCACATTTTATAAAAACCAAGTTCACACTCGCAATCTAGTTGACCACTTCTCGACATAATTTTCAATATCAAAAACAGTTCATTTGGCCGTAAAAATAGAATATTCAGTTAGGCCTCTGAATAAGCTTTCCAACGCATCTTAGAACACCTCAATCGGGTTCCCGGATCAAAAGTTATCAATAAAACATATCCGCACACGTATGATATTATTCGGTTTTTCGAGACAATTCCAACTTCGAACTTATTTTACGAAACCCTTTTAAAACATACCCAAAATCATGGCATTATAAGCCTAATATCATTATTAAAGGGTTAGGAAAGGATTGGGAGAGGATTGGAATCGAAACGGAATCATTTTGGGCACTTTGAAATTTTTGGACAGAACAGGGCGCACGGGTCGTGCCCCTGGACGCACGGGTCGTGCTCATTTGACAGCATTGCAAAAATGGCCTGTTTTATGAAAAATTGCTTTCCGATTGATCCCGATACTCGTTCCGCTCAATTCCGATTCTTGTTCCGATCGAAAACAGACCAAACAACCAACAAAATAGACCCAACTAGAACCACACAATCAATCAACCCAATCAAAAACTCAATCAAAACGGATTTTATCAAAAACGACATATTTTCCAATTAACGGTTTTTAAGTCAAAATCTTTCGAAATCAAATCACCAAAAATTCCATTTCAACGCAACACAACTCGAGACTCGCTCCGATCGATTCCTAATCCGAAACAGACAATATCCAGAAATATTCCAGTCCAGCGAAAGCGATAAAACAGTTAATTAATAATTCGAAACATAAAATCCTAAACGTGAGTAAAACTCACCCTTGAAGCGTGAACCACGTACGACCGGATCCACCGAGTAACCACACGAACATTCCCCGCTCCGGCGACATCCAATCCGCTTCCAAAGCTTTCCACTCGATCGCGAAACCTCATGTTGACCGAAATACCGATTTCCCCGAAATTCTCCACGGACACTATTCATCATCTTCCTCCTCTAACCTCCATGACACTATTCACCAAAACCCCAAATCACCCAACTCGCTTCCAATCTTTCAATCGAACCTCAATCAGCGATCCATCATCCTTGGGCTCGCTCCTAACCGAACCTAAACCTTCAAAACCAACCCAAAATCGGATTTCCCACAAAAGCTCCAAAAAAACGAAAATGGCCAAGTGAGAGAGAGTGAGCTGATCGTCACGAAATTGGTACCAAAACGAAGAGGAAGTAGCGATGAACATTTTTCGTGTTGGACGGAAGTCGTTTCGGCGGAGTCTCTCACTCCCTCTTCTCTTCTCCCTCACGCCATCTCTCTCTTTTTCTCTTCTTTCTCTCTTTTCTTCTCTCTGTTTCTCAGTTTCCTTTCCTTTCTCTTTTTAATTCTTTCTTCTCCTTTCACACGCACACACATACACATAATTATATATTTATTTAATATTTAAGTTGCAACGCGGTCAAATTACCATATCGATCGAAATCTCTTATTTCGATTCCAAAACTTCCTTGGTCCGTATTATCCGGTTAACGATCCGATGACAACAATTAAATAATTTTAGCACCCGATAAATTTACCAGTCGAGTACTAAATTGGTTTAATTGGGTTAACACCCAAATAATTCCATTAATTATTTTGGGGATGTTACACTCACAAATCGATTCTCATGATTTAACAAAGCAAAGAATCGATTCTTTCATGATTTAACTAAGTGCATAATCGATTCCTTATCCTAGATCTAATCAAGCATGAAATCGATTTTCCATCTTAGGCTAATCAGGCACACAATCGATTTCTACAATTCTTCATTTCACTCAACGGTCATATTTTCTATACGCCTATAAATAGCAGCCTCACTCTTCACTTTCAAAAAATGACTCACTCTTGCAATCTGAGATCTATCATTCTTCTCATCACTCTCACTACTCTTACACTTGCATATATTTTATTTTGAGAGCTTTATATTTCACATAGTTTGATATTGTATTACTGTGCTTCAACTTGTTTTATCCACACTACTGAGTGTGCTATCAAATCTTTTTCTTCTCATTTGTTGGGTGTGATCCCAAGGTATTCAAGAGAGGTGATATCTCTTGGTGTTTTCTAGAGAGGTGATATCCCTAGGTTTTAAAGGTTTTACATAGGGAGGTGATATCCCGGTATTGTAAGTTCTCTTGTTGTAAAGGTTTCTAGCTGAACCTGTTTTAAAAGCTAGTGATTAGTTGAAATCCCTTGGAGCATTCCTCGGGGACTGGACGTAGGCCTGTGGTTTGGCCGAACCAGTATAAATCTCTTTGTGTCATCTTCTATCCCTTCATCTCTTTAATTTCCTTGCTAGTTATTTTCATTGTCTTATTATTGTTATTTCAATTCAAACTCTCTTAAGCACTTTATTTGATCAAAATCTTTTTAAGAGTTTAATTTTAATTGCTATTTTTTAAATTCACAATTCACCCCCCCTCTTGTGTTTGAAATCTCTTGGTCAACAAGTGGTATCAGAGCTAGACTCTTGGTCAAGACTAACTGTCTCAAGAGGCAAGATGACTTCAAATGACTCCTTAAACAGACCCCCATCTTTCAATGGTGAAGGGTATGACTATTGGAAAACAAGAATGAAAATTTTCATTGAGGGAGTAGATTGTGATATTTGGGATGCTGTCATAAATGGTCCATTTGTTCCCAGTCATCTTGTTAATGATGAAATGGTGAACAAACCTAGATCTCTTTGGACCAAAGAGGAAAAAGAAAAGGTTCAATACAATTTGAAAGCTAAGAACATCATCACAACTGCTTTAAGCATCGATGAGTTCTATCGCGTATCAAATTGTAAAACCGCCAAGGAAATGTGGGACGCCCTCCAAGTGACCCATGAAGGTACTACCGAGGTCAAAAGGGCTAGAATGAACACATTAAGTCATGAGTATGAAGTATTTAAGATGAAACCGGGTGAAACCATCCAAGAACTAAACAAACGTTTCATCCACATAGTTAACCATCTCAGAGGCCTTGGAAAATCCTTCGAAAATGCGGATTTGACCAATAAAGTGCTACGATGCCTAAATAGAAATTGGCAACCCAAAGTGACGGCTATCTCGGAATCAAGAGACATATCCTCTATGGACTTAACTACTCTGTTTGGAAAATTGCAGGAACACAAGCTCGAATTAAATCGACTCATTGAAAGTGAGGAAGGTGAAAAGAAAAATAAAGGACTTGCGCTAAAAGCATGTATCAAAGAAAGTGACACGGAAGATTATGACAGCTCCAGTGAAAGTGATGAAGACATGAGTAAAATGGTTCGAATGTTCAAAAAGTTCATGAGGTATAAAGGTAAACCAAATCCTCAAAGAAAAAATGAGGAAGGAACTTCCTTCAATCCAACATAGTATAAATGTGGTAAGAAGGGGCACATAAAGCCGGACTGTCCTCAAAGTCAAAAATATAGAGATCTTCGAAAGAAATCAAAAAGAAGAAGGGCGTACATCGCTTGGGATGAAAATGATATGGAATCATCCGATGACTCCGAGAATGAGGTAGCAAAACTATGTCTCATGGCAAAGCATGAGGAAGATGAGGTAAACTCCGTTGAAACTGAACTTGATTTAACTTATGATGAATTGCTTAGTATTTGTGAAGAATTAAATAATGAGTCAAGTAAGCTTAGAAAAACTGTTTCCACTTCAAAGAAAACTATTTCCTCTCTTCAATCTAAAATCGAAACTTTAAACAAGGAAATAGAAATTCTTAAAGAAAAACAAATTTCTGTAAGTGAGGTCTCCTCGTGCAACTCTTATGAAAATAAGAAGGAGAGTACTTTCAAATGTGAAGAGTGCAATGTTTTGAAAAATAAAATTGATGATTTGAACAACACTCTTGCAAAATTCACCAGGGGAAGAGATAATCTAAATATCATTTTGGGAAACCAAAGGGGAACTTATGATAAAGCTGGTTTGGGCTATCAACCAAAGAATCATGAAAAATCTTTCAAAAAGTTTTTTAGTCCCAACACAACTTCTAGTAGCCCTTTTACAAAATGTTATTATTGTCGTAGAAAAGGTCATACATCTTCTATTTGTAATGCAAGAAAGAATATTTGTAACACCCCTTTCTACCCGTCACTTTGTTTATAAAAATCAGAGTTTTGAAAAATTTCATTCATAGGGAGTGTTACACATACTCCAATAAAACGTCGCTTATCAAACTTTAAAAACAGTTTAACTCAAAAATCATACGTCCACGTAGCACTCCACAACATCAAAATCTCAAGCCTCATTTAACGTCGCTTATAAAACTCAACATAACAAAACCATCTACGCAGCGGAAACAATAAAACCTAACAAAATGGTCCACATGGACATAATAATCAAAAATCATTAATAGATGCCGAGTTCGTTATCCCCCCTGAGTGCTACGTATCAGAGCATGACGACTCGACTCAAAAAGTGAAGCTAAGACCTTCACTGGGAATCACCTGCACGTTACCAACACGAGGGTAACATTCAAACAGGAAAGGGTGAGCATCATTTCAGTCCATATAATAGAAAATATGATAAGTACTAAACATAGGCTACACACTAGAACAATCAGCATCCAATACACTAAACATCCACATCACAGTCATCACCCCCCATCATTTACAATACTCAACTCATGTCGTGTAAGCTTATGAAAATGCAACCCACTCGCGGGCATATGCATGAGGTACCTTTTCACAAAACGTCGCTTAGCCACTCAGGCCTCATCATCACTTAGCCACTCAGGCTTCAAAACGTCACTGATTTTATGCATATGGGCATGAGACACAATGACATGCACCATTCACAACACACAGCCACACAATTACTCAGATCATAGTCAACAATGTGACCCGTCACTTACCGATTTGCCAAATAAAGGCACAGCACCTGTCATTTCACAATTCACACACAATTCACGTCACTTAGCCTTTTAGGCCTTAACATCGCTTAGCCACCCAGGCCCCAAATGTCACTTACACATAAACATCATTCAACTCAAACATTAGCCACTGAGGGCGAAAACGTCATTTGACTAGCCACTGAGGGCGAAAACATCATTTGACTAACCACCAAGGGCATCCTCGTCATTTACACATCATTATCTACAACTTTGGCCACCAGGGGCAAAACAGTCTTTTACACTTCATAAATAATAGAAATAATAGCCACTAAGGGCGAAACAGTTATTTAACTAGCCCCGAAGGCATCATCGTCAAAATCATCATTTTTGACATTATTTTGCTAAAACTGTCGTTTATACACCAAAAAGGATTTTTTTTTTTTTAAAGAGCTTCATATCATTTTTCAATGTCACTGGGACGGTCACCGGGGACAGCCACTTGGGCGTCCACAAACAGTCAGAAAATAACAATTTTTCATTTTAGAAATTGGACCCATGGATGGACAACGTAAAAAGCTTCACGACACTTTTCGAATCGTTCAAAACGGACGTCTGAGTCAAAAGTTATGATAAAAATAAGTTTGGAAAAAAAATTAGGCAACATCCTGGGAACAGGCGCCTTAGGCGCCCAGGCAACCAGGCAACAAGTGCACAGGCGCCCAGCGCCCAGGCAGCAACAACGCAACGCAACACGGCGCCACAGGCGCCCAGCGCCCAGTCGCGCACAACGCACAACACAACACAGACACGGGCGCCTAGCGCCCAGGCGCGCACAACGCGCAACACGCACAGACACGGGCGCCTAGCGCCCAGGCGCGCCCCCACGCGCAACAACACACAGCACAGGCGCCCAGCGCCCAGCACAGGCGCTTAGCGCCCAGAAACCAGCAACCAACCCAGAATTTTGTCCAACTCTTTTTAACACTAAAATTTGTTTTCTTCACAATTTTAAAGCGTAAAAACCCCAATTTTTCCAGCCACTAAAAACGCATTTATCTCATTCAAAATCACCCCAAACTCAATTTATCAAATTCAATTAAACACAACAACACCACTAACACCATCATAGCGCCCTAGGCGCCCAAACCCCTACAACCCTTATGCGACTTCACTTCCAACAAATCAAACGCATAGATCAACATTATAATTCTCATCACATACGCATAATACCATCAATAAGGCGAAATCATAGATCACAACCAAGCAAGGAATTAAAATCGCATTATTCTCATAACAAACATATATGAACGTAAACATCAAGAACATCAAGAACGCAAAGAGCATCAAGAACATCATGGAATCTAGGAGAAACCTTAGATCTAGGGCCTATCATAGAATGTATTAGATGGAAGGATAGAGCTCCCCTAACCTTTTCAAGAAGAATTCGATGCCTAGGATGCAGTCACCTACAGATCCACAGCAACAACGGAGATCCCCTCTTCTTTGCTCTTCGAATTCCTCTCTTCCTTCTTCTCTTGGCCGCCTCCTTGCTCTCTCTCTATCTCACGCTCTTTTCTTTCTTTCTTGTTTTCTCTTCTGATTTCGCAAAATGGCCACAAACCCTAGCCCCCAACTAACAATCCACTTCGCCTACATTGTGGATCATGGGCTTGGGCTTTCCACTTAAGCCCAAGTCATGCAAGTGGCGCCTCCACTCCCTCCTAATACCACCAAAATAAATAAAATTCTAATTAATCACATTATATCAAATAATTTAATTTAAATCCCCCAATTACTTAATTAATAAATTAATTAAATAATTTTAGGGTGTTACAACTCTCCCCCACTTAGAATATTTCGTCCTCGAAATTTTACCTGATCAAACAACTCTGGGTAGGATTCTCGCATCTTGCTCTCCAGCTCCCAAGTCATACTCTCGCCGGCAGCTCCTAGCCAGACCACTTTCACCAATGCAATCTCTTTGCCTCTAAGCGCCTTCACTTCACGATCCTCAATCCGTACGGGCATCGTCTCCACAGTGAGATTATCCCGCACCTCTACATCGTCCATATGGATCACATGAGATGGATCCGAAACATACTTCCGAAGTTGGGACACGTGAAACACGTCATGCAAATTCGAAAGATTTGGCGGTAAAGCCACTCTATAAGCCACATTTCCGATTCTTTCAGAAATCTGATAAGGACCAACAAATCGAGGAGTGAGCTTCTTTGACTTCAACGCTCGACCAACACCGGTAATAGGAGAAACCCTCAAGAACACATGCTCACCCTCCTGAAACTCTAAATCCTTCCTCCGCTTGTCATGATAACTTTTCTGACGACTCTGCGAAGCCTTCATCTTCTCACGGATCATCTTGATCTTCTCTGTAGTCTCCCGCACAATCTCCGGACCCAACACTACACTTTCTCCCGACTCATACCAACATAACGGCGTCCTACACTTTCGACCATACAATGCTTCAAACGGTGCCATCCCAATGCTGGAATGGTGACTGTTGTTATAAGTAAACTCAATCAACGCAAGGTAGGAATCCCATGAACCCCGCTGTTCCAATACACAAGCCCTCAACAAATCCTCTAACGACTGAATTGTCCTCTCTGACTGACCGTCTGTCTGGGGATGATACGCCGAACTCATTTTTAACTTAGAACCCAATTCTTTCTGCAAACTCTTCCAAAACTCGGAAGTGAACCTCGGATCCCTATCTGACACAATACTCTTCGGAACACCGTGCAGCCTCACAATTTCTTTGACATATACCTCTGCCAACCTCGACACCGGATAGGTGATATTAATAGGAATAAAATGAGCAGACTTCGTTAACCTATCAATGATCACCCAAATAGCGTCATGACCCTTAACTGTATTCGGTAACCCCGTCACAAAATCCATCGCTATGCTATCCCATTTCCACTCTGGGACTTCCAATGGTTGTATTAACCCTGCTGGCTTCTGGTGCTCGACCTTCGACTTCTGACAGGTCAAACAGGCATACACGAACTGTGCCACATCTCTCTTCATACCATACCACCAAAACATCTTTTTCAGATCTTGATACATTTTCGTCGCTCCAGGATGGATACTCAACTTGCTACGATGACCTTCCTCTAAAATTGCCTTTCTCATCTCTTCATCGTCTGGAACACAGATCCTACCCCGGAACCTCAACACGCCACTGGAATCTAATTTGAAATCTTCACCTTCAGACTGACCGACCCCATTAATTAAATCCACCAGCTTGACATCTGCCTTCTGAGCTTCCCTGATGCTGCCCAGGAAATCATTATCGATCCTTAACATTCCCAGCTTGACACTGCGAGGTGTCAATTTACAAACCAAACTCAAATCTCTGAATTCTTCGATCAACTCTAATTCTTTCACCATCATTGCCGACATATGCAAAGACTTTCTGCTTAAAGCATCAGCCACGACATTAGCCTTGCCGGGATGATAATTCAAACCAAAGTCATAATCCTTCAAGAGTTCCAACCACCGGCGCTGTCTCATTTTCAACTCTTTTTGATCGAACAGATACTTTAGACTCTTATGATCACTGAACACTTCGAACCTCGAACCATAAAGGTAGTGCCTCCAAATCTTGAGCACAAAAACCACAGCAGCCAACTCCAAATCATGCGTAGGGTAATTTTTCTCATGAATCCGCAACTGCCTCGACGCATACGCAACGACTTTCCTATCCTGCATCAACACACCACCGAGACCCATCTTCGAAGCGTCACAATACACAACGAACGGTTCCTCTGGATTAGGCAACGTCAAAACAGGCGACGTCGTCAATCTCTTTTTCAGTTCCATAAAACTTTCCTCACACCGAGCATCCCAAACAAAAACTTTACCCTTGCAGGTCAACTGAGTCAACGGAAGGGCCAACTTGGAAAAACCCTCGATGAACCTCCTGTAGTACCCAGCCAAACCCAAAAAGTTTCTAATCTCCTTTACGGACTTCAGAGACTCCCACTCCAATACTGCTTCTACTTTTGCCGGATCAACCGCAATACCATTACCAGAAATCACGTGCCCAAGGAAACTCACCTCTTTCAGCCAGAATTCACACTTCGACAACTTAGCGTACAACTTTTTCTCTTTTAAAACTTCCAACACTGACTTCAGGTGCTCAGCATGCTCCTCATCTGACTTAGAATAAACTAGAATATCATCTATGAAGATTACCACAAACCGATCTAGGTAATTATGGAAAATACGGTTCATATATTCCATAAATACACCAGGAGCATTGGTCACACCGAACGGCATTACTGAATACTCATAATGCCCATACCTCGTCCTGAACGCTGTTTTCTGGACATCCTCATCCTTTACTTTAATCTGATGATATCCGGACCTCAAATCGATTTTGCTGAAAACACGAGCACCCACTAACTGATCCATCAGATCGTCGATCCTCGGAAGCGGATACTTATTCTTGATAGTTACCTTATTCAACTGACGATAGTCCACACATAACCTCATGCTCCCATCTTTCTTTTTCACTAACAATACCGGAGCTCCCCACGGTGATACACTCGGTCTTACAAACTTCTTCTCAAGCAATTCTTCAAGTTGCGTCTTCAACTCAGACAATTCTGACGCCGACATTCTGTATGGTGCCATAGACACAGGCCTCGTACCAGGTACAAGATCAATCGAAAACTCCACTTCTCTTTCCGGTGGCACGCCCGAAATTTCATCAGGAAATACTTCAGGAAACTCGCGTACTACCTTCAGCTCTTCAATAACAGCCTGACTCTCAGCAGACAACGAAGCCATCAAAGCAAATAACTGAACTCCTTCTTTCTTCAACTTCTTCAGCTGACCAGCAGATATCAAAACGGAACTTTCCTCACCGAAACTAACCGACTTGCTACGACAGTTGATATGAACGTGATTATTCTCTAACCAGTCCATGCCTAGGATTACATCCAGACCTCTCAACGGCAAACAGACAAAATTCACAATAAAGTCCCTGCCGAAGATCGACATGGGACACTGAGAACACACCTGGGACGTAATCACCGACCCCTTCGCAGGAGTATCGACAACCATATCCCCACACATAGCAGATAAAACAAGACCCAATCGTTTACAGCAATCAACAGATATAAAACAATGGGTAGCACCAGTATCAATAAGAGATTTCAGAGAAGTACCATTAATAAAACACGTACCTCTAATCAGACCATCATCATCATCAGGCTCCTCTCCTGCCAATGCAAAAACCTTCCCAGTAGACCTTTCCTTTTTCGGCTTTGTACACTTTGTACTGATATGCCCAGACTCACCACAGTTGAAACACACCACATCTTTGACCTTACACTCAGCTGCCATATGACCCTTTTTACCACAACGGTAGCAATTCCTGTCATCCGACCTGCATGTAGTACTCTTGTGGCCAGGCTTGCCACACTTATAACAGACAATGCTAGCAGGGGCATCTCCCCCACCAGAACCCTTACCACCAGCAGCTCTCTGATAACCCTTACCCGCAGGAACCTCATACGGCTTGCTTCGACTCTGAAACTTGCCCTTTTTCTCAGAAGTAGATTTGTAGCGAGCAGTACTGTCCTCCTCGAAGATCCTGCAACTGTCAACCAGATCTGCGAACACACGGATCTTCTGATAACCAATGGCCTGCTTAATATCAGGCCTTAATCCATTCTCAAATTTTATGCATTTCGAAAATTCAGCTGTAGCCTCACTGTAGTGTGGATAAAATTTTGCTAGTTCCACAAATTTTGCCGCATAGGCAGTCACAGACATACCACCCTGCTTCAGCTCTAAAAACTCTATCTCCTTCTTCCCTCGGACGTCTTCAGGAAAATACTTCCTCAGAAATTCCCTGCTGAATACCTCCCAAGTAATCTCTTCCTGCACAGCCTCTAACCTCTGCCTAGTAGCCAACCACCAGTCGTCGGCCTCCTCGGCTAACATATGGGTACCAAAGCGGACCTTCTGCTCAACAGTACAGTTCATCACCCTGAAAATCCTCTCGATCTCCTTCAGCCAAGCCATAGCACCATCTGGATCATATTTGCCCTTAAAGGTGGGCGGATTCTCTCTCTGGAAGGTTGTCAGACTTCGAAAACCAGCATTATCTCCAGCATTCTGCTGACCCTGCATCGCCTGAGCCATAGCTTGCAATGCAGCAGCAAGAGCAGCGTCGTCTCGTCTGGCCATTCTAGCACTGCAACAGAAAACAGAATTCAGAAACGAGTAACAAACTCAATGTTACTCAACACGACGACTCAACTACCGGCCGGACAGACCGAACTGCTCTGATACCACTAATGTAACACCCCTTTCTACCCGTCACTTTGTTTATAAAAATCAGAGTTTTGAAAAATTTCATTCATAGGGAGTGTTACACATACTCCAATAAAACGTCGCTTATCAAACTTTAAAAACAGTTTAACTCAAAAATCATACGTCCACGTAGCACTCCACAACATCAAAATCTCAAGCCTCATTTAACGTCGCTTATAAAACTCAACATAACAAAACCATCTACGCAGCGGAAACAATAAAACCTAACAAAATGGTCCACATGGACATAATAATCAAAAATCATTAATAGATGCCGAGTTCGTTATCCCCCCTGAGTGCTACGTATCAGAGCATGACGACTCGACTCAAAAAGTGAAGCTAAGACCTTCACTGGGAATCACCTGCACGTTACCAACACGAGGGTAACATTCAAACAGGAAAGGGTGAGCATCATTTCAGTCCATATAATAGAAAATATGATAAGTACTAAACATAGGCTACACACTAGAACAATCAGCATCCAATACACTAAACATCCACATCACAGTCATCACCCCCCATCATTTACAATACTCAACTCATGTCGTGTAAGCTTATGAAAATGCAACCCACTCGCGGGCATATGCATGAGGTACCTTTTCACAAAACGTCGCTTAGCCACTCAGGCCTCATCATCACTTAGCCACTCAGGCTTCAAAACGTCACTGATTTTATGCATATGGGCATGAGACACTATGACATGCACCATTCACAACACACAGCCACACAATTACTCAGATCATAGTCAACAATGTGACCCGTCACTTACCGATTTGCCAAATAAAGGCACAGCACCTGTCATTTCACAATTCACACACAATTCACGTCACTTAGCCTTTTAGGCCTTAACATTGCTTAGCCACCCAGGCCCCAAATGTCACTTACACATAAACATCATTCAACTCAAACATTAGCCACTGAGGGCGAAAACGTCATTTGACTAACCACCAAGGGCATCCTCGTCATTTACACATCATTATCTACAACTTTGGCCACTAGGGGCAAAACAGTCTTTTACACTTCATAAATAATAGAAATAATAGCCACTAAGGGCGAAACAGTTATTTAACTAGCCCCGAAGGCATCATCGTCAAAATCATCATTTTTGACATTATTTTGCTAAAACTGTCGTTTATACACCAAAAAGGATTTTTTTTTTTTAAAGAGCTTCATATCATTTTTCAATGTCACTGGGACGGTCACCGGGGACAGCCACTTGGGCGTCCACAAACAGTCAGAAAATAACAATTTTTCATTTTAGAAATTGGACCCATGGATGGACAACGTAAAAAGCTTCACGACACTTTTCGAATCGTTCAAAACGGACGTCTGAGTCAAAAGTTATGATAAAAATAAGTTTGGAAAAAAAATTAGGCAACATCCTTGGAACAGGCGCCTTAGGCGCCCAGGCAACCAGGCAACAAGTGCACAGGCGCCCAGCGCCCAGGCAGCAACAACGCAACGCAACACGGCGCCACAGGCGCCCAGCGCCCAGGCGCGCACAACGCACAACACAACACAGACACGGGCGCCTAGCGCCCAGGCGCGCACAACGCGCAACACGCACAGACACGGGCGCCTAGCGCCCAGGCGCGCCCCCACGCGCAACAACACACAGCACAGGCGCCCAGCGCCCAGCACAGGCGCTTAGCGCCCAGAAACCAGCAACCAACCCAGAATTTTGTCCAACTCTTTTTAACACTAAAATTTGTTTTCTTCACAATTTTAAAGCGTAAAAACCCCAATTTTTCCAGCCACTAAAAACGCATTTATCTCATTCAAAATCACCCCAAACTCAATTTATCAAATTCAATTAAACACAACAACACCACTAACACCATCATAGCGCCCTAGGCGCCCAAACCCCTACAACCCTTATGCGACTTCACTTCCAACAAATCAAACGCATAGATCAACATTATAATTCTCATCACATACGCATAATACCATCAATAAGGCGAAATCATAGATCACAACCAAGCAAGGAATTAAAATCGCATTATTCTCATAACAAACATATATGAACGTAAACATCAAGAACATCAAGAACGCAAAGAGCATCAAGAACATCATGGAATCTAGGAGAAACCTTAGATCTAGGGCCTATCATAGAATGTATTAGATGGAAGGATAGAGCTCCCCTAACCTTTTCAAGAAGAATTCGATGCCTAGGATGCAGTCACCTACAGATCCACAGCAACAACGGAGATCCCCTCTTCTTTGCTCTTCGAATTCCTCTCTTCCTTCTTCTCTTGGCCGCCTCCTTGCTCTCTCTCTATCTCACGCTCTTTTCTTTCTTTCTTGTTTTCTCTTCTGATTTCGCAAAATGGCCACAAACCCTAGCCCCCAACTAACAATCCACTTCGCCTACATTGTGGATCATGGGCTTGGGCTTTCCACTTAAGCCCAAGTCATGCAAGTGGCGCCTCCACTCCCTCCTAATACCACCAAAATAATTAAAATTCTAATTAATCACATTATATCAAATAATTTAATTTAAATCCCCCAATTACTTAATTAATAAATTAATTAAATAATTTTAGGGTGTTACAATATTGATATGAATGACAAATGGAAGTGGATTCCAAAGGGCACAATTCCCAAGACTATACCAAAAGGACCCAAGATGATTTGGGTACCAAAAGCCAAAAATTGATTTTGTGTTGTAGGTGTGCTTGAAAGCCAAAAGCTAAAAGTGGTATCTAGATAGCGGCTGTTCAAAGCACATGACAGGAGACTAAAAGAAGTTCTCTCATTTAGCTCCAAAAAGAAGCGGACTTGTGTTTTATTGTGACAATACAAAAGGTAAAATTAGTGCCGCCGGCACTATTGGTAAGAAACCAAATCCTGTTTTGAAAATACACTGTTAGTTGAAGGCTTGAAGCATAACTTGCTAAGTATTAGTCATCTGTGCAACAAAGGTAATAAGGTTGTGCTTAATTCTTATACTTGTCTTATGATTGAAATTACTATGCACTCGTTATTACTCTCGATATACATGGACCTTATTTATTCTTTTCATAAAAATGACGCTTTTGATGCTTTTCGAAAATTTGATAAGATCATTGCATCTATCCGAAGTAATCACGGTGGTGAGTTCCAAAATGAGGCTTTTTGAAAATTTTTGCAAATTGTTTTTCACTTATCATTGGAATATATGCCTTGACATGATTTATTTATTTTTCCCGCTTTTTGATAATGCCAAAAGGGGGAGAGTTATGTGATTTGCATGTTTCAGGGGGAGTATTCTTTAAATGTTTGCTTATAGAAAGGGGGAGTATAATCTGCGCTTATCTCTGATATATACACTGTTTCAAAATATTTCTATTCTAACCCTTTCATTGAGCAAATCCCTCCTAAAGATGTTTGTCATCATCAAAAAGGGGGAGAATGTGAATATATGCCTTGACAGGAATAATCTGGTTTTGATGATTGACAAAAGAAGGGTAAAAAGGTCAAGACTGCAAAAAGCGGAAAAATGCAATCAAGCGACAGTCAAGAATTATTTTACTGTTGTGTGTGTTTAGGATATTATTGTAAGTGAAAATAAAGCTCTCAAATATAAAATAAATCACACACTCACAAATGTTTTTCATATAAATAATTTTGCATGAAAATATTTTTAAACAAATCCCATGCATGCATAATTTAATAGGACAAGCACACATGATATTGAAATGATTTTTGGAAAGCATATAATCGATTTATAGCTTTTTCAAATGGCCATAAAATCAATTTTCAAGCTCTCTCAAAAGGCCAAGCATCGATTTCTTATATCATATGTTAAAGCATGAAATCGATTTTCAAGCTCTCTTAAAAGCCAAAAATCGATTTTTAAATCATATGTTAAAACATGAATCGATTCCTTTCCTTTTCATTCCACTTAAGAATCGATTCCTTCTCCTTTTTATTCTACTTCATAATCGATTCCTTTCCTTTTCTTTTGAGGCTCACAAATCGATTCTCATGATTTAACAAAGCAAAGAATCGATTCTTTCATGATTTAACTAAGTGCATAATCGATTCCTTATCCTAGATCTAATCAAGCATGAAATCGATTATCCATATTAGGCTAATCAGGCACACAATCGATTTCTACAATTCTTCATTTCACTCAACGGTCATATTTTCTATACGCCTATAAATAGCAGCCTCACTCTTCACTTTCAAAAAACGACTCACTCTTGCAATCTGAGATCTATCATTCTTCTCATCACTCTCACTACTCTTACACTTGCATATATTTTATTTTGAGAGCTTTATATTTCACATAGTTTGATATTGTATTACTGTGCTTCAACTTGTTTTATCCACACTACTGAGTGTGCTATCAAATCTTTTTCTTCTCATTTGTTGGGTGTGATCCCAAGGTATTCAAGAGAGGTGATATCTCTTGGTGTTTTCTAGAGAGGTGATATCTCTAGGTTTTAAAGGTTTTACATAGGGAGGTGATATCCCGGTATTGTAAGTTCTCTTGTTGTAAAGGTTTCTAGCTGAACCTGTTTTAAAAGCTAGTGATTAGTTGAAATCCCTTGGAGCATTCCTCGGGGACTGGACGTAGGCTTGTGGTTTGGCCGAACCAGTATAAATCTCTTTGTGTCATCTTCTATCCCTTCATCTCTTTAATTTCCTTGCTAGTTATTTCCATTGTCTTATTATTGTTATTTCAATTCAAACTCTCTTAAGAACTTTATTTGATCAAAATCTTTTTAAGAGTTTAATTTTAAGTGCTATTTTTTAAATTCACAATTCACCCCCCCTCTTGTGTTTGAAGTCTCTTGGTCAACAAGTGGTATCAGAGCTAGACTCCTGGTCAAGACTAACTGTCTCAAGAGGCAAGAGGACTTCAAATGACTCCTTAAACAGACCCCCATCTTTCAATGGTGAAGGGTATGATTATTGGAAAACAAGAATGAAAATTTTCATTGAGGGAGTAGATTGTGATATTTGGGATGCTGTCATAAATGGTCCATTTGTTCCCACTCATCTTGTAAATGATGAAATGGTGAACAAACCTAGATCTCTTTGGACCAAAGAGGAAAAAGAAAAGGTTCAATACAATTTGAAAGCTAAGAACATCATCACAACTGCTTTAAGCATCGATGAGTTCTATCGCGTATCAAATTGTAAAACCGCCAAGGAAATGTGGGACGCCCTCCAAGTGACCCATGAAGGTACTACCGAGGTCAAAAGGGCTAGAATGAACACATTAAGTCATGAGTATGAAGTATTTAAGATGAAACCGGGTGAAACCATCCAAGAACTAAACAAACGTTTCATCCACATAGTTAACCATCTCAGAGGCCTTGGAAAATCCTTCGAAAATGCGGATTTGACCAATAAAGTGCTACGATGCCTAAATAGAAATTGGCAACCCAAAGTGACGGCTATCTCGGAATCAAGAGACATATCCTCTATGGACTTAACTACTCTGTTTGGAAAATTGCAGGAACACGAGTTCGAATTAAATCGACTCATTGAAAGTGAGGAAGGTGAAAAGAAAAATAAAGGACTTGCGCTAAAAGCATGTATCAAAGAAAGTGACACGGAAGATTATGACAGCTCCAGTGAAAGTGATGAAGACATGAGTAAAATGGTTCGAATGTTCAAAAAGTTCATGAGGTATAAAGGTAAACCAAATCCTCAAAGCAAAAATGAGGAAGGAACTTCCTTCAATCCAACATGGTATAAATGTGGTAAGAAGGGGCACATAAAGCCGGACTGTCCTCAAAGTCAAAAATAGAGAGATCTTCGAAAGAAATCAAAAAGAAGAAGGGCGTACATCGCTTGGGATGAAAATGATATGGAATCATCCGATGACTCCGAGAATGAGGTAGCAAAACTATGTCTCATGGCAAAGCATGAGGAAGATGAGGTAAACTCCGTTGAAACTGAACATGATTTAACTTATGATGAATTGCTTAGTATTTTGTGAAGAATTAAATAATGAGTCAAGTAAGCTTAGAAAAACTGTTTCCACTTCAAAGAAAACTATTTCCTCTCTTCAATCTAAAATCGAAACTTTAAACAAGGAAATAGAAATTCTTAAAGAAAAACAAATTTCTGTAAGTGAGGTCTCCTCGTGCAACTCTTATGAAAATAAGAAGGAGAGTACTTTCAAATGTGAAGAGTGCAATGTTTTGAAAAATAAAATTGATGATTTGCACAACACTCTTGCAAAATTCACCAGGGGAAGAGATAATCTAAATATCATTTTGGGAAACCAAAGGGGAACTTATGATAAAGCTGGTTTGGGCTATCAACCAAAGAATCATGAAAAATCTTTCAAAAAGTTTTTTAGTCCCAACACAACTTCTAGTAGCCCTTTTACAAAATGTTATTATTGTGGTAGAAAAGGTCATACATCATCTATTTGTAATGCAAGAAAGAATATTGATATGAATGACAAATGGAAGTGGATTCCAAAGGGCACAATTCCCAAGACTAACCCAAAAGGACCCAAGATGATTTGGGTACCAAAAGCCAAAAATTGATTTTGTGTTGTAGGTGTGCTTGAAAGCCAAAAGCTAAAAGTGGTATCTAGATAGCGGCTGTTCAAAGCACATGACAGGAGACTAAAAGAAGTTCTCTCATTTAGCTCCAAAAAGAAGCGGACTTGTGTTTTATTGTGACAATACAAAAGGTAAAATTAGTGGCGCCGGCACTATTGGTAAGAAACCAAATCCTGTTTTGAAAATACACTGTTAGTTGAAGGCTTGAAGCATAACTTGCTAAGTATTAGTCATCTGTGCAACAAAGGTAATAAGGTTGTGCTTAATTCTTATACTTGTCTTATGATTGAAATTACTATGCACTCGTTATTACTCTCGCTATACATGGACCTTATTTATTCTTTTCATAAAAATGACGCTTTTGATGCTTTTCGAAAATTTGATAAGATCATTGCATCTATCCGAAGTAATCACGGTGGTGAGTTCAAAAATGAGGCTTTTTGAAAATTTTTGCAAATTGTTTTTCACTTATCATTGGAATATATGCCTTGACATGATTTATTTATTTTTCCCGCTTTTTGATAATGCCAAAAGGGGGAGAGTTATGTGATTTGCATGTTTCAGGGGGAGTATTCTTTAAATGTTTGCATATAGAAAGGGGGAGTATAATCTGCGCTTATCTCTGATATATACACTATTTCAAAATATTTCTATTCTAACCCTTTCATTGAGCAAATCCCTCCTAAAGATGTTTGTCATCATCAAAAAGGGGGAGAATGTGAATATATGCCTTGACAGGAATAATCTGGTTTTGATGATTGACAAAAGAAGGGCAAAAAGGTCAAGACTGCAAAAAGCGGAAAAATGCAATCAAGCGACAGTCAAGAATTATTTTACTGTTGTGTGTGTTTAGGATATTATTGTAAGTGAAAATAAAGCTCTCAAATATAAAATAAATCACACACTCACAAATGTTTTTCATATAAATAATTTTGCATGAAAATATTTTTAAACAAATCCCATGCATGCATAATTTAATAGGACAAGCACACATGATATTGAAATGATTTTTGGAAAGCATATAATCGATTTATAGCTTTTTCAAATGGCCATAAAATCAATTTTCAAGCTCTCTCAAAAGGCCAAGCATCGATTTCTTATATCATATGTTAAAGCATGAAATCGATTTTCAAGCTCTCTTAAAAGCCAAGAATCGATTTTTAAATCATATGTTAAAACATGAATCGATTCCTTTCCTTTTCATTCCACTTAAGAATCGATTCCTTCTCCTTTTTATTCTACTTCATAATCGATTCCTTTCCTTTTCTTTTGAGGCTCACAAATCGATTCTCATGATTTAACAAAGCAAAGAATCGATTCTTTCATGATTTAACTAAGTGCATAATCGATTCCTTATCCTAGATCTAATCAAGCATGAAATCGATTATCCATCTTAGGCTAATCAGGCACACAATCGATTTCTTCAATTCTTCATTTCACTCAACGGTCATATTTTCTATACGCCTATAAATAGCAGCCTCACTCTTCACTTTCAAAAAACGACTCACTCTTGCAATCTGAGATCTATCATTCTTCTCATCACTCTCACTACTCTTACACTTGCATATATTTTATTTTGAGAGCTTTATATTTCACATAGTTTGATATTGTATTACTGTGCTTCAACTTGTTTTATCCACACTACTGAGTGTGCTATCAAATCTTTTTCTTCTCATTTGTTGGGTGTGATCCCAAGGTATTCAAGAGAGGTGATATCTCTTGGTGTTTTCTAGAAAGGTGATATCTCTAGGTTTTAAAGGTTTTACATAGGGAGGTGATATCCCGGTATTGTAAGTTCTCTTGTTGTAAAGGTTTCTAGCTGAACCTGTTTTAAAAGCTAGTGATTAGTTGAAATCCCTTGGAGCATTCCTCGGGGACTGGACGTAGGCCTGTGGTTTGGCCGAACCAGTATATATCTCTCTGTGTCATCTTCTATCCCTTCATCTCTTTAATTTCCTTGCTAGTTATTTTCATTGTCTTATTATTGTTATTTCAATTCAAACTCTCTTAAGCACTTTATTTGATCAAAATCTTTTTAAGAGTTTAATTTTAAGTGCTATTTTTTAAATTCACAATTCACCCCCCCTCTTGTGTTTGAAGTCTCTTGGTCAACATATATATATATATATATATATATATATATATATATATATATATATATATATATATATATATATACTAGTGACCTTTTTATATAAACATCTTTTACAAAATTATAGTTGTTCTGTACCGAGCAGCTTTTTGGTCGCGTGCTGTTGGTAGGTCTCTTGCTGTCCTGGCAGGAGGTCAGTGAGCGCCCGGGGGTACCTGCAAGCCACTCCGACGCTCAAGTCAGTATATCGAATATATGAGTGAAGGTACTAAGGATTAGAGATTGAACCTTTTTTAGGGCAAAGTTTGCCTGTATTCATAGGAAATCGTGTCCTTGTGTGGATCGTTGGATGGGTAGAGTCGATCTTGACCGTCCAAGCATGTTGGGCTCGCATGAGGTGGATATGGGCTGAATCGGTTCGGCTGATCCATATCACTTGCTAGATGCACCTCCTGGTTTTGCTAATGGGACCCCTGGGTCCGCTCCAGAACAGTTGCCCCCCAAGCCGAAATTATTCTTGAGGATGGTCTTGGCTTGACGGATTTTCGTCGGCTCGTCGGATTTGTGAAGTTGCAGGGAATATTTCCTTAGTGATGACTGCACTTTCGGGTCCTCTCCCTCACCTAGTTGATCGACTTATATATAAGTGAGTGAAAAGTTTCGCTGAGTAGTGAGAAAAAACTTTTTCAAGGGCGCCTGCTTGGTGAGGAAGATTGGGTCCCCGAAGCACCTTTTTGGAAGGAAGGCAGACGAGCGGATCCTCTGGCTCTGACACCTCTTCTTGGTAAGTGTTTAGCTTCAATTTCGTTAATGGCCCCCGTGGGCACCTCGGGCACCGTTTGGTGAGATGGAGGGTGGCGCCCTCAAGGGTGCCTTGTGATGGGCGAGTTGCAAAATGGAGGGTGGCGCCCCCAAGGGCGCCTTGTGATGGGCGAGTTGCAAATGGGGGAGTGGCGCCCTCATGGGCGCCTTGTGCTCGATGGTTTGCATGAGAGGGATTGGCGCCCTCATAGGCACCTTACACTTGGTGTTTCGCAAAAGTAGGGGAGTGGCTCCCTCATGGGCGCCTTGTGCTCGATGATTCGCACAAGAGAGGTTGGCGCCCTCATGGGCACCTTACACTTCGTGTTTTGCTCATCGGGGAGTGGTGCACTCATGGGCGCCTTGTGCTCGATACTTTGCATGAGAGAGGTTGGCGCCCTCATGGGCGCCTTGTACTTGGGATTCGCAAACATGGGAGTGGCGCCCTCATGGGTGCCTTGTTGTTTGATGATGCGCCAAGATGGGGTGGCGCCCTCTTGGGCGCCTTGTGGTTGATGTTTGGTGAAACAAGGAGTGGCGCCCTCATGGGCGCCTTGTGGTAGGTGATTGGCGAGAGGGGATCTGGCGCCCTCATGGGCGCCTTGTGTTAACTGGTTTTGGCGCCCTTCTAGGCGCCCTCTAGGGCGTTGGTTCCGACTTTAGATTTTGTATCTCCTTGTTTGTTGTTGTTCTGTCGCTTATTTTGACTTGCTTTTTTGATTTGATATTTTCAGGTTCAGCTTGCCACCTAGGGGACTTGTCTTTTTCCCGATTGTTTGCCCGACCTTGCTGCTTCTCTATCACTTAGTAATTGTGGTGACACTTAGTTTCTTTTCTTAGCCTCTTAGCTTTCGATTTCGTCTCGTTTCTTTGAAGCCTCCCACCTCGGGATAGGGTGTTGTTTGACTGGTAATTAACCATTTGTGTTGCCCCCTGTCCATCAGTTTGGGAGATGGTGAGGATGATGGAGACAGCCTTGACACATGGGGTGTCGACCTCATCCCGGTAGTCCTTTTTGGGTGATCTCTTGGAGCTTTTAACTTATTCTTTGAGGTGGTCTTTTAAGCTTGTTGTACTATGTAGGGGTGAATGAAGAAGGGAATCGGTTTATCTTGGATAAGAACCGGCTTCAGGTGGACCTACATGGAGCGTTGGAAACCGCTTGCCAAAGTGCCGGAGTGCTAAGTCATTCTGATGTTGGCGCCTTGTGTCAAAGTGCTCTTGCCAGGCGCCCTCCTGGGTTCTAGGCGGGGGGACTGTCAGATATCATCCCAATAGTGTTGACTTCGATGTGCTTACCCCCTAACCATTTCTCTTTGGTTGATTTGCTTTTCACCTGTACTTTTTCTTTTATTTGCTGGATTTTGCCTTATAGGATTTTGCTGTTTCGATGATGACTTCTATGCCATACATGATTTTATCTTTATTCACCCTTTCTTTTGGCTCGTTGAATTGTGCAATATCTCTTTGTCGTGACCGTGACTCATCTCCTGGTGTTGGCGCCTCCGTGGGCGCCTTGAGCCACAGTGCTAAGTTCTGCCGTTGGCACCCTCCTGGGCGCCTTGCTAGACGTCTGTTTGTTCCTAAGAGTTGGTACCCTCCTGGGTGCCCTTGGTGTTGTTCCCTGCGTGCGTGCGCTGGGTGTCTTTTCGTGGAGCAGATTTTGCAAGGCAGGGTTCGGTGCTCCTGTGGGTGCCTTACTGCATAGTGTTGACTACCCCGTTGCGAAGGATTTGCTTTCAGACTTCCCCCTTGCTAGGCGCCCCTCTGCTGGGCGCTGCTTGCTCCTGCCAGGCGCCCTCACGAGCGCTGGTTGCTTCTACCAGGCACCCTCATGGGCGCCCTCCTGGTCCTGCAAGTCGCCCTCATGGGCACTGGCTGCTTCGGCCAGGCGCCTTCATCGGCGCTGGTTGCTTCTGCCAGGCGCCCTCTTGTGTGCCGACTTGTGTAGACGCGTGCTTGGCACTTTGCTTTATTTTTTTATGCTGCTCATCTTGTCTCTTAGCCTGCTTTTCTTGCTTGGTGCCGAGGGGAATTGCTTCTCTTGTCCTTACCATTACCTCGTTGACATTTCCACGAGTTTTACCGCTTCTAAATTACTACCAAGGTGATTTGGGCTGTCCTTCAGCTTGTATTTCTAGCTTTTTTGTGTTTGAGCACGTCTTGTTTTGTTGAAGTGTTTCGAGCTGGTGATGAGAGTTCTTCAAAGAAGATGCAGCTTGAGGGTTTTTATGGTTATCTTCGAGGTGCAGCGTCGTCTGGGCAAGTGTACTCAGATAACCAGCATGATTGGAGGTTCAAGTATTTTTACCTCGTTCCCTCTAGTGAGAAGGCCGTTGACAGCATGGGCTTCTTTGATGAACAAGGGCGTCTGGTTCGGGATAAGTTTCGCCTTGCTTATTTTACGTTATATCCACATTTCCTTTGTCTTGCTTATTTTTCATGCTTCTGAACGTATCATCTCCTATCGCCTCGTTGCAATGTTATCTTTGTCAGGAGTTTATCAGAACCGATCCGATTTAAATTCTCCACTAGAGGTTGCCACATTTGCGATGCCGCTTCGCCCATCTAGGGACTCTGACAGGAGTTTATCAGAATCGATCCGAACTTAACTCACCCATCAGAGGTTGCGGCCTTTTTTCGATATGCCGCTTCGCGCCTTAGGTCCCTAACAGGAGTTTATCAGAATCTATCCGAATTTAACTCACCCATTAGAGGTTGCGACATTTGCGATGCCGCTTCGCCCATCTAGGGACTCTGACAGGAGTTTATCAGAATCGATCCGAACTTAACTCACCCATCAGAGGTTGCGACCTTTTTGATATGCCACTTCGCGCCTTAGGTCTCTAACAGGAGTTTATCAGAATCTATCTGAATTTAACTTACCCATTAGAGGTTACGACATTTGCGATGCCGCTTCACCCATCTAGGGACTCTGACAAAAGTTTGTCAGAATCGATCCGAAGTTAACTCACCCATCAGAGGTTGCGACATCTCTTGATAGCCGCTTCGTGAACCGAGTAGGTCGACTCGTGCCTTGGTTCTGCCTGGTTGCCTGGTCCCCTGTTGAAGAGTCGGGACTTGGCTTTCAGACCACCTCTTGCCAGGCGCCCTCATGGGCGCTGGCTGCTCCTTATAGGCGCCCTGCCAGGCGCCCTCCTGGGCGGCGGCTGCTTCTGTATTGGGCGCCAGTTTCTCTTGGTTTTTTCTATGGTGCTAGAGCAAAAACTGTGATTTGCGAAACAATATCTTGAACCGTGCAGGCTCTGATAAATGGTAGTGAGTTAGAGTAAAACTTGTACTTGTAACATGATGCCTGTTGAATTACAAGAGTACAATTTCGTTTAGTAACATCCCAAGTTGTTACATTGGTTTAACATTTTTTGTCTTTGTTCACACAATAAACTTTCTTAGCTTATCTGTGTTCCAAGTTCTCGGTATTGGCTCCTTGCCCAGGGTTTCCAACTCGAAAGCTCCGTTTTCGGTTTCCGCAATTATTCTGTATGGGCCTTCCCAATTTGGAGCTAACTTCCCTTGGGACCTGTTTTTCAAACCTATGTCAGCCCTTCGTAGGACTAGGTCGCCGACTTCTAAGGTTCTGGGAACCACTTTGTCATTAAATCTTGCAGCAATCTTTTGTTTGATCACCAAATCCTTTAGTGCTCCACAAAGTCCAACTCCTCGCGGAGTCTTTGATCATTGGTCTTCGGGGGGTTTGGGATCTTGGTTCTCCAGTTAAGCTCTCCGATCTCGATGGGTATGACCGCCTCTGTCCCGTATGCCATCCGGAAGGGTGACTCACCTGTCGACGAGTGAGGGGTGGTTCTGTAGGCCCATAGGACATAAGGTAGCTCTTCCGGCCAGCATCCTTTTGCTTCGTCGAGCCTCCTCTTTAAACCTCTTAAAATTACTCTATTGGCTTGTCATACCCTAATTTTGTCCGGCTAATTTAAAGTTTACTAGAAAATCCAAAATATTGTTAATTCTCATTTGTGCGCGTGTGCGATTTTTAATAATGTACACATTTTTCGCGGATCCACATCTCGTTGTGTACAAGCGTTTATTTTGGTGCACGAGCTCGCGTATTCTCATTGCAAACGCGTGTTCTCGTCTCGTCGCGTGCGTATGTTTATTCCTAATAATGTACACATTTTTATTATCATTAGTAGAACATTTTTAAGAAAAAAAACTTTATAAAAAAAATCTGTTTTAGAATTAAATATTATTATTATTATTAATCTTTTTTTTACACATTAAAAATAAAAAAAAATAAAAATTAAAAACGAAAATTAAATAAAAATAAAAAATACAAAGAATTATAAAACTAATAGTGTGCTATTCTAGTGTGTGGTCAAGATTCCCTTTTCATTCTAAATCTCTAGCTTGCCTTTTTTTTACTAAGTTGCTCTGCACATCAACAACATCTCCATCTCTCTACTCTCAATCTCATGTCTAGCATCCATCCTCCAGCCTGTTACACAGCAGAGAAAGTCAAATAAGACAGCTCATATGCCTAAATCGTGAATGAGGCAGAAGCTTGGGAGAAGAAAATTGTGCTCAAAGCACTTTATACATCAAAGCATGAAAACTTGGACAAATACAATCAGAGTTGCTGAGTTGAAATTGACTCCACAAACACATAACCGTACACAAGTTCATCTATAAATACAACTCGTTTTGATCAGGAACAAAAGAGAAAGCAGAACGTTGAGGGACATTCGTTTCTTTTTCAAAGACTGGAACCAGGTTAGTTTTTTTTTTTTTTACTCACTTCCAGAATGCTAAACATATGCTAAATACAATTAGTAGGTTAGTTTGATTTGTTTTTTTTGGGGATGTGGTAGATAATAATAATAATAATAATAATAATAATAATAATAATAATAATAATAATAAGAATAATAAAGAGAAGATGGAGACAGAATACTTACGAGCAAGAAGGATAAAAGCAGGAGCCACCTATAGCTCCGACCGCCGCTAGCGGTGGCCGCTTCTGTCAACACGCTGCCGTCGGACCCCTTTTATTTTCCCCCTCCTTGCGTTCGTGTTTGCATTTGGACGGCCAATCAACGCCGTCGGCTACCATCCTCGCCGTCGCACCCCAAGACAGTCACCACCACCCAAGCCTTCAACCGAAAAAAACCACCCAAACCCAAAGCCGATCCACAGTGTCGAAGCCACGGTCTACTGAGAAGGAGGGGAAAGACCGACTCGTGTAGAGAGAGAGGCGGCGGAGAAGAGAGGAGAAGGGTGGTGGCTCGGTGAAGAGGAAAAACGGCGGTAAGGAAGCGAAGGGGTAGGGTGAGAGAAGGAAGGGGACGGTGCAAAGGGGGTGGGGCGGAGCAAGGAGAGGAAAAAACGGAGTGATGAGAGAGGGAGGGCTGGCCGCAGCAAGGAGAGAGAGAGAGAGAGAAATTTAGGTTTTGGCTAATTGGGGGTGGGGGCGCCGTGTAAGTGGAGAGAGGAAATTTAGGGTTTCTATTTTAGGTTTAGGTATTTATAGTATGGACCTAAGGGCAGTTTGGTCTTTTCACATTTTTTATTTTTCAGACTTCTAGCTGCACCCCCGTTTTTAATTCGCGCGCGCCCCTGTCTTAGGCCCATTTACGTTGACAGGCGCCCAAACACAAAAAAAGAAACAAAAAACAAACTGGGCCTGTTTCCTACACCCCAGTTTTAATAATACAGCCATCCTATTATTTGCACCCCGTTTTACTACTGCACCCCCCAGTTTCTCTTTTTAAATTTTGCTTCTTTCCCCTAAATAAATTTATTTTTTCACAAAATCTTTTTTCCCAAATAACAGATTTTCTTTTCCCTAAATAAGAATCAACTCAATTGCGAAAACTCATTAAATCAAAAACTTTGTTAGTGGTCTTGCGAAGCCTTTGCTTGCATGATTATTAACATTGGAGTGCTAGTGATGGGCACTCTTAGCCTTTGTTAGTTTGTTCATCATGAAGGCTTTCATTTTTTCAAAAGGAGATTTTTACATGCACTTAAGTGGGTTTTAGTAATGATCACCCATAACCCTTGTTAGTTTGATCATTATGAACGCCCTTCACTTTTCAAAGCCAAAGCAAAAAGACTTTCCTTTTCAAGGCTCGTTAGAACTACGTCGCTTTGATTCCCATTTGGGATACGTAGGAGCGAGTCACATTCTCATCAAGCGCAACCATAAAAAAGTTTAGCATTTGCATAATAAAAAGAAAAGAGTTATTTTCATAACAAAAAAGAATCACTTTTGCAAACCAAGATCATTTTTAGAACAAAAACCTTTTCCTTTCTAAAATCATTTTCAACCCATCGTCGCTAGTGGCTAATCAGAACCTTGGTTCGTCTAGCCATTGGTGGCGATGTCTTTCTCCCAAAAGAATAATAAATGATGATCCATCATAACCTTTGTTAGTTTGATCATCACGCAAATCAATCTCTTTCGAAAATCCCTTTCAAAAAAAGATAATAAAAACGAGTTGTTATTGATAGTCCATCAGAACCTTTGTTCGTTTGACTAGCTGTACAACTCTCTTTATGAGTATTTAGTGGTGATTCATCATAGCCTCTGCTAGTTTAATCATTCGCTAATGCTCGTCCTATTTCAAAACTCACTAAAAAAGATAAAAAACAAAAACTTTTCAAAAAGACAAAGAAGAACTACGTAGCTTTGAGTTCTCCATCGCACCGGGAGATACGTAGGAGCGGGCCATGTCCCGTCAAGTGTTTTTTTCTAAAAAAAACCATTTTTCCCCCTTTTTTATAATAAATAAAGATTTTCATTAAGAATTTTTCAATAAGAAGTAGAGAGGCAAAATCAAGTATTTTCAAGTCAACACACTAAAATCACACATTTAATTAAAGGTTCCCTCTCAGTAGAGAGGACGTGTGGGGTGCTAACACCTTCCCTGCGCGTAACCGACCCCCGAACCCTATTCTCTAGTCTCGCAAGACCAATCGCTTTCCAAAAAAGGTTTTCCTAATATTTTCCTTAATAAATATTGGTGGCGGCTTCATTGTTTTTAGAAAAGTTGTAAACGAGGAAAGTTCTCCCTCGGGGACTTTTTCGGGCGCAACAGCTGGCGACTCTGCTGGGGACTAAAAAAAAAGAAAAAAACATTTTTTTAAAAGTGGGTCAAGCCTAATTAATTAAGTGTGGGATTTGTGTGATTGATTCGAATATCTCGTTTTGCCTCTATGCTTTCTTCTCTTTCATACTTTCATGTTGCATTCCTGTGCATTCTTCTTCTTCTCTTTCTATGTTTGCTTTTGTTTAAGGTAATAGATGGTTGCTTCTTTGCTTATATGCTTAGTTCCCTCATGCATTTCCCCTCTCTTATTATGTTCCCTGTAACACCCCCTTTCTACCCTTTTATTTTAGTTAAGAGAATCAGAGTTCAAAAATCATTTTCGATTTCACCACGAGGGTGTCACACATACGTCATAATAAAACCTCAAGTCTCAAATAAAATAGTACGTCGTCAAAGGTGCAATACATAGCACTCCACAATGGGGAGATCTCAAAACATCGAAAACTACGTCATAAAATCCAACGACAACGTAGCGGAAAAGTAAATCAACCCATCAACAGTATAAAAATCTAAGTACATCAACAAAACATCAAATACATTCCCCCCAGGTGCTACGTATCAGAGCATGACGACTTGACTCAAGAAGTGAAGCTAAGACCTTCACTGGGAATCACCTGCACGTTACCAACACGGGGGTAACATTCAAACAGGAAAGGGTGAGCATCATTTCAATCCATATAATAGAAAATATGATAAGTACTAATCGTAGGCTACGCACTAGAGCAATCAGCATCCAAAACACTGAATATTCACATCACAATCATCATTCACATCACTTACAATAACTCATCTCATGTCATGTAGGCATATGAAATGCAACCCACTCGCGGGCATATGCATGAGGTACCTTTTCACAAACGTCGCTTAGCCCTTGAGGCCTCATCGTCACTTAGCCACATGGGCCTCAAAACGTCACTGGGTTTATGCATATGGGGCATGAGACACTATGACATGCACCACTCACGAACACACACATACACAAATACCCAAAAATCATAGTCAACTATGTGACCCGTCACTTACGAGTTTGCTCACAAGAAGCACTGCACCTGTCAAATTCACAATCAACACACAACGTCACTTGGCCCTTTAGACCTTAACATCACTTAGCCTTTCGGGCCTCAAACGTCACTGGGTTTTCATCGTCACTTATACAATAAATATCATCAGCTCAAACAATAGCTACTGAGGGCAAAAACGTCATTTACTAGCCACCAAGGGCATCATCGTCATTTACACGTCATTATAATTAATATTAGCCACTAAGGGCAAAACAGTCATTTACACGTCATTATAAAATAATATTAGCCACTAAGGGCAAAACCGTCATTTAACTAGCCACTAGGGGCATCATCGTCAAAATCTTTCTGAGGATGATACGCCGAACTCATTTTTAACTTTGAACCCAATTCCTTCTGCAAACCCGTCCAGAACTCAGAAGTGAACCTCGGATCCCTATCTGACACAATACTCTTCGGAACACCGTGCAACTTCACAATTTCTTTGACATAGACCTCTGCCAACCTCGACACCGGATAATTGATATTAATAGGAATAAAGTGAGCAGACTTCGTTAACCTATCAACGATCACCCAAATAGCGTGATGACCCTTAACTGTATTCGGCAATCCCGTCACAAAGTCCATCGCAATGCTATCCCACTTCCACTCTGGAACCTCCAACGGTTGCATTAACCCTGCAGGCTTCTGATGCTCAACCTTAGATTTCTGACAGGTCAAACAGGCATACACAAACTGTGCCACATCTCTCTTCATACCATACCACCAAAACATCTTTTTCAGATCCTGATACATTTTCGTCGCTCCAGGATGGATACTCAACTTGCTACGGTGACCCTCCTCTAAAATTGCCTTTCTCATCTCCTCATCATCCGGAACACAGATCCTACCCCGGAACCTCAACACACCACTGGAATCTAATTTGAAATCTTCATCTTCAGATTGACCAACCCCATTAATTAAATCTACTAACTTGACATCTGTCTTCTGAGCTTCCCTGATGCTGCCCAGGAAATCATTATCGATCTTTAACATTCCCAGCTTGACACTGCGAGGTGTCATTTTACAAACCAAACTCAAATCTCTGAATTCCTCGATCAACTCTAATTCCTTCACCATCATTGGCGACATATGCAAAGACTTTCTGCTTAAAGCATCAGCCACGACATTAGCTTTGCCGGGATGATAATTCAAACCAAAGTCATAATCCTTCAAGAGCTCCAACCACCGATGCTGTCTCATATTCAACTCTTTCTGATCGAACAGATACTTTAGACTCTTATGTTCACTGAACACTTCGAACCTCGAACCATAAAGGTAGTGCCTCCAAATCTTAAGCACAAATACCACAGCAGCCAATTCCAAATCGTGCGTAGGGTAATTTTTCTCATGAACCCGCAACAGCCTCGACGCATACGCAACGACTTTCCCATCTTGCATCAGCACACCACCAAGACCCATTTTCGAAGCGTCACAATATACAACAAACGGTTCCTCCGGATTAGGCAACGTCAAAACAGGCGACGTCGTCAATCTCTTTTTCAGTTCCATAAAACTTTCCTCACACCGAGCATCCCAAACAAAAACTTTACCCTTACAAGTCAACTGAGTCAACGGAAGGCCAACTTGGAAAAACCCTCGATGAACCTCCTGTAGTACCCAGCCAAACCCAAAAAGCTTCTAATCTCTGTTGCGGACTTCGGAGCCTCCCACTCCAACACTGCTTCTACTTTTGCCGGATCAACCGCAATACCATTACCAGAAATCACGTGCCCAAGGAAACTCACTTCTTTCAGCCAGAATTCACACTTTGATAACTTAGCATACAACTTTTTCTCTTTCAGAACTTCTAACACTGTCTTCAGATGCTCAGCATGTTCTCCCTCTGACTTAGAATAAACTAGAATATCATCTATGAAGATCACCACAAACCGATCTAGGTAATTATGGAAAATACGGTTCATATATTCCATAAATACACCAGGAGCATTGGTCACACCGAACGGCATCACTGAATATTCATAATGCCCATACCTTGTCCTGAACGCTGTCTTCTGAACATTTTCATCCTTTACTTTAATCTGATGATATCCGGACCTCAAATCAATTTTGCTGAAAACACGGGCACCCACTAACTGATCCATCAGATCGTCGATCCTCGGAAGCGGATACTTATTCTTGATAGTTACCTTATTCAACTGACGATAGTCCACACATAACCTCATGCTCCCATCTTTCTTCTTTACTAACAATACCGGAGCTCCCCACGGTGATACACTCGGTCTCACAAACAGTTTCTCAAGCAATTCTTCAAGTTGCGTCTTCAACTCAGACAATTCCGACGCCGACATCCGGTACGGTGCCATAGACACAGGCCTCGTACCAGGCACAAGATCAATCGAAAACTCAACTTCTCTTTCCGGTGGCACACCCGGAATTTCGTCAGGAAAAACCTCAGGAAACTCGCGTACCACTTTCAGTTCTTCAATAACATCCTGACTCTCAGCAGACAACGTTTCCATCAATGCAAACAGCTGAACTCCTTCTTTCTTCAACTCCTTCAACTGACCAGCAGATACCAAAACAGAATTTTCTTCTCCGAAACTAACCGACTTGCTACGACAGTTGATATGAACGTGATTATTCTCTAACCAGTCCATGCCTAAGATTACATCCAGACCTCTCAACGGCAAGCAGACAAAATTCACAATAAAGTCCCTGCCGAAGATCGACACGGGACACTGAGAACACACCTGGGACGTAATCACCGACCCCTTCGCAGGAGTACCGACAACCATATCCCCACACATAGCAGATAAAACAAGACCCAATCTTTTACAACAATCAACAGATATAAAACAATGGGTAGCACTAGAATCAATAAGAGATTTCAGAGAAGTACCATTAATAAAACACGTACCTCTAATCAGACCATCATTATCATCAGGCTCCTCTCCTGCCAATGCAAATACCTTCCCAGTAGACCTTTCCTTCTTCGGCTTTGTACACTTTGTACTGATATGCCCAGACTCACCACAGTTGAAACACACCACATCCTTGACCTTACACTCGGCTGCCATATGACCCTTTTTACCACAACGGTAGCAAACCCTCTCATCAGACCTGCATGTAGTACTCTTGTGGCCAGGCTTGCCACACTTATAACAGACAATGCTAGCAGGGGCATCTCCCCCACTAGAACCCTTACCTCCAGCAGCCTTCTGATAACCCTTACCCGCAGGAACCTCATACGGCTTGCTTCGACTCTGAAACTTACCCTTTTTCTCAGAAGTAGCTTTGAAATGAGCAGTACTGTCCTCCTCAAAGATTCTGCAACTGTCAACCAGATCAGCGAACACCTGAATCTTCTGATAACCAATGGCCTTTTTAATATCAGGCCTCAACCCATTCTCGAACTTTATGCATTTAGAAAATTCCGCTGTAGCCTCACTGTAGTGTGGATAAAATTTTGCTAGCTCCACAAATTTCGCCGCATAGGCAGTCACAGACATACCACCCTGCTTCAGCTCCAAAAACTCTATCTCTTTCTTCCCTCGGACGTCTTCAGGAAAATATTTTCTCAGAAATTTTCTGCTGAATACCTCCCAAGTAATCTCTTCCTGCACCGCCTCTAACCTCTGCCTAGTAGCCAACCACCAGTCGTCGGCCTCCTCGGCTAACATGTGGGTACCAAAACGGACCTTCTGCTCAACAGTACAGTCCATCACCCTGAAAATCCTCTTGATCTCCTTCAACCAAGCCATCGCACCATCTGGATCATATTTGCCCTTAAAGGTGGGCGGATTCTCTCTCTGGAAAGTAGTCAGACTCCGAAAACCAGCGTTATCTCCAGCATTCTGCTGACCTTGCACAGCCTGAGCCATAGCTTGCAATGCAGCAGCAAGAGCAGCGTCGTTTCTCCCAGCCATTCTGAACTATCACTGCAGCACAAACCAAAAATTCAGAACTAATCTATTGTCATAAGACACTATGACAGGACAACATTGGCCGGACAGACCGAACTGCTCTGATACCACTATTGTAACACCCTCTTTCTACCCTTTTATTTTAGTTAAGAGAATCAGAGTTCAAAAATCATTTTCGATTTCACCACGAGGGTGTCACACATACGTCAAAATAAAACCTCAAGTCTCAAATAAAATAGTACGTCGTCAAAGGTGCAATACATAGCACTCCACAATGGGGAGATCTCAAAACATCGAAAACTACGTCATAAAATCCAACGACAACGCAGCGGAAAAGTAAATCAACCCATCAACAGTATAAAAATCTAAGTACATCAACAAAACATCAAATACATTCCCCCCAGGTGCTACGTATCAGAGCATGACGACTCGACTCAAGAAGTGAAGCTAAGACCTTCACTGGGAATCACCTGCACGTTACCAACACGGGGGTAACATTCAAACAGGAAAGGGTGAGCATCATTTCAATCCATATAATAGAAAATATGATACGTACTAATCGTAGGCTACGCACTAGAGCAATCAGCATCCAAAACACTGAATATTCACATCACAATCATCATTCACATCACTTACAATAACTCATCTCATGTCATGTAGGCATATGAAATGCAACCCACTCGCGGGCATATGCATGAGGTACCTTTTCACAAACGTCGCTTAGCCCTTGAGGCCACATCGTCACTTAGCCACATGGGCCTCAAAACGTCACTGGGTTTATGCATATGGGGCATGAGACACTATGACATGCACCACTCACGAACACACACAAACAAAAATACCCAAAAATCATAGTCAACTATGTGACCCGTCACTTACCAGTTTGCTCACAAGAAGCACTGCACCTGTCAAATTCACAATCAACACACAACGTCACTTGGCCCTTTAGACCTTAACATCACTTAGCCTTTCGGGCCTCAAACGTCACTGGGTTTTCATCGTCACTTATACAATAAATATCATCAGCTCAAACAATAGCTACTGAGGGAAAAAACGTCATTTACTAGCCACCAAGGGCATCATCGTCATTTACACGTCATTATAATTAATATTAGCCACTAAGGGCAAAACAGTCATTTACACGTCATTATAAAATAATATTAGACACTAAGGGCAAAACCGTCATTTAACTAGCCACTAGGGGCATCATCGTCAAAATCATCATTTTGACACTGAGTCGTTAAAACCACTGGTCGTACGCAAAAGAGAGTTTTTAAAGACATCAAAAATATATTTTCATTGTCACAACAACGATCACCGGGAACATCCCCTTGGGGCGCCCCAGCAACCTTCCGAAATAATAAGTTTTTATTTTTAAAAATAGGACACGCAGGTGGACAACTGAAAATGCTTCACAACGCTTTTTGAATCGTTCGAAACGGATGTCTGAGTCAAAAGATACAGCGAAAACAGTTTTTGAAAATATTTCGGGACATCCTGAAAACTGGCGCCATGGGCGCCCAGCGCCCAGGCACCTGGCGCCCAGCAAGGCGCAACACACACACGGGCGCCCAGCGCCCAGCGCCTTGGCGCAACACAAGAACACGCGCACACGGGCGCTCAGCGCCCAGCGCTGGCACCCAGCGCCCAGCGCTACACACGCACACACGCACACGGGCGCTCAGCGCCCAGCGCTGGCACCCAGCGCCCAGCGCTCCAGTCACACACGCACAGCAACACGCACAGCGCCCTTGGCGCCCAGCACAGGGCGCCTGGCGCCCAGAAACAGTACCAGCACCAGATTTTAGCCCAATTTCCGCACAAAACATTATTTTCTCAAAATTTTTCACATGACCAACACAACCCAAAATTCCAACCACCAAAATAAAACTTTATTCACATCATCAAAAATCATTTTTACTCATTATCATCATCAACACTATCGCACCCTAGGCGCCTATGCACACACATATGCGAACCCTCAAGCATCCAACACACCCAATTGAAATTTCATGAACACACAAATGCCATCATCATCAAGCCAAACACATAGATCACATCTTAGGCATGTTCGAACTATAAATCAAACTCGCTTATATATATATATATATATATATATATATATGTAAAATCAACATCAAAAACATATCAAGAACACATCAAGAAATCATGGCATGCATCATGGATCTAGTCTAAACCCTAGATCTAGGACCTATCATGAGATCTATTAGATGGAAGGATAGAGCTCCCCTAACCTTTCAAAGAAGAAGAGCTTGAACCCTAGGAGTAGTCACCTACAGAGCCACAGCAACAACGGTGATCTCCTCTCTCCTTGATCTTCGAAATCCCTCTTCTCCTTCTCCTCTTGTGTTCGACTTCCTCTTCTCTTGGCCGCCCCTTGCTCTCTCTTTCTCACGCTCCTCTCTTTCTTTCTTTCCAATTCGTAAAATCACAAGTGAAAACCCTAGGCAAGACTCCTCACCAAAATGCGCCTAGGTCAAGCCATTGGGCCATGGGCTTCACTTAAGCCCAATCCATTCGAATGCACCTCCTCCTCCTAGCATCACACCACCCCTCAATTAAAACAATTCCAATAAATAATCAAAACCCAATTAAATAAAAGAAATACCTAAATACTTAATTAAATAAATTAATTAAATATTTAGGGTGTTACATTCCCCTCTTCTCAGCTCCCTTTCTGAGGTAAGTAATGTGCTTGTTGTTGGTACCCTAGGCTAGTTGTATTCGAATGATGTTGAACCCTAGGGTAGACGACATGCTATTGTCTGGACTGTCTGGAGTTTTTATTTGCAGGTGGGGTAGTTTTGAGGAAATGCCCTTCGCACACACACACTTGTACCTTGAGATTATACGATTAGAGAAAGAGACCATAACCCAGGTCCGTTAGGCTACCTTAGGATGAGGGGATTCGAGTAGTGGGAGCCCATCAAGACCTTTTGTTCGTTTGGCTACTCACGAAAGTTTCAATCAGAGTCGTGCTCTTTTATGATGCTTTGTATCTAGCAGTTTGCTGCATTTACGGGGATTTTCATGAGAGGGACTGTGGCTCTGATGACCTTTGTGAGGGTGTGAATAGAGCTACATGAGAAGATTATCCCTAGAACACCTTAGATCATAGGTTCTACCCCCTTTTAGGTCACAAGGGCTTTCCAAATTGTGTGCTGCATCGTTGCATTCACTTCAATCAATTTTTCCTTCAGAATTTTCGAAAATCAAAAAAGATATGCTTTTCCTTTTCGCCTATATGAGGTGGCATATAGTGTGAAAATTTTCAAATCACCACCTGTAAATATCCTCTTTCTGCAAAAACACACAAAAAAAAGCATCATTGCATCATTGCATCACTGCATTATCGCATCTTTTGCATTGCATAAAATTCCAATTTTGAAAAAAACCATTCATCTTGCATTCTCTTTCATTACATAAAGATAAAACAAAAAACAATTATCATCTGCATAGTATAAGCATTTCATTTATAATCATGCAAAAAAATCCTCGTCAAGTTCATCCAAGATGAGACATTCATGCATAAGCATCATTTCAAAAAGACACAGTAGAACTACGTAAGCTTTGATTCCCCATTACAATGGGGATACGTAGGAGCGGGTCATACCCCGTCAAGTACATTTTTCTAAAACCTCTTTTTTCAAGTAAATCATTTGCATCTCCAAATAATTTTCAAAATCATGTTCCAAAACTAAAAATAAAAAAAAATGAAAAGTTTCCAATGCATGCATCTTCTCTAAACAAAGAAAAAATAGAAAAGCTCTTCATTTAAAAGCTCAATGAGTAAAAGTGCACCTTCGAATGACGAAGGGTAATATCTCAAATTTGTTTGTGCACTACAAATTTGAGATGTTACTCTACGGTATCGGGGCACTTTGACCCTATCAAGTGGGGTTTGTTTTCAAATAAGAGAATAAGTTTGAGTTAATCAAATGTCGAAGCATTTCAGTATATTGCGTGAAGTATTGAGTCAGGATCCACTCAATGTTTCATGCAAGTTACTCAGAGTAACGACAATTGGTTGCCTCACATCATCATTTGCATACATTCTTGCATTACATAAAACAAAATTTTCAAAAAAGGCAAAAAGCAGAACTTTCAAAGAATCATCATAGTCTTTTCTTTTACCGGGCTACATGAGGTGATGTTCCCCAAATTTCAGTCACCAAACTCGAAAAAATGTTTTCATCTTTTTTTTCATATGCATGTCAAGTCGCATTATCGCCGTCATTTTCATATAAAGACATCATTTGCATGCATTCTCCGCACGTGTGCGTTTCCATTCACTAAGGCTTTTTCCCCTAGTTTTCTCGAAAGATCCAAAAATCGTGTCTTATTAGGAGCGCGTCTCATGCATTATTGTTGTCCTTTTTCACACATTATGAAAAATAATACATTAACCTCTCATTTTGCATGCATTTCCATTCAATAAAAACCATGTCTTCCCACGCATGTTTTTTTTTGTGAGTATCATGCATTTCATTGCACAAAAAATGAAAACAAGAAAGCATCTCATTCATAATCATGAATAAAAATCATCATCAAATTTATTCAAAATGTAGCATTCATGCACCATTTCATTAACCTCATCACTTTGGTTCAAATACATCATTCCTCCATACATGCATCTTTCAAAAAAGGAAGGGGCATGGGCATTTCATACTTTGCCTTGCCTCTAAAAAAAACCATCATTTAGAAAAAAGCATCATTCCTGCATCTTTCATCATTCAAAAGAAAAACGGGGCATCGGCATTTCATATCTTGTCTTGCCTCTGTAAAAATCATTTTGAGAAGAAGCATCATTCTTGCATCATTCATCATCCAAAGATGCACTGGCATTTCATATTTTGTTTTGCATAAAAAGAAAGCATCAAAAAGAAAAAACTTTTAGAATAATCACACTTTTCAAGTGAATATGCTTTCATACATTTCATTTTCATCATGTATACATCATAATGTTTTCGTCCATGCATTGCATACAACAAAAATGTTGTGATGAGAGACGAGATGTTATTGCAAAGTAATCTTTCCTTTTTGGAGAAGTTTACCCTCACTCATTTGCAAACTCAAGGTGTTCTAAGGCACTCAGTTTTTCACATCAATAGCTCATTTGTATTTCCTTCAAAAAAAGGGCATTACATCTCATCCATTCCATGATAAAAGACCGAAACAGTTCATCAAAAAAGTTTTTATATCATGTTAACTCTCTGTGAAGCGTTCTTCTAGTAAGCATGCATGCCAGGTGCAGTTTCTCTTGTTTGAGTCAGTCAATTTCCTTCATTTATCATCATTCCCCATCCAAGTCTAACCCCACCCCGTCCACCCATAAAGCGCATATTCTCTCCTATCAGTGCATACTTGACTTTTTGGTTCATTCTCACTAACACTTTAAGTCTTCCATGCTGGGGCAATTCTGTGATCACTAATTTTCCTTGTCAGTATCATATTCCTTTAGTGCAAGTCTTTCTAAAAAATATATAATAAATAAAAAAGATAAAATAACCTCACTAAGTTGAAAACCCGCAAAGGGCGGCCTAGGCAAAAAAGAGCGCCCGGTGGATTGAAAACTCGCAAAGAGCGGTCCAGGCAAAAATTAGGGCACAAAAAGGGGGAAAATAAAAGAGCAAACACATGAAGATAGATAAATTATTGTCCTAAAGTTAAGTCTTACAGAAATAAGCAATCAGGATTTGAAATGAAATCTGGCCATCTCTCCATACCCTCAAGAACCTAAAATCCCAGAAAGTCCATTCCCTACCCCTCTTAAGCGAAAGATTCAAAATCACAAAAACACCCTTTGTTACCCATCTTAAACCGAGAAAAGCCCAAGATATCCCCATCACTCTGGGCGAGGGTTAATTCCACATCAAAAATGGTATATCATTTCCAAGTCAAAAGGAAAGGAAATTCACAAAAGGAGGGGAATAACAAAGTTCAAAGAGGAGAATCTCAAAACAAAGAAAGGAAGACAAAGGGAGTATAAATTAAGAGTCAATACATTTTTTCATGAAGCATAAGAGCTCCCCTTCAAAAAGGCCATCGGATTCAATGGGTTCAATCACTTCCCCTTCAAAGAGGCCCTCAGATTCAATGGGTTCAATCATTTCGCCTTTCAAAAAAGCCCTCAATTCATTGGGTTCAATCATTCCTCCTTTCAAAAAAGCCCTCAATTCATTGGGTTTAGCCATCTTTTCTTTCATAAAACCTTCAAACACCTCATTGGGTACGACCACCCCCAAACACCTCATCAAACTTAATAACCATTTCCCTCACAAATCATTGACCATCGGGCAACACCGAATAAGACCCATCCTCTCCATCAACCCCAAACACTTCATTAAGCTCAATCATCCCCTTCTCCACATCACAGCCCTGAAAAGTCCATTCCGATCAATGACTAATTGCCTTCGTTTTCTCAAGTTTTAATTTTAGGACAAATAAGTTTATCTATTTGCGACGTGTTTGCTCAAAAGGAAAAAAAACAAACAAGCAGAAAAAAGAAAGCTGCTCAAAAAGAAAAAACAAACAATCAAAAAAGGAAAGTTGGTAAAAAAGAGAAGAAGGACTTGCACTCCAAGATGCATTCATTAAAACAAGGTCTAGTGGTCACCAAGTGGAGCCTCTCATCATACTAAAAAGTCAAAACTTTCATTGCATTTGAGTTGTTCTTAAAGAAAACCAAAAGTGTGCACTAGGGGGCATTCCCTTCACCTCTCAACTTTGGGGAGGTTTGTTCATTGCCCACCCCATTCATATATTACCCTCAGTTCATAACCATCACCATAACTCTGTCGCCTTTCACAACCTCACTCAAAGAAACCATTTGAAATGTCATTCGAAAGAGGGGCAAGTGCGTTCCCATTCCTTCACCTCATTCATTCCTATAAAACCTCACCGGGGCAATCTCTCAACTCACTATCCTAAACAAGGCCTTGTCATTCTAATTGGGGCAGTTTCGTCCTTGTTATGACTAGGGCAACATCAAACTTTATGGGTTGAGACAAAATCTCTTTTGCTCCACCTTTCATCTCAAAAGCCGAAGCATTCTCAATTCATCATCTTCTACACCCCTAGTTGTTGTCACCACCAGACAGGGGCGAGTTATTCATTCATCAAAGACCTGAATTGGGGCAATCTTGTATCTCTTGATCCCTCACAAGCTTCGGCAATAGCCATGTCGGTAATTCCTTCACTTGCCATAAATGTCCATGTCCTAAACCAATTCCAAGTTAACTGACTCATTCATTCACATTTGCACTCCTATGCATGCTTACTAGACAATGCTTGAAAAGAGAGAACACAAGTTGTTTACGTGATATCTAAAATTCAGCCATCATGGAAAGAAAGAGAAAACAAGCGAGGTCGTTTGTAAATAAAAACCTTGAGAACACCGGAGTTTGAATCAAATTCAATTTTTCAACAGAATGGTCAATAATCATCTCAATTCCTTGCATCCAAAGTCTCGCATCTCATCATCACAAAAAATGTTTACCTCATGCATCTAGGCATTCCAATCTATTCATTATAGCATATGCATCAAAGCATTACATTTGCATCTTCACATTTCGTGCATTCATCACATAGCAAAAAGAAAAACGTTCCACGTCAGTTGCACCATATTTATACTTGCATTTCATAGAGGAAAATAGTAAAGAAGAAAAAGCAGAAATCTTTTTTTTGCATTGGCATCATATTAATGTTCGCACTTCATAAAAAGGAAAAGAACAAAATCATTGCATGTCATTCACCACTAGAGCATTACATTTTGCATCAGATATTTCATAGAAAAAGCAAAGAAAGCAAAAAGAAAAAAAGAAACCGCAAAAGCGACACAAAAGCATTCCATGTCATTCACCATTCCACAAGATACTAATCATTGCATGCACCATTGCATCATCAAAATTCTTCAGACCATTAGATCAATACAGACATATGTTGACCCATAAACCAGACCTTTGTGTCCATAATTCAAAGCTACTCCCTTGATCCCAGGCGATCCTCATTTCATGTCTTCTTATTCATTGCTTTTTCATTAGCACATCCAGTGTTGACTCTCACTTGCAAACTCCAAACAAGCAACAAAAATAACAGAAACATTCCCTGTCATCCAGCATTCCATATCATTCATCATTTCATAAGCATTCCTTTGTCATTCAATCCTCAAACATTAAAGTGGTGCATTTGCATCATACTAACGTTAGCATTTCCATAAAAGAAAAAGAACAAAAATCATTACATCAAACATCAGAGCATTGCATCATATTAATGTTTGCATTTCATAGAAGAAGCAAAAAGAAACAAACAGAAGTTAGAACAGGAGCATTCCATTCATCAAAGCATCAATCACCGCATACACTTGCATTCAAACATCAAAGCATTATGTTGATATTTGCATTTCATACACTACAAAGAAGAAGCAGATACAAAAGAACAAAAGCATTCCATAATATTCAAGACATCAATCATGGCATATGTCTGCATTACATGTGTCATTCATTGCATTGCTAAGCAAAATGCGGGCGAACACAAGATGTTAATCCTCATGCCTAGTTCCAAGAATCAGCACTTCAAGTGTCAGTCTTCAATCTAATTCTCAAGTCAGTCATCCTGGACTTGTCAGTCTCAAAATCTCATTCCCAGTCACTCCTTCAGTTCGGAGTTCAAATGCCCTCGGGTCCCAAGTGGTTCATTAAAAGCCCGCTAAGTGTTCATCCTCATTTACTGTTTTCTCATCAGCACGCCAAGTGTTCATTTACTGCTTTCTTTCTAGCAAACCAAGCATTCATCATCATTGTATCAGACATCAAATCAAGTCTCAGATACAAAATCATTTTCAATAAATAGGAGACTAAGTCGAATGTACATTCGAAATAGTCATCACGGTAGGACACTTGAATTGATCACTCAAGAATCCTAAGGTCCCTATGCCAAAAAAAGAAAACAAACAAAAACATTCAGTGTCGTCTACATCATAGTAATGTTTGCATTCCATAAAACAAAAAGAACCAAAATTCATCATCCCATCAAACATCAAAGCAATACAGTTGCATCACATCAATACTTGCATCTCATAGAAGAAAAGAAAGCTAAAGCATCCCATGTCATTCATCATTTCATGTTATTCATCAGCAATATTCACATTTCATAGAAAAAAGGCAAAGAAGAAAAAGTTTTCCATTACATGTCATCTGCCATTTCATCAAAACCCAAGAGCATTGCATATCATCAAACACCAAAATTCTGCATTCGCATACCCATGGTTCTTAAAAGAGCAAAAAAGAAAAGCCAAAAGAGAGAAAAGAGAAGAGCCAAGAGAGCAACAAAAAGAAAAGAAAAGAAAGAAAAAGAAAGAAGAGAAGCTAGAGAAAGAGAAAAAGACATATAAGAACAGGAGAAAATCATGCATTCATCAGACATAAACAAAAGAAAAAGAAAATCATGCATTACGTACAGACAAGAGAAGAAAAGGAAAATCATTGCATTCATCAAACATATAAGAACAGGAGAAAATCATGCATTCATCGGACATAAACAAAAGAAAAAGAAAATCATGCATTACGTACACACAAGAGAAGAAAAGGAAAATCATTGCATTCATCAAACATATAAGAACAGTAGAAAATCATGCATTCATCCGACATAGATAAAAGAAAAAAGAAAATCATTACATTTACATTCATCATTAGAAAAAAGAAAACAGCAATCATGGCATTTGCATCGCATGCATTTGTTCATTTTCAGCTGCAGGTACGAGGAGAGGATGAGCACTTCGGTGTTAGCCCTCGCCCCCAGATTCCAGAAAATGCTCCCCCAAGTTGGGAGTTCAAAAAAAAAGAGAGAAACAAAAAAAAAGGAAAAGAAAAAGAGAAAAGAAAAGAGAGCGCTCAGGCGCGCATTGCGGATTGGAGCCCAGAGAGATCATCGCTCCCTTCTGCCCAGGTCTCACATCGTGTACGAGCAACGCGATGGACCGTAGCCCCATGTGAGGTTCAACGGAATAGTTGTATCAGCCTAAGATACAGTGGACGCCGTGCATTGATCTGTATACCAGTTCCGGAGCTGATAACGATCCCCCCGGTCACTCGAAAAGGCCAACAGGAAGCGTGCTCCTCAAAGCCACGTGCAAACTCGGATTCGTCAAGAGTTCGTTTAAGGATTACAGGTTTTAGGCAGCCTGGGCAATTTATCGCTTTCTCCACGAAAGTGGCCATTTTACTTTTCTGTCTGCACGCAAGTGCCCATTTTACTTTTCTGTCTGCACGGAAGTGCCCATTTTACTTTTCTGTCTGCACGCAAGTGCCCATTTACAGTTTTCGCATCGACACGAAAGTGTCTATCTTTCAAAAAAAAAAGGAGGAAGGAAAAAGAAAAGAAAAAGAAAAGAAAATTCGGGTTTCTCCAAGTAGACAAAATTGGTATAATTTCTGAATTCTTTATTTCGATTTTACCTCGAAATATGTCTCGCGCAATTCATATTTCTTGTCAAAATCCAAATAAAGAGGGGCAGCTGTCATACCCTAATTTTGTCCGGCTAATTTAAAGTTTACTAGAAAATCCAAAATTTTGTTTTTCTCGTGTATGCGTGTCATTCACAGTTGTGTATAGGCGTGTTAATTCTCATTTGTGCGCGCGTGCGATTTTTAAAAATGTACACATTTTTCGCGGATCCACATCTCGTTGTGTACAAGCGTTTATTTTGGTGCCCGAGCTCGTGTATTGTAACACCCTAAATATTTAATTAAATTATTTAATTAAGTATTTAGGAATTTGATTTAATTAATTGGATGTAATTTAATTATTGGAAATTATATTAAAAATTGTGTAGGTGGTATTAGGAGGTGGAGGTGCCAAACTAGATGGACTTGGGCTTAAGTGAGAAGCCCAAGCCCATGACTCTTGTCATATGCGAAGTGGACAAGGCGCCTAGGGGTTAGGGTTTCTTTGTTAGCATTTGCGAAACTTGAGAAATAGAGAAAGGAGAGGAGAGGCGCGCCGTGGAGAGTAGAGGAAGGGAGAAGAGGTCGCAAGCTCCAAGGAGAAAAGAGGAACGTGATCCTGTTGCCGTGGTTCTATTCGTGACCGTCTCTAGGGCTCCTATTCTTCACATTCGAGGTAAGGGGAGTTCTATCAATTTTTATAATAATTCCTATGATAGGTTTTAGGTAGTGATGGCCTAGATTAACCATGATCATGACTATGTTGCGAATTTCATGTTCTTGATGTTGATGCATGTGTGATTTCATGTTTGGGCTTGGGATGTTGTTGATTATGATGGTTGGTGTATGATTTTGACGATTTCAATGTGTGTCCATGATGGTTGTAATGGGTGTTGTAATTTATCAAGTAACAATTTGAAGAAAAAGATGTTTGTGCTAAAATTGTGTTGAATTCTGTTGCTGGAAGTACTCTGGGCCCTGGGTGCCAGCGCTGGGCGCTGAGCGCCCGTGTGTGTTGCTGTGTGTGGAGCGCTGGGCGCTGGGTGCAAGCGCTGGGCGCTGCATGGGTGCCATCGCTGGGCGCTGAGCGCCCGTGTGCGTGAGTTGCGTGTTGCGGGTTGCGCCAAGGCGCTGGGTGCCAGGCGCTGGGCGCTGGGTGCCAGGCGCTGGGCGCCTGTAACATCCCCTATTTTTCTATTTAATTATAATAATATAATTAAATTAGTAGTGAATTAATTAATTGATTGAAATTGTTTGAATTGAAAATGACTTGTTTGAGTTGTTGAGTATGGAATTGTATGTGATTGAGTAATTAATAAGGTTAAGTTAGGATAATTAGGATTGAGAGGAGTCATATGGAATAGATTTAGTAAGTGAAGGGTAAGATGGTCCTTTCACATTACCTATATATAAGTACCTCCTCAGCTGAACCCAAGGACCAACACTCCATTCCATTTCATTTTCAGGAAATAAACTGAAACAGAATAGTTAGAGAAAAAGGGAGAGAGTGAGGCGTGTGAGGGAGAGGAGGGTTTGTCATACCCTAATTTTGTCCGCCTAGGTCGAAACCCTAATTTTCAAACAAAAATAAGTAAGCTAAGGCTTAGCATTCATTCATAATGTCATGAAGAGCCATCATTCATGCATTTCAAAGTTTTGAAAGTCATCTTAGGATTAGGGATGCATCGCATTGCCTTTTATAGCATTTTCAGAGTTTTTCAAGACCAAGGGCATTTTGGTCATTTTCGAAAAATGAGACATTTCTCAGCAAAAAATCATTTCTTGCATACATTTTAGATTTTAGGGCCATTTTAGAGTTTTGAAGTAATTCTTGAAAAGAAAATGCATTTTGAACAAGGATTAGGGTTCTAATGATCAAAAGGGCATTTTGGTCATTTCGCCAAAAAAATTCAATTTTTCATCAAAAAATCACAGGGATCTATAAGGAATCACTTGAGGTGAGATGTGCTTGATCATACATATTTTTGGTAAATACATTGTTGATTTATGTAAAAGAAAGAAAAAGTCAAAACCGTAAAGTCAACAATGGAATATTCTTCAAGCATCTTCAAAGTGGGGCACCCAAATCAATTTTGGGATGATGGTAGCATTTATTTCTGAACCCAATGATTGATCATAGGATATGGCCCAAAATGGCAAGAATTTAGAAGAATTATCTAGAAGGGAATAAGGAATATCCCTTTGAATTTTGAAAGGTCAAGTGTAGTACAATAGTACAAGTTGCAATTCCACTCACTCTCTCTCCCTTGGCTGCGAATATCAGCTCCATATCCACCCAATTTTGATTTATTTTATTGCTTGATAATCATGTTTTGATCATAGCCTTTCATTTGAATTGTAAATGCAATCCCAACCCTCCATTTGAATTAAAATGGCATTCTTGCAATATGAACCATTTGGAAAAACATTTTGGTAAAATGATTTATCCTTCACCCTCCCTCCTTATGCTGCGCCCCTCAGCCCCCTCTCTCCTCCCTTTGTGCTTCTTGACTACCCTCAATCCTTGTGACAATTGATCCCAACCATTGATCCCAAATAAAACTCTAATCCTAGAGCACAAGTGAGATGGAATGACTTAGCTACCCTCAACTTTGAGTGGCCTCTATAAATACCATTTTGTGCTCAACTCACAAGGACCTTTTGGCTGATCATTCACTCCTCAAAAAACCCTAGCACACTCTCTCAAAAGAGCCTCCAAAATCGTGAGCACACTCACCTTCATCCACCCATTGTTTCTTTGATTTTTCTTCACCAAATCACTTCCAATCCACCCCCATTTCGCATATCTTCTTCCTACCATCTTCAAGTTCAGATTCATCCCCTCAAGAGCTTAGGATTTTGAAGGTTTTCAAGGGCTTGGTTGGTGTTCTTTTGAAGATTTGGTTGATTGGTTCACTAGCTCTCCATTTTCGCATAGTTTAGTGAAGGCTCTAGGTAAACTCTTAGAACCCTTTGCATTCATAAACTTTTTGCATCAAAAAGACTTATCTCTTTTGCATATTCATCAGAATGTAGATTAGGGGGCTGTTGGGGGAGATTTGGCATCTCACCCCTATTGAATAAGTTGTGTTATGTGATCTTTGCATATCATCATCTTTGCATCTTTGTTTCATGAATAAAATGCTCTTTTCCCCTTGATTTGGTTTCGGCCTTATGTTAGATCTTAGGGATCTTGTTTCTTCTAGTTCATTTTGTAACACCCCGATAAATTCTAATATATAGAACTACCGAAATGCACTAAATGGCATACATCAGAGTGACTTCCTGTTATTGAAATATTGAACACAACAAAAACATTCGATAATACATATCGATCGGTTCTCTGAACCTCATAAACTTCCTTGAAAATGCTTAAGTTCAAACTTAAGACTTGTACATAATCCTGGTGTTCAATAATCCAAAAACATAAAGTAGCGGAAACGATTTTACAACTTGACAATGAAAGTTATACAATCGGAACATAGAAACAGTAAACGGAACAAAGGTCTAAAACATTAAACTAGGTCTTCAATGACTCCAAGAGTCACACCAGCTAACCATGCTTTACCGCCTTTGCTTTCCCCTGTTTCTCTGTAAAAACCACAAATATAAAGGGTGAGATAAACATTATCTCAGTGAGTCCTATCGAGACCCCTTACTACTCTAGCGGTTCATTATGACTTGTTTTGAACTCGTGGTCCTAAAAGCAACCACGTGGAAATACATTTAGTTCCTGTAACCTTCATGCTCATGGCCCTCCTAAGCGACACATGAAGCATGCAATCTTTGTTCCATGTTTTTAGCATAACACCTCAGTCTACCTATTTTATAGGCATCTCTTGACCTTTTGGTGAACCCATCCCGCTATTTCTAGCAGGGGAAACATTCTTGAGTCTAGGTTTTGGGGCTCATGACTTCCCCTCCCCTAGTATGCTAACCTCTTACGGTCGTCACCCTTTTTTTTTCCTCTTGTATTTATTATACATTTTCAGTCTGTGTACCCACAATGGGCTGTTAGTCATTCCAGTCAAGTACCATGTACCATATCAGTCAATCTCAGTGTACAATATCAGTCAAGTACCGTGTACCATATCAGTCAATCTCAGTGTACAATATCAGTCAAGTACCGTGTACCATATCAGTCAATCTCAGTGTACAATATCAGTCATGTATCGTGTGTTATTATCATTCCTTAACATTTGCACTCTCGCTTTCTCTAAGAGCGGTTTTCCATTTTATTCATAACACACTATTTTTCTATCGAACATGTTCAATCTCATACCATTGTTACCTTTACCTTGTTGTGGCCCCTTTGGGAATGGATTAGAAGAGGATTGGAATCATTTGGAATGGATAAAAAGGTACTTTGAAATTGAAGGTCAGAAGTTCTCACACGACCCGTGCGTATATGCGCACGACCCGTGCGTATATGCGCACGACCCGTGCGTATATGCGCACGACCCGTGCTTAGTTGAACAATTTGCAGAAAATTTCCAGGAAGCTACGCACGACCCGTGCGGCTAAGCGCACGATCCGTGCGTTAACTACCAGATTTACAGAAAGTTTCAGGGACTTACGCACGACCCGTGCTACTAGGCACACGATCCGTGCGCATTTTAAAAATACAGTTCATGTCGTATCAGATGGAGGCGCACGACCCGTGCCCAGAGGCACACGATCCGTGTGGCTCCATCAGTTTCCAGAAAACAGATTTTTCAAGGGTTATTCCATTCCATTCCGATTCCAACTTCCCTTCCGATCGAGGCCCAAACTCAAACACGCATTAAAACACAATATTATAGCAATCCAATCCAGCACACCCAACAATCAATCAAGAAATTCATAGTTCAATCATGAGCTTTGGGAAAACGGTTTTCAATATAATTCTTTCGATACCAGAAACATGTGACAACAATTTTCAAAAGTAAAGACTCGAAAAACGATCACGTTCCCTAAGCGAGTTATAGAACTCACCCGAAGTAATGAAAATCACTCAAACGACGAATCTAGCAGTCGACTCGTTCGAATAGCCTCACGAACCGCCTCCGACTCGCTCCAAAACTGAACCGAACTTCCCAAGGAACTAAGACTCGAACTCAGCAACTCAAATGAGCTTCAAACAGGTTTGTTGCTTTGATGTGAGCTTTGGTACTGAATATAGGACTATAACAAAGACATGCAACTATTTGGAGCATCAACACTCCATTTTTGAGCTTGGAGCTTCAAAGGTGCACAAATGGTGATTTGCGATGGAGTGGGTTGATGGAAGATTTCTGGGCATCAATGTATAGAGGGAGAAGAATGGTGAACAATGGTGGGTTCAGATCTTACATGCATCAAGTTTCCATGGAACTCTTCTCTCTTCCAAACCCTCTCTCTCTCGCGAGCTCTCCTCTTTCTCTCTACTCCTCACTTCAGTTTTTCTTTCTTATTTCTGAACTTCCACAAATTAAAGTGGGTAAGGAGGACTTAGGGTCAGCTGGTCACTTAAACTAGGGAATTTATCCAAATACCCCTTAGCTACTAATTCTATTACTTGGGACATTTTATTACCTATGAAGCTTAACTTAACTCATTACTCCTAACACTTACTCAAACAATTATTCACTTAACAAGCATAATTATCCGAATATTATAATAAATATATATAACCTCTCGCTAATTTTTAATAATTGAAATTAGCCAATTAGGGGATGTTACAATCACCCCAACTTCTAAAATTTTGTCCTCAAAATTGACAAAACATACCTTACTCGAACAAATACGGATATTTCTCCCGCATGCTCTCCTCTACTTCCCATGTCGCTTCGTCAGGTGACACACCGTCCCAAAGCACCTTGACAATAGGAATTGACCTCGTCCGGAGCGTTTTCTCGCCACGTTCGATGATCCTGATTGGGGTAGGATGATAAGATAGATCCGTTCTGATGTCAATCGCTTCATGGCTTAATGGTTGATTCGGATCATGAATATATTTCCTTAGCTGCGATACATGAAACACATCATGTAATCTGGACAATTCTGGAGGTAAGGCAATGCGATACGCTACCGGCCCAACTCGCTCGATAATCTGGAAGGGTCCGACATACCGAGGACTGAGCTTCTTCGCTCGCAAAGCAATACCGGTCCCAATAGTTGGAGAAAGTTTCAAAAAGACATGATCTCCTTCTTCGAATTCTAGCGGCCTTCTTCTCTTATCCGCATAACTCTTTTGTCGACTCTGCGCGACTTTCATCCTTTCTCTTATCTGACGAATCTTCTCCGTAGTCTCACGAACCAAATCCGGTCCCAACAATCTCTGCTCACCTACATCCCACCAGCACAATGGCGTTCTACACTTCCTCCCATACAATGCTTCATATGGAGCCATTCCGATACTAGAATGATAACTGTTGTTGTATGAGAATTCCACCAATGGAAGATGGTCCTCCCATTTGCCTCCACTATCAAGTACACAAGCTCTCAACATATCTTCCAATGTCTGAATCGTCCTCTCAGTCTGTCCGTCTGTCTGAGGATGGTATGCGGTGCTAACACACACCTTTGTTCCCAACGCCATATTCAATGCTCTCCAAAATCGAGATGTATACTTGGGATCTCGATCACAGATAATACTTGTAGGGATTCCATGCAATTTAACAATATTCTTAAGATACTCATCTGCTAACCTAGCAACCTTGTGAGTAGAACGCACTGGAATAAAATGAGCGGACTTGGTCAGGCGATCCACCACTACCCAAATAGAATCGTTTCCGGTTTGGGACCGTGGTAATCCCATGACAAAATCCATAGATATGCTCTCCCATTTCCATTCAGGTACATTCAACGGTTGTAACTGGCCACCTGGCTTCCGGTGCTCTATCTTAACCTTTTGACAAGTTAAGCATCGAGACACAAATTCTGCAATATCCACTTTCATACCAGGCCACCAATACAATTGCTTCAGATCTCGATACATCTTGGTAGACCCCGGATGTATTGAGAACTGACTCTTATGAGCCTCCTCTAAAACTTGCCTCTTCACATCCTCATCATTCGGCACACAGATTCTGCCATCAAAACAAATTACGCCATCATCGTCTTCGGTGTAACTCGGCAATCTCTTCTGCGCTTGCAGCTCTACATCACCTTCTTGGGCTGAGCGAATTAGATTCCTCAATGAACTTGAAATCTGAATGTGACTCAACACCAACCTGTTCTTTCTTGACTTAACTCTCAAATTGAGGTCTCTGAATGATTCCAACAATGACATCTCGTGCATCATCAGCTTTGCAGTATGGATAGACTTTCTGCTTAAAGCATCGGCAACAACATTAGCCTTACCAGGATGGTACTTCAATTCAAAATCATAATCTTTCAGGAATTTTACCCATCTCCTCTGTCTGTTGTTCAGCTCCTTTTGGTCAAACAAATACTTCAGACTTTTGTGGTCACTAAAGACTTCGAAACGAGACCCATACAGGTAATGTCTCCAAATCTTTAGGGCAAACACAATCGCCGCCAACTCTAAATCATGAGTTGGGTAATTCTCTTCATGGGGCTTCAACTGCCTGGAGGCATAAGCAACCACTTGTCGATTCTGCATTAGGACACATCCTAAACCCTTACCAGAAGCGTCGCAATATATTTGGAATCCTACTGACGGATCCGGAAGAATCAGGATAGGTGCAGAAGTCAAACGACCCTTCAATTCCGTGAAACAATTTTCACAGTCTGAGTCCCAAACAAACGGCTGACCCTTGCGAGTTAACCGAGTGAGTGGAAGAACCAACTGGGAAAATCCTTGAATGAATCTTCGATAGTACCCAGCTAATCCTAAGAAACTTCTTACCTCAGTAACCGTAGACGGCTGCTCCCAGTCTACCACAGCTTCGATCTTACTGGGATCCACAGCAACACCTGTCCTAGATATTACGTGGCCCAGAAACTTAACTTCTGGCATCCAAAAATCACATTTGGACGGCTTAGCATACAACTTCTTCTCTCGGAGTACGTTCAGAACAATTCGGAGATGTTGCACATGCTCCTCAATCGTCTTAGAGAACACCAAGATATCATCGATGAACACTACCACAAACTGATCCAGATAAGGATTAAAAATTCGATTCATATAATCCATGAATACAGCTGGAGCATTGGTCAAACCGAAGGGCATCACTACGAATTCATAGTGTCCATATCTCGTACGGAAAGCGGTCTTCGGGACGTCCAAAGCTCGAACCCTGATTTGGTGATAACCGGACCTTAAATCAATCTTTGAAAACACAGAAGCTCCCCTCAACTGATCTAGCAAATCATCAATTCTCGGTAGATGGTACTTGTTCTTGACAGTCACCTTATTCAACTGACGATAATCGATACACAATCTCATACTTCCGTCCTTCTTCTTGACAAGCAACACTGGAGCACCCCATGGTGAGGCACTCGGCCGGATGAACCGTTTGGAAATTAGCTCTTCCAGTTGAACTTTCAATTCCCTCAACTCTAATGGCGACATTCTATACGGGGCTATAGAAATAGGTCCAGTGCCCGGAACCAACTCTATAGAAAATTCCACCTCACGATCCGGAGGAAATGAAGGAACTTCATTGGGAAACACATCAAGAAATTCATTAACAACTTGCACCAAAGATAAATCCTGACCTGTCTCAGTGGATGCAGACAGCATCATGACGTAAGCTTCCGCGCCTTGGAACAGATAATTACTGGCCGAAGTGAAAGAAATAACAGCTTCAGAATTTGGCGGTTGTAGCTCTACTGACTCGGAGGCGAAACCGATAGTTCGATTGAAACAATCTATTGTTACATGATTGGCCGTCATCCAACTCATGCCTAGGACAATGTCCATGCCCTTCATTGATAAACAAATGAAGTCTACTACAAAATTCCTGTCTCCAATGGATAGAAGACAATTTTCACATATTGTTTGGGTCTGAACACTACCTTCAGCAGCAGTCTTAATGGAGATTGGTTGAGGCAAAGGAGTTAAAGCCAATCCCAACCGATCGACACAAACTTGAGATATAAAACAATGGGTCGCACCCGAATCATATAAAATACTAACGGAGTTATTAAAAAGAGATCCCATACCCCTTAGTAGATTATCTGACGGTGTGACCTTCTGGGCGTCCAAGGTGTAAACTCTCCCATGAGTTGTAGTAGCAGCAGGGTTACTTCCTTGACTCTTCTCTTTCTCTGGGCAGTCCCGTGCAAAATGACCGTCTTTCTTGCAGAAATAACACTGGTTGGATCCCATCTGGCATTTCCCTTGATGGTACTTTCCACAGTTGGAACACGTACTGAATTTTGAGGAGTTCGATGACTGAACCTGTTTCCCTTTGTTGGAATTGTGCCTGGGACCCGTCTGATGGTTGGATGATCCAACATTCTTCTTATTCTGATGGAATACCTTTCTGCTTGCATATAACCTTTTCAAGTCACTCTCAGCTATGTGCGCTTGTTGAACCATGGCAGCATAGTTAGTATAGGCAAAAGAACTCAAACTCTGAGCAATGTCTTCCCTTAGCCCATACTTGAACCTTTCGGTTTTCCACTTGTCATTGGGAGCATACCCGGCCAAACCGAAGAATTGATATAACTCTTCAAACTTAGCCGCGTACTGACCCACAGTTGAACTTCCTTGAGTGAGAGTCAGAAACTCGTTCTCCTTGTCGAACCTCATGGCTGTCGGAAAGAACTGCTCCAAAAATACCTGCTTGAAATGTTCCCAAGTCTGGGGAGTACCCAGAGTTACCATCATGGCTTTGGCATTCGTCCACCAGTTGTTAGCTTCTCCTTTCAGCATATGAGTTGCCAATCTCAACTTGTCATCATCAGTTACTTGCATAGCTACGAAGATCTTCTCTATATCATCTAGCCAATGCTGAGCTTCCATAACATCCGGTCCTCCTCGGAACTCGGACGGCTTCATTTTCAGAAATTCAGAGAAAACCCTCCTTGGGTCAACTTGAGGCTCAGGGACTTGTTGGGGCTGAGCTTGAGCATTCTGTTGCATCTGCAACATATCTTCCATCATCTTCTGTTGCCTCTCGATCACGTTCTGCATCCATGCAGAATGCGGATCAACTGGTGGGTTATTCCTCGATCCTCCTGCCATAATTCTGCAAATGATACACCAAGTATTAAGTTGATCAGTCTCAATGTCTCTTAGTATCACAAGAAGTAAGATAGCAGAGTTATTCGAGGGACAAAACCACCCTAACTGTCTAAGCCCGACTAGGTCGAACTGCTCTGATACCATAATGTAACACCCCGATAAATTCTAATATATAGAACTACCGAAATGCACTAAATGGCATACATCAGAGTGACTTCCTGTTATTGAAATATTGAACACAACAAAAACATTCGATAATACATATCGATCGGTTCTCTGAACCTCATAAACTTCCTTGAAAATGCTTAAGTTCAAACTTAAGACTTGTACATAATCCTGGTGTTCAATAATCCAGAAACATAAAGTAGCGGAAACGATTTTACAACTTGACAATGAAAGTTATACAATCGGAACATAGAAACAGTAAACGGAACAAAGGTCTAAAACATTAAACTAGGTCTTCAATGACTCCAAGAGTCACACCAGCTAACCATGCTTTACCGCCTTTGCTTTCCCCTGTTTCTCTGTAAAAACCACAAATATAAAGGGTGAGATAAACATTATCTCAGTGAGTCCTATCGAGACCCCTTACTACTCTAGCGGTTCATTATGACTTGTTTTGAACTCGTGGTCCTAAAAGCAACCACGTGGAAATACATTTAGTTCCTGTAACCTTCATGCTCATGGCCCTCCTAAGCGACACATGAAGCATGCAATCTTTGTTCCATGTTTTTAGCATAACACCTCAGTCTACCTATTTTATAGGCATCTCTTGACCTTTTGGTGAACCCATCCCGCTATTTCTAGCAGGGGAAACATTCTTGAGTCTAGGTTTTGGGGCTCATGACTTCCCCTCCCCTAGTATGCTAACCTCTTAGGGTCGTCACCCTTTTTTTTTCCTCTTGTATTTATTATACATTTTCAGTCTGTGTACCCACAATGGGCTGTTAGTCATTCCAGTCAAGTACCATGTACCATATCAGTCAATCTCAGTGTACAATATCAGTCAAGTACCGTGTACCATATCAGTCAATCTCAGTGTACAATATCAGTCAAGTACCGTGTACCATATCAGTCAATCTCAGTGTACAATATCAGTCATGTATCGTGTGTTATTATCATTCCTTAACATTTGCACTCTCGCTTTCTCTAAGAGCGGTTTTCCATTTTATTCATAACACACTATTTTTCTATCGAACATGTTCAATCTCATACCATTGTTACCTTTACCTTGTTGTGGCCCCTTTGGGAATGGATTAGAAGAGGATTGGAATCATTTGGAATGGATAAAAAGGTACTTTGAAATTGAAGGTCAGAAGTTCTCACACGACCCGTGCGTATATGCGCACGACCCGGGCTTAGTTGAACAATTTGCAGAAAATTTCCAGGAAGCTACGCACGACCCGTGCGGCTAAGCGCACGATCCGTGTGTTAACTACCAGATTTACAGAAAGTTTCAGGGACTTACGCACGACCCGTGCTACTAGGCACACGATCCGTGCGCATTTTAAAAATACAGTTCATGTCGTATCAGATGGAGGCGCACGACCCGTGCCCAGAGGCACACGATCCGTGTGGCTCCATCAGTTTCCAGAAAACAGATTTTTCAAGGGTTATTCCATTCCATTCCGATTCCAACTTCCCTTCCGATTTAGGCCCAAACTCAAACACGCATTAAAACACAATATTATAGCAATCCAATCCAGCACACCCAACAATCAATCAAGAAATTCATAGTTCAATCATGAGCTTTGGGAAAACGGTTTTCAATATAATTCTTTCGATACCAGAAACATGTGACAACAACTTTCAAAAGTAAAGACTCGAAAAACGATCACGTTCCCTAAGCGAGTTATAGAACTCACCCGAAGTAATGAAAATCACTCAAACGACGAATCTAGCAGTCGACTCGTTCGAATAGCCTCACGAACCGCCTCCGACTCGCTCCAAAACTGAACCGAACTTCCCAAGGAACTAAGACTCGAACTCAGCAACTCAAATGAGCTTCAAACAGGTTTGTTGCTTTGATGTGAGCTTTGGTACTGAATATAGGACTATAACAAAGACATGCAACTATTTGGAGCATCAACACTCCATTTTTGAGCTTGGAGCTTCAAAGGTGCACAAATGGTGATTTGCGATGGAGTGGGTTGATGGAAGATTTCTGGGCATCAATGTATAGAGGGAGAAGAATGGTGAACAATGGTGGGTTCAGATCTTACATGCATCAAGTTTCCATGGAACTCTTCTCTCTTCCAAACCCTCTCTCTCTCGCGAGCTCTCCTCTTTCTCTCTACTCCTCACTTCAGTTTTTCTTTCTTATTTCTGAACTTCCACAAATTAAAGTGGGTAAGGAGGACTTAGGGTCAGCTGGTCACTTAAACTAGGGAATTTATCCAAATACCCCTTAGCTACTAATTCTATTACTTGGGACATTTTATTACCTATGAAGCTTAACTTAACTCATTACTCCTAACACTTACTCAAACAATTATTCACTTAACAAGCATAATTATCCGAATATTATAATAAATATATATAACCTCTCGCTAATTTTTAATAATTGAAATTAGCCAATTAGGGGATGTTACACATTTCATGTCCAAAATGTGAATAATGGTTGGATTTCAAGCATGTGTAGCTTAGGGTTCAACTTGTAGAAACTAAGGTTTTGATGTTTGTTTCATTTCCTTAATTTTTGTATGAATAAATGTATGTGATACTTGATCTTTATCTTATAATCTCATGTGCTATGTTATGTTTGTGTTTGATGTCATTTTTATGCATCAATTTATGTTATGTTTGGCATGAAATTTGTTGGTGAATATTGCTTGCAAGCATTCGGCCAAGGCCACTTTTATGGCCTAGCTCTTGTTGCAATTTGCTTTATTGATTTGGTGTGTGCAAGTAATTTTGTGTAAACGTGTTTTTTTAACCATTTACCAATGTACTTTACTATTCACTTAAAAAAATTACCAAAAAGTTAAAAACATTTTCATTCTTACTTTTCACTTCTTACCACAAGTTTTTACCTCATTCATTAACTCTTTATTCAAAAATACAAAAAGATTTTACCATTCACTTTTTACCATTTACCTTTCACCTCTCATTAAAATATTTTCACTTGCCTTTACACTTGTTTCACTATTTGCATATCACATCATGTTTAATCACTTACCTCTTGTTGATGATTGGGTGATGTGATCCAAATACTTATGCCTAGTGCATATCCCAAGTAGAGGAGATCACCCAAAGTGAATCAATCCCTTTGTGTTTCATTTGCATAGTTAATTACTTGTCTCTTGTTGATGATTGGGTGATGTGATCCAAATACTTATGCCTAGTGCATATCCCAAGTAGGGGAGATCACCCAAAGTGAATCAATCCCTTTGTGTTTCATTTGCATAGTTAATTACTTGTCTCTTGTTGATGATTGGGTGATGTGATCCAAATACTTATGCCTAGTGCATATCCCAAGTAGGGGAGATCACCCAAAGTGAATCAATCCCTTTGTGTTTCATTTGCATAGTTAATTACTTGTCTCTTGTTGATGATTTAGTAATGTGATTCAACACTAATGCCTAGTGCATGCCCCAAGTGTTGAAGATTACTTGAAAGTGATTCAACTACTTGCATCATTTACTTACATGCTTTGCATTCATTACTTGTGTGCTCATTGTGCTTGAAAGTGTTGAATTGGTGTTCACAACTTGGTTGTTTTGATTTTCGCAAAGACTTTGTAAAGTCATAGACTTATTGCTGCTCGATAGTAACACTTCAAACCTCAAAACCATGTTGTATGTGAAAGACAATTCGTTACTCGTTAGTAACATCTACAGTTTCAAAACTTTTAGCACTCAAGTTCAAAAAACAAGTTTGTCACTCATTAGTAACAACTTCAATTTTCAAAAACCTTTTGCATTCATAATTAAAAACATTTTTTGCATTTGCACTCAATCAATTCCAAACCCATAAAAACAATGTGAGCAAGTAATGATCACCCATAGCCTTAGCTAGTTTGATCATGAAAGCTCTCCCTTTTTCAAAAGCCATGTGAACTAGTAAGGATCACCCATAGCCTTAGCTAGTTTGATCATGAAAGTTCCTTCCTTTTTCAAACACCTTCTTCAAGGCTTCTTTTTCTCGCTCCAAGAACTACGTTGCTTTGATTCCCACTTGGGATACGTAGGAGCGAGACTTGTTCTCGTCAAGCACATCAAAAAAAAATCTTCACTTTCACAACAATAAAAAACCTCCATTTTCAAAACAAACAAAAAATGTTTTCAAACCCATTGTCGTTAGTAGCTAATCAGAACCGTAGTTCGTCTAGCTATTGACATCGATGTCCTTTCTCCAAAAAGAACAATAAGTGATGACCACCCATAGCCTTTGCTAGTTTGGTCATCAAACAAATCAATCCTTTTCAAAAAAGCTTTCAAAAAGAGAATAAAAACAAGTTGTTACCAACGGTCACCCAGAACCTTAGTTCGTTTGACTAGCGGTAGCGACTCCTTTTGAGTACTTAGCGGTGATTACCCATAGCCTTAGCTAGTTTAGTCACTCGCTAGTACTCGTCCTATTTCGAAAACTCACCTAAAAAGTTAAAAAACAAAAACCAAGGCAGAACTACGTAGCTCTGAGTTCTCCATTGTACCAGGAGATACGTAGGAGCGGGTCGTTACCCCCGTCGAGCTCTTTTCTAAAAAACTCTCTTTTTTCCCCTCTTTACGTAAGTTTTCCGTTAATTTCCCATCCATCTTCAAATAAGAATAAAATAGGCAAATCTAGGTGTTCTTCAAATCAAACATTTAAAACCACACAATTTAATTAGAGGTTCCCTTTCAGTAGAAAGGAGGAATGGGGTGCTAATACCTTCCCCATTCCTAACCGACCCCCGAACCCATATCTCTATTTTTCAAAAGACCACCCGCCTTTTTGTAAAAGACTTTTTTCTAATGTTTTGGTCTAAAAACTAAAATATTGGTGGCGGCTTCACAATTTTTTACGTTGTACATTGAAGAACCCTAAACGGGATTTTTCGGGGTACAACAGCTGGCGACTTCACTGGGGACATTTTTTTAAAAAAAGACGAGGGTCAAGCCTAACTAATTAAAATGTGTGGTTTAATGTATTGTTGATTTGATTAAAACCTTGTTTGCCTTTCTTTCTTATCATCGATTGTAGGCGTATGCATTTGTGTTCTTCTATGATTCCCTGTCTCATCTTTTATTCCCTTTCTTTTATCGCTTATGCCCATGCATTCTTCCAATCCCCATGTTCCCTTCTTCTCAGCTCCCTTTCTGAAATAAGTAATGTGCGTGTTGTTGGCACCCTAGGCTTGTTTGTATTTGAATGATATTGAACCCTAGAGTAGACAACATGCTATTGTCTGGACTGTTCTGGATTGTCGTTTGCAGGTGGGGTAGTTTTTAAGGAAATGCCCTTCGCACACACACACTTGTACCTTGAGATTATATGATTAGAGAAGGAGACCATAACCCAGGTCTGTTAGGGTATCGTAGGACGAGTGGATTCGAGTAGTGGGAGCCCATCAGGACCTTTGTCCGTTTGGCTACTCGCGAAAGTTTCAATCAGAGTTGTGCTCTTCCATGATACCTTGTACCTAGCAGTTTGCTGCATTTTCAAGGAATTTCGTGAAAGAGACTGTGGCTCTGATGACCTTTGTGAGGGTGTGAATAGAGCTACATGAGAAGATTATCCCTAAAATGCCTTAGATCATAGGTTCTACCCCCTTTTAGGTCACAAGGGCTTTCCAAATTGTGTGTTGCATCGTTGCATTCAGTTCAATCAATTTTTCCTTCAAAATTTTTGAAAATCAAAAAAGATATGCTTTTCCTTTTCGCCTATATGAGGTGGCATATAATTTTCAAATCACCACCTGTAAATATCCTCTTTCTGCACAAAAGAAAGGGTATCATTGCATCATTGCATCACTGCATTATCGCATCATTTGCATTGCATAAAATTCCAATTTTGAAAAAAATAACCATTCATCTTGCATTCCCTTTCATTACGTAAAGATAAAACAAAAAACAATTATCATCTGCATAGCATAAGCATTTCATTTATAATCATGCAAAAAAATCCTCGTCGAGTTCATCCAAGACGAGGCGTTCATGCATAAGCATTATTTCAAAAAAAAGAGAGACACAGTAGAACTACGCAAGCTTTGATTCCTCATTACAATGGGGATACGTAGGAGCGGGTCATACCCCGTCAAGCACATTTTTCTAAAACCTTTTTTTCCAATAAATCATTTGCATCTCCAAATAATTTTTCAAAATCATGTTCCAAAACTAAAAAACAAAACAGAAAATCATTGTGAGTATCATGCATTTCATTGCACAAAAAAAAATGATGAAAACAAGAAAGCATCTCATTCATAATCATGAATAAAAACCATCATTTAGAAAAAAGCATCATTCCTGTATCTTTCATCATTCAAAAGAAAAAGGGGGCATCAGCGTTTCATATCTTGTATTGCCTCTATAAAAATCATTTTGAGAAGAAGCATCATTCTTGCATCATTCATCATCCAAAGATCCACTGGCATTTCATACTTCGTCTTGCATAAAAAGAAAGCATCAAAAAGAAAAAAAAACTTTTAGAATAATTACACTTTTCAAGTGAATATGCTTTCATACATTTCATTTTCATCATGTATAGATCATAATCCATGCATTGCATACAACAAAAATGTTGTGATGAGAGACGAGATGTTCTTGCAAAGTAATCTTTCCTTCTTGGAAACGTTTACCCTCACTCATTTGCAAACTCAAGGTGTTCCAAGGCACTCAGTTTTTCACATCAATAGCTCATTTGTATTTCCTTCAAAAAAAGGGCATTACATCTCACCCATTCCATGATAAAAGACCGAAACAGTTCATCAAAAAGTTTTCATATCATGTCTTAACCAATGTTAACTCTCTGTGAAGCGTTCTCCTAGTAAGCATGCATGCCAGGTGCAGTTTCTCTTGCTTGAGTCAGTCAATTTCCTTCATTTATCATCATTCCCCATCCAAATCTAACCCCACCCCGTCCACCCATAAAGTGCATATTCTCCCCATCAGTGCGTAAATACTTTGGTTCATTTTAACACTTTAAGTCCTCCATGCTGGGGCAAGTCTGTGATCACTAAGTTTCCTTGTCAATATCACATACCTTGAGTGCAAGTCTTCCAAAAATAATATAATAAACAAGAAAATAAGCTCGCTAGGTTGAAAACCCGCAAAGGGCGGCCTAGGCAAAAAAGCGCCCGGTGGATTGAAAACTCACAAAGAGCGGTCCAGGCAAAAGTTAGGGCATAAAAAAACGAAAGAAAAATGCAAAGATAAATGCAAACACATGAAGGTAGATAAATTATTGTTCCAAAGTTAAGTCTTACAGAAATAAGCAATCGGGATTTGAAGTGAAGTTTGGTCATACCCCCAAAAACCCAAAATCCCAGAAAATCCCTTTCCTACCCACCTCAAGCCAAGAAAAACCAAAATCCAAAAATCACCCTAGACAAGGATCACCTCAAATATCAAAAAGCAGGGCATCACCTTTTACCAGCTCACCCGAGTCAAAGAATGAAAAGAGTCAAATAAAAAAAAGAGACCAAGAAAAAAGGAGAAAATCAAAAGGGATTCAAAAATGAAAACCCCAAAGCAAGAGAAACAAAAGAAATATCAGTGGTGAGCTGGTACATGTTGCCACAAAACACAAGAGATCCTTGTCTCAATAAATCTTCAAACACTTCATCATTCCCATACACCCCCCTTCCATAAACCGCAAACACTTTCCTTTGACCTCGACATCCCGCCCCTCACAAACCCTTAGCCAGGAATAAAATTTCCAAACACCCTATCAAGCCATTTAACCCTCATAGACCATTAACCGTCAAATCAATGCCGAATAAAAATCATCCTCCCATTAACCTCAAACACTTCGATAAGCCCAATTACCCCTCCTCCATGAAACACCACAATCCTGAAATGTCCAGTCTGATCAATGACCGGTTGCTTTCGTTTTCTCAAGTTTTAATCTTAGGACAACTAAGTTTATCTGTCTACAGTGTGTTTGCTCATAAAAAAAAAACAAAAAAAAACAAACGATCAGAAAAAAGAAAGCTGATCAAGAAAAAAACAAACCCTCAGGAAAAAGAAATGAGGGAGCAAAAACAAACAGTCAGAAAAAAGAAAGCTGACAAAATAAAAGAGGGACCTACACTCCAAAACAGCTTCAAACTGCATTAAAACAAGGTTTAGTGATCACCAAGTGAGGCTTCTTTCACACCAAAAGTCAATACATCAGTAGAGAACCAAATATTTGCACTGAGAACGTCACTCAGATTCAAAGTAGGGGCATTCTCTTCACCACCCACCCACCCTGGTCTTGGGAAGGTCTGTTCAAATGCCCATCCCATGTCACTCCAATTGTCAATACTTCCAAAGTGAGGGCAAGTACATTCCCATTCCTTCACCTCAGTCATTCCCATAAAAAACCTCACCGGGGCAATCTCTCAACCCACTATCCTAAACAAAGCCTTGTCATTCTAACTGGGGCAGCTTTGTCCTTGTTATGACTGGGGCAACATCAAACTTTGTGGGGTGAGACAAAATCTCTTTTGCACCTTTCATTTCAAAAGCCGAAGCATTCCCAATTCATCATCTTCTACGCCCCTAGTTGTTGTCACCACTAGACAGGGGCAAGTTATTCACTCGTCAAAGACCTGAACTGGGGCAATTTTGTATCTCTTGGTCCCGCATAAGCTTCGGCAATAACCATGTCTGTCATTCCTTCACTTGCCATAAATGTCCATGCCCTAAACCAATTCCAAGTTAACTGACTCATTCATTCACATCTGCACTCCTATGCATGCTTACTAGACAATGCTTCAAAAGAGAGAGCACAAGTTGTTTACGTGATATCTAAAATTCAGTCATCATGGAAAGAAAGAGAAAACAAGCGAGGTTGTTTGTAAATAAAAACCTTGAGAACACCAGAGTTTGAATCAAATTCGATTTTTCAACAGAATGGTCAATAATCATCTCAAGCCCTTGCATTCAAAGTCTCGCATCTCACAAAAATGTCTACCTCATGCATCTAGGCATTATAGCATATGCATCAAAGCATTACATTTGCATCTTCACATTTTGTGCATTCATCACATAGTAAAAAGAAAAAAAAACGTTCCACATCAGTTGCACCATATTAATACTTGTATTTCATAGAAGAAAATAGTAAAGAAGAAAAAACAGAAATCTTTTCATTGCATTGGCATCATATTAATGTTCGCACTTCATAAAAAAGGAAAAGAACAAAATCATTGCATGTCATTCGTCATTAGAGCATTACATTTTGCATCAGATATTTCATAGAAAAAGCAAAGAAAGCAAAAAGAAAACAAAGAAAAGAAACCACAAAAGCAACACAAAAACATTCCCTGTCATCCAGCATTCCATATCATTCATCATTTCACAAGCATTCCTTTGTCATTCAATCATCAAACATCAGAGCATTGCATCATATTAATGTTTGCATTTCATAGAAGAAGCAAAAAGAAACAAACAGAAGTTAGAACAGGAGCATTCCATTCATCAAAGCGTCAATCACCGCATACATTTGCATTCAAACATCAAAGCAATACAGTTGCATCACATCAATACTTGCATCTCATAGAAGAAAAGAAAGCTAAAGCATCCCATGTAATTCATCATTTCATGTTATCCAATATTCACATTTCATAGGAAAAAGGAAAAGAAGAAAAAGTTTTCCATTGCATGTCATCTGCCATTTCATCAAAACGCAAGAGCATTAAATACCAAAATTTCGCATTTGCATACCAGCACTGCATAAAAAGAGCAAAAGAAAAGAATTTAGAAAACAAAAAAGGGGATTAGAAAAAAAAAAAACAAAAGAACAGCGAAACAAATAAAATTCATACATTGCATTCATCAAACATAGAAAAATTTGTGCAAGCAAAAAGAAACTCCTGCATCACATCACATTCATCCCATCAAAAAGCAATCATGGCATTTGCATTGCATGCATTTGTTCATTTTCAGCTGCAGGTACAAAGAGAGGATGAGCACTTCGGTGTTAGCCCTCGCCCCCATATTCCAGAAAATGCTCCCCCAAGTTGGGAGAGTTCAGAATAAAAAAAAAACAAAAAAACAAGAGAAAAACAAACGATCAGAAAAGAGAAAGCTGATCATAAAAAAAAAAAAAAAAAAAACAAGAAAAGAACAAACAAGCAGAAAAAAGAAAGCTGCTTAAAGAAAACAAACAGCATAAACAAAGACAGAAGAATTGCAGAAAGCGAAACATAAAAAGAACACACCATCTTCATATCATTCATCATTCTCATACCATTCATACCATTCATCGCTTCATGGCATCAAACAGTAGTGCATTACACTTTCAATTTGTATCTCAGAAGAGCGAAGAAATAACAGAAAAAGCATTCCACCAAAGTCAATCATTGCATTCATATGCATTCAAGTGCATGCGTTTCATGTACCAATCAAGATAGAAGTTACCTCAGACTAGATAGTCTCAACCCAGAGTTAGTAAACTCCATCAACCCAGAGTTAGTGAACTCCATCAATCCAGATCACAACATCGTGTACGAGCACGCGATGGATCCATCCGACTTCGTCAAGTCCTTCGGATTAGTTATGTCAACCTAAAGCATAATGGACATCCTTTGATCAAATCAGTTCCGGACCTGATGTTGATCGGCCGCTCGAGAAGGCCACCCCTAAGCTCGGACTCAACAAGAGTCCGTTAGAAGGTTTTTAGGCAACCTCCGAATTCAGGACCCCAGCGTCCCTTCAGAACCCCAGTGTTCATTCAGGATCCAAGCATCCCTTCAGGACCCAAGTGTCCATCCAGGTTACTTTCTTTACTGCTTTCTTTACAGCTTTATTTCCTGCTTTTTGAGGGCGGGTATTTCATTTAAGTAAAAAAAAAAAAAAAAAAAGAGAGAAAATTCGGGTTTTCCCAAGCAGACAAAATCAGTATAATTTCTGAATTCTTTATTTCTATTTTGCCTCGGAATATGTTTCGGCCAATTCATATTCCTTGTCAAAATCCAAATAAAGAGGGGCAGCTGTCATACCCTAATTTTGTCCGCCTAGGTCGAAACCCTAATTTTCAAACAAAAATAAGTAAGCTAAGGCTTAGCATTCATTCATAATGTCATGAAGACCATCATTCATGCATTTCAAAGTTTTGAAAGTCATCTTAGGATTAGGGATGCATCGCATTGCCTTTTATAGCATTTTCAGAGTTTTTCAAGACCAAGGGCATTTTGGTCATTTTCGAAAAATGAGACATTTCTCAGCAAAAAGTCATTTCTTGCATACATTTTATATTTTAGGGCCATTTTAGAGTTTTGAAGTAATTCTTGAAAAGAAAATGCATTTTGAACAAGGATTAGGGTTCTAATGATCAAAAGGGCATTTTGGTCATTTCGCCAAAAAAATTCAATTTTTCATCAAAAAATCACAGGGATCTATAAGGAATCACTTGAGGTGAGATGTGCTTGATCATACATATTTTTGGTAAATACATTGTTGATTTATGTAAAAGAAAGAAAAAGTCAAAACCGTAAAGTCAACAATGGAATATTCTTCAAGCATCTTCAAAGTGGGGCACCCAAATCAATTTTGGGATGATGGTAGCATTTATTTCTGAACCCAATGATTGATCATAGGATATGGCCCAAAATGGCAAGAATTTAGAAGAATTATCTAGAAGGGAATAAGGAATATCCCTTTGAATTTTGAAAGGTCAAGTGTAGTACAATAGTACAAGTTGCAATTCCACTCACTCTCTCTCCCTTGGCTGCGAATATCAGCTCCATATCCACCCAATTTTGATTTATTTTATTGCTTGATAATCATGTTTTGATCATAGCCTTTCATTTGAATTGTAAATGCAATCCCAACCCTCCATTTGAATTAAAATGGCATTCTTGCAATATGAACCATTTGGAAAAACATTTTGGTAAAATGATTTATCCTTCACCCTCCCTCCTTATGCTGCGCCCCTCAGCCCCCTCTCTCCTCCCTTTGTGCTTCTTGACTACCCTCAATCCTTGTGACAATTGATCCCAACCATTGATCACAAATAAAACTCTAATCCTAGAGCACAAGTGAGATGGAATGACTTAGCTACCCTCAACTTTGAGTGGCCTCTATAAATACCATTTTGTGCTCAGCTCACAAGGACCTTTTGGCTGATCATTCACTCCTCAAAAAACCCTAGCACACTCTCTCAAAAGAGACTCCAAAATCGTGAGCACACTCACCTTCATCCACCCATTGTTTCTTTGATTTTTCTTCACCAAATCACTTCCAATCCACCCCCATTTCGCATATCTTCTTCCTACCATCTTCAAGTTCAGATTCATACCCTCAAGAGCTTAGGATTTTGAAGGTTTTCAAGGGCTTGGTTGGTGTTATTTTGAAGATTTGGTTGATTGGTTCACTAGCTCTCCATTTTCGCATAGTTTAGTGAAGGCTCTAGGTAAACTCTTAGAACCCTTTGCATTCATAAACTTTTTGCATCAAAAAGACTTATCTCTTTTGCATATTCATCAGAATGTAGATTAGGGGGCTGTTGGGGGAGATTTGGCATCTCACCCCTATTGAATAAGTTGTGTTATGTGATCTTTGCATATCATCATCTTTGCATCTTTGTTTCATGAATAAAATGCTCTTTTCCCCTTGATTTGGTTTCGGCCTTATGTTAGATCTTCGGGATCTTGTTTCTTCTAGTTCATTTCATGTCCAAAATGTGAATAATGGTTGGATTTCAAGCATGTGTAGCTTAGGGTTCAACTTGTAGAAACTAAGGTTTTGATGTTTGTTTCATTTCCTTAATTTTTGTATGAATAAATGTATGTGATACTTGATCTTTATCTTATAATCTCATGTGCTATGTTATGTTTGTGTTTGATGTCATTTTTATGCATCAATTTATGTTATGTTTGGCATGAAATTTGTTGGTGAATATTGCTAGCAAGCATTCGGCCAAGGCCACTTTTATGGCCTAGCTCTTGTTGCAATTTGCTTTATTGATTTGGTGTGTGCAAGTAATTTTGTGTAAACGTGTTTTTTTAACCATTTACCAATGTACTTTACTATTCACTTAAAAAAATTACCAAAAAGTTAAAAACATTTTCATTCTTACTTTTCACTTCTTACCACAAGTTTTTACCTCATTCATTAACTCTTTATTCAAAAATACAAAAAGATTTTACCATTCACTTTTTACCATTTACCTTTCACCTCTCATTAAAATATTTTCACTTGCCTTTACACTTGTTTCACTATTTGCATATCACATCATGTTTAATCACTTACCTCTTGTTGATGATTGGGTGATGTGATCCAAATACTTATGCCTAGTGCATATCCCAAGTAGAGGAGATCACCCAAAGTGAATCAATCCCTTTGTGTTTCATTTGCATAGTTAATTACTTGTCTCTTGTTGATGATTGGGTGATGTGATCCAAATACTTATGCCTAGTGCATATCCCAAGTAGGGGAGATCACCCAAAGTGAATCAATCCCTTTGTGTTTCATTTGCATAGTTAATTACTTGTCTCTTGTTGATGATTGGGTGATGTGATCCAAATACTTATGCCTAGTGCATATCCCAAGTAGGGGAGATCACCCAAAGTGAATCAATCCCTTTGTGTTTCATTTGCATAGTTAATTACTTGTCTCTTGTTGATGATTTAGTAATGTGATTCAACACTAATGCCTAGTGCATGCCCCAAGTGTTGAAGATTACTTGAAAGTGATTCAACTACTTGCATCATTTACTTACATGCTTTGCATTCATTACTTGTGTGCTCATTGTGCTTGAAAGTGTTGAATTGGTGTTCACAACTTGGTTGTTTTGATTTTCGCAAAGACTTTGTAAAGTCATAGACTTATTGCTGCTCGATAGTAACACTTCAAACCTCAAAACCATGTTGTATGTGAAAGACAATTCGTTACTCGTTAGTAACATCTACAGTTTCAAAACTTTTAGCACTCAAGTTCAAAAAACAAGTTTGTCACTCATTAGTAACAACTTCAATTTTCAAAAACCTTTTGCATTCATAATTAAAAACATTTTTTGCATTTGCACTCAATCAATTCCAAACCCATAAAAACAATGTGAGCAAGTAATGATCACCCATAGCCTTAGCTAGTTTGATCATGAAAGCTCTCCCTTTTTCAAAAGCCATGTGAACTAGTAAGGATCACCCATAGCCTTAGCTAGTTTGATCATGAAAGTTCCTTCCTTTTTCAAACACCTTCTTCAAGGCTTCTTTTTCTCGCTCCAAGAACTACGTTGCTTTGATTCCCACTTGGGATACGTAGGAGCGAGACTTGTTCTCGTCAAGCACATCAAAAAAAAATCTTCACTTTCACAACAATAAAAAACCTCCATTTTCAAAACAAACAAAAAATGTTTTCAAACCCATTGTCGTTAGTAGCTAATCAGAACCGTAGTTCGTCTAGCTATTGACATCGATGTCCTTTCTCCAAAAAGAACAATAAGTGATGACCACCCATAGCCTTTGCTAGTTTGGTCATCAAACAAATCAATCCTTTTCAAAAAAGCTTTCAAAAAGAGAATAAAAACAAGTTGTTACCAACGGTCACCCAGAACCTTAGTTCGTTTGACTAGCGGTAGCGACTCCTTTTGAGTACTTAGCGGTGATTACCCACAGCCTTAGCTAGTTTAGTCACTCGCTAGTACTCGTCCTATTTCGAAAACTCACCTAAAAAGTTAAAAAACAAAAACCAAGGCAGAACTACGTAGCTCTGAGTTCTCCATTGTACCAGGAGATACGTAGGAGCGGGTCGTTACCCCCGTCGAGCTCTTTTCTAAAAAACTCTCTTTTTTCCCCTCTTTACGTAAGTTTTCCGTTAATTTCCCATCCATCTTCAAATAAGAATAAAATAGGCAAATCTAGGTGTTCTTCAAATCAAACATTTAAAACCACACAATTTAATTAGAGGTTCCCTTTCAGTAGAAAGGAGGAATGGGGTGCTAATACCTTCCCCATTCCTAACCGACCCCCGAACCCATATCTCTATTTTTCAAAAGACCACCCGCCTTTTTGTAAAAGACTTTTTTCTAATGTTTTGGTCTAAAAACTAAAATATTGGTGGCGGCTTCACAATTTTTTACGTTGTACATTGAAGAACCCTAAACGGGATTTTTCGGGGTACAACAGCTGGCGACTTCACTGGGGACATTTTTTTAAAAAAAGACGAGGGTCAAGCCTAACTAATTAAAATGTGTGGTTTAATGTATTGTTGATTTGATTAAAACCTTGTTTGCCTTTCTTTCTTATCATCGATTGTAGGCGTATGCATTTGTGTTCTTCTATGATTCCCTGTCTCATCTTTTATTCCCTTTCTTTTATCGCTTATGCCCATGCATTCTTCCAATCCCCATGTTCCCTTCTTCTCAGCTCCCTTTCTGAAATAAGTAATGTGCGTGTTGTTGGCACCCTAGGCTTGTTTGTATTTGAATGATATTGAACCCTAGAGTAGACAACATGCTATTGTCTGGACTGTTCTGGATTGTCGTTTGCAGGTGGGGTAGTTTTTAAGGAAATGCCCTTCGCACACACACACTTGTACCTTGAGATTATATGATTAGAGAAGGAGACCATAACCCAGGTCTGTTAGGGTATCGTAGGACGAGTGGATTCGAGTAGTGGGAGCCCATCAGGACCTTTGTCCGTTTGGCTACTCGCGAAAGTTTCAATCAGAGTTGTGCTCTTCCATGATACCTTGTACCTAGCAGTTTGCTGCATTTTCAAGGAATTTCGTGAAAGAGACTGTGGCTCTGATGACCTTTGTGAGGGTGTGAATAGAGCTACATGAGAAGATTATCCCTAAAATGCCTTAGATCATAGGTTCTACCCCCTTTTAGGTCACAAGGGCTTTCCAAATTGTGTGTTGCATCGTTGCATTCAGTTCAATCAATTTTTCCTTCAAAATTTTTGAAAATCAAAAAAGATATGCTTTTCCTTTTCGCCTATATGAGGTGGCATATAATTTTCAAATCACCACCTGTAAATATCCTCTTTCTGCACAAAAAAAAGGGTATCATTGCATCATTGCATCACTGCATTATCGCATCATTTGCATTGCATAAAATTCCAATTTTGAAAAAAAAAACCATTCATCTTGCATTCCCTTTCATTACGTAAAGATAAAACAAAAAACAATTATCATCTGCATAGCATAAGCATTTCATTTATAATCATGCAAAAAAATCCTCGTCGAGTTCATCCAAGACGAGGCGTTCATGCATAAGCATTATTTCAAAAAAAAGAGAGACACAGTAGAACTACGCAAGCTTTGATTCCTCATTACAATGGGGATACGTAGGAGCGGGTCATACCCCGTCAAGCACATTTTTCTAAAACCTTTTTTTCCAATAAATCATTTGCATCTCCAAATAATTTTTCAAAATCATGTTCCAAAACTAAAAAACAAAACAGAAAATCATTGTGAGTATCATGCATTTCATTGCACAAAAAAAATGATGAAAACAAGAAAGCATCTCATTCATAATCATGAATAAAAATCATCATTTAGAAAAAAGCATCATTCCTGTATCTTTCATCATTCAAAAGAAAAAGGGGGCATCAGCGTTTCATATCTTGTATTGCCTCTATAAAAATCATTTTGAGAAGAAGCATCATTCTTGCATCAGTTCATCATTTCCTTTCCACAATCTGAATCAGTTCATCATTTCCTTTCCATTGATACTGAAATCGTAATCATCCCCCTCCTCCACCATGAGTTACCATTGTTAACCACCAAGCTTCTCTTAAGCGAATCTGAACCAAAAACTGTTGCATGTTGTGTTGGAGAGCCTTAGAACATACCTCAGTACCTACATCACCCTTTGGAGCATCCTAGGGAATATTTCAGTTGCTGGGTTTTCAGTGAAGGTGTGGAGGAGCCGTTGTGGGGAGAGTTCGTGAGTTGCTTGCGTCCTTGTTGTAAAGTCTCGGTGTGAAATCGTTGTTGTCTCCAAGAGGTGAGTTCTATAACTCACTAGGAAAACCATGAATATGTGTATTGTTGTGTTATTGAGTTTGTAGGTGAATCGGAATGGACACGGGAACGATCGGAATAGGAAAGAAAACGCGAAAAACTGTTTTTCTGCAACACTGTTAGTCACGCACGGACCGTGTGCCTCTGGGCACGGGTCGTGCGTGAGATTCTGGAACCACTGGTGCTGTTTTTGAAAATGCGCACGGGTCGTGTGCCAAGGCGCACGGACCGTGCGTATCTCTCTGATACGACATTTTGAAATACGTCCTAAGTCGTTCCGATTGGTCCTAAGTCCCTTCCCATCCACTCCCCAAGGTTCCCCTAGGATGGGAACACCGTAATTCTACATGTTTAGCTTTGACTGAAGTGGTAGTATTGATCGGGAAGTAATTCGGGATCGGAAAGGAATGACAAGTTAAATGATGGACACGCACGGATCGTGTGTATGGGCGCACGGGTCGTGCGTGGTCTTCGGGTTGCCTCTTTTAAAAAGTGTTTTAAATCATTCCAAACGATTCCAATTGCTTTCTAATCCTTCATTCCACATTCCCCAATGTTACTATGATTGAATTGCCCTGAATTGAGTGGTAATTGACTGTGATTGGATCTAAGTTATGTTAGTACCATATGCTTGGTTGTGTTTGGATTACGTTCAGGTTAAGTGAATGCTCATGTGATTGACCATTGATTTCATGTTATGAATTTGTGTTTGATGTATTGTGCTGGATTGACTGGTTTAGTAAGATTGATAAGATAAGTTAGCGAACCTTAGTAATCCATGAGAGATCACTTAATAATTAGACTTAGTTAGTAATTAGATCACCTCAGTAATAAGTTTATGTTCAGTTCAGTTCATTGTTCAGTTAAGTTATTGTTATGTTTAAGTTCATTGTTGAGTTCAGTTCAGGTATATCATCATATATACCTTTTAGTCGGGGTGACGACCCTATTCAGTTTAGTGTGCTAGGGGAGAGGCAGTCATGAGCCTTATGAACCTAGGCCCCATTAGGGACCCAGCCGATTAGTCGGGACGGGTTTACCGGAAGCTTATTATTTCAAGTGACCGGTGACACGCTATAACTTTAGTTAGTGTTGTTTCTTGTAACCGGCTTGAGGGTTATGAGGACAGCGTTTAGTTTAGTTATGAGTTGCGTCTTGTAACCGGCTTGAGGGTTATAAGGACAACTTCAGTTAGTTAGCCACATAGTCAACTTTGAGGACTATGATTTATGAGTTAGAATCAGAATAATGAATAAAGCATAATTGAACCGAGAGGATTAGTAAGGGGTCGCGATAGAACTCACTGAGACAAGTTGTCTCACCCAATCCATTGTTGTTGTTTTTCAGTTAAGCAGGGAAAGTGGAAGACAGTGAGGCACGACTATGGAGACGCTTGAGGAGCTGCCGCTATCTTTATTTCATTATGTCTTGTTATTCAGTTTCATTTGTATTTCGGTATTGTTATTCAGTTTCTTAGATGTACGATGGTACGACTTATGTTTTTAAGTTGTAAATCGCTTCCGCAGACTTTCGGTTTTGAGTACTGAACACTAGTTGAGGGTGTAAGGACCGCTTTATGTATATTATGTTCAGTTAGGTAAGCGAACTTGATGGGTTTTTAGCATCGAGTATTAGTATGTGTTCAGTATTTAAAAAGGAAGTTACTCTGATGTATGCCAGTAGTGCGCTTCGGTAATTTCTACAAGTCAGAAATTAACGGGGTGTTACAGCGCCCATGTGTGCGTGTTGCGTTTTTGCTGGGCGCTGGGCGCCAGGTGCCTGGGCGCTGGGCGCCCAGGGCGCTGGGCGCCCAGGGCGCCAGTTTTTCAGGATGTTCCCAAAATGTTTTTCGAAAACTGTTTTCGCTATATCTTTTGATTCGGACATCCGTTTTGAACGTTTCAAAAAGCGTTGTGAAGCATTTTCAGTTGTCTATCTGTGTGTCCCATTTTTAAAAATAAAAACTTATAATTTCAGAAGGTTGCTGGGCGCCCAAGTGGCTGTCCCCTGTGGTCGTTGCTGTGACATTGAAAACTCGTTTTGGTGTCTTTAAAAATTCTCTTTTGTGTATAACCAGTGGTGTTAACGTTTTAGTGTCAAAAGTGATGATTTTGACGATGATGCCCTTAGTGGCTAGTTAAATGACGTTTTTGTCCTTAGTGGCCAATGTTGTTGATATTGGTGTGTAAATGACGATGATGCCCTTAGTGGCTAGTTAAATGATCGTTTTGCCCTTAGTGGCCAATGTTGTTGATATTGATGTGTAAATGACGATGATGCCCTTGGTGGCTAGTAAATGACGTTTTTGCCCTCAGTGGCTATTGTTTGAGTTGATGATGTTTATGAGTAAGTGACGATGAAAACCCAGTGACGTTTTGAGGCCCAAAAGGCTAAGTGATGTTAAGGCCTAAATGGCTAAGTGATGTTGTTGTGTAAATTGTGAACTGACAGGTGCTGTGCCTCTTATTTGGCAAATTGGTAAGTGACGGGTCACATGGTTGACCGTGAATTGTGTGTTTGTGAGTGGTGCATGTCATAGTGTCTCATGCCCCATATGCATAAACCCAGTGACGTTTTTGAGGCCCAAAAGGCTAAGTGACGATGAAGCCATAATGGCTAAGCGACGTTTGTGAAAAGGTACCTCATGCATATGCCCACGAGTGGGTTGCATTACATATGCCTACATGACATAATGATGAGTTTATGTAGCGACGTAATTGATGATTGTGATGTGATTATTTTAGAGCTGTGACTCGACTTATTATTTATCATATGATTTATTATATGGATTGAATTGGACTCACCCTTCTGTTTGAATGTTACCCCTATGCGGTAACGTGCAGGTGATTGCGAGTGAAGGACTAGGTACCTTCACTAATTCGAGTCGAGTCGTCACGCTCTGATACGTAGCACTCAGGGGGGAACGAACTTGATGTTTATGAATGATTTCAGCTGTTATGCTTTGTTGACGATTCTGTTTTATTTTGTTATTCCGCTGTGTAGTTGGTGTTTATTGACGTTAAGTTTATTTGCGATGATAAATGTGTTTTTGAGGGTCTCCTCTTAGTGACGTGCTACGTGATGTAGGATTACTATGTTTGAGCTGTTTTAATTGAGAAGCATTATTTTATTGAAGTATGTGTAACATTCCTCGTGCGAAACAAATTTTTGAAAACTCTGATATTTTCCCAACTAAATGAACGGGTAAAAAATGGGTGTTACATTAGTGGTATCAGAGCAGTTCGGTCTGTCCGGCCAATGTTGTCCTGTCATAGTGTCTTATGACAATAGATTAGTACTAAATTCTTGGTTTGTGCTGCAGTGATAGTTTGAAATGGCTGGGAGAAACGACGCTGCTCTTGCTGCTGCATTGCAGGCTATGGCTCACGCTGTGCAGGGTCAGTAGAATGCTGGAGAGAACACTGGTTTTCGGAGTCTGACTACTTTCCAGAGAGAGAATCCGCCCACCTTTAAGGGCAAATATGATCCAGATGGTTCTATGGCGTGGTTGAAGGAGATCGAGAGGATATTCAGGGTGATGGACTGCACTGTTGAGCAGAAGGTCTGTTTTGGTACCCTTATGTTAGCCGAGGAGGCCGACGACTGGTGGTTGGCCACTAGGCAGAGATTGGAGGCTGTGCAGGAAGAGATTACTTGGGAGGTATTCAGCAGGGAATTTCTGAGAAAATGTTTTCCTGAAGACGTCCGAGGAAAGAAAGAGATAGAGTTTTTGGAACTGAAGCAGGGTGGTATGTCTGTGACTGCGTATGCGGCGAAGTTTGTGGAGCTGGCAAAATTTTATCCACACTACAGTGAGGCTACAGCTGAGTTTTCGAAATGTATCAAGTTCGAGAATGGTTTGAGGCCTGATATCAGAAAGGCCATTGGTTATCAGAAGATTCGTGTGTTCGCTGATCTGGTTGACAGTTGTAGAATCATTAAGGAGGACAGTACTGCTCATTACAAAGCTACGTCTGAGAAAAAGGGTAAGTTTCAGAGTCGAAGCAAGCCGTATGAGGTTCCTGCGGGTAGGAGTTATCAGAGGTCTGCTGGGGGCAAGAACTCTAGTGGGGGAGATGCTCCTTCTAGCATTGTCTGTTATAAGTGTGGCAAGCCTGGCCACAAGAGTACTACATGCAGGACTGATGAGAGGGTTTGCTATCGCTGTGGTAAAAAGGGTCATATGGCGGCCGAGTGTAAGGTCAAGGATGTGGTGTGCTTCAACTGTGGTGAGTCTGGGCATATCAGTACGAAGTGTACAAAGCCGAAGAAGGAAAGGTCTAGTGGGAAGGTGTTCGCATTGGCAGGGGAGGAGCCTGATGATAATGATGGTCTGATTAGAGGTGAGATTCCTTGGGCACGTGATTTCTGGTAATGGTATTGCAGTTGTCCCGGCAAAGGTGGAAGCAGTATTGGAGTGGGAGGCTCCGAAGTCCGCAACAGAAATTAGAAGCTTTTTGGGTTTGGCTGGGTACTACAGGAGGTTCATCGAGGGTTTTTCCAAGTTGGCCCTTCCGTTGACTCAGTTGACTTGTAAGGGTAAAGTTTTTGTTTGGGATGCTCGCTGTGAGGAAAGTTTTATGGAACTGAAAAAGAGATTGACAACGTCACCTGTTTTGACGTTGCCTAATCCGGATGAACCGTTTGTTGTATATTGTGACGCTTCGAAGATGGGTCTTGGTGGTGTGCTGATGCAAGATGGAAAAGTGGTTGCGTATGCGTCGAGGCAGTTGCGGGTTCATGAGAAAAATTACCCTACGCATGATTTGGAATTGGCTGCTGTGGTATTTGTGCTTAAGATTTGGAGGCACTACCTTTATGGTTCGAGGTTTGAAGTATTCAGTGATCATAAGAGTCTAAAGTATCTGTTCGATCAGAAAGAGTTGAATATGAGACAGCGTCGGTGGTTGGAGCTCTTGAAGGATTATGACTTTGGTTTGAATTATCATCCCGGCAAAGCTAATGTCGTGGCTGATGCTTTAAGCAGAAAGTCTTTGCATATGTCGGCAATGATGGTGAAAGAATTAGAGTTGATTGAGGAATTCAGAGATTTGAGTTTGGTTTGTAAAATGACACCTCGCAGTGTCAAGCTGGGAATGTTAAAGATCGATAATGATTTCCTGGGCGGCATCAGAGAGGCTCAGAAGTAAGACATCAAGTTAGTAGATTTAGTTAATGGGGTTGGTCAATCCGAAGATGAAGATATCAAGTTAGATTCCCGTGGTGTGTTGAGGTTCCGAGGTAGGATCTGTGTTCCGGATGATGCGGAGATGAGAAAGGCAATTTTAGAGGAGGGTCGCCGTAGTAAGTTGAGTATCCATCCTGGAGCGACGAAAATGTATCAAGATCTGAAAAAGATGTTTTGGTGGTATGGTATGAAGAGAGATGTGGCACAGTTTGTGTATGCCTGTTTGACCTGTCAAAAGTCGAAGGTCGAGCATCAGAAGCCTGTGGGGTTGATGCAACCGTTGGAAGTTCCAGAGTGGAAGTGGGATAGCATTGCGATGGACTTTGTGACGGGATTGCCGAATACAGTTAGGGGTCATGACGCTATTTGGGTGATCGTTGATAGGTTAACAAAGTCTGCTCACTTTATTCCTATTAATATCACTTATCCGGTGTCGAGGTTGGCAGAGGTCTATGTCATAGAAATTGTGAAGTTGCACGGTGTTCCGAAGAGTATTGTGTCAGATAGGGATCCGAGGTTCACTTCTGAGTTTTGGACGGGTTTGCAGAAGGAATTGGGTTCAAAGTTAAAAATGAGTTCGGCGTATCATCCTCAGACAGATGGTCAGTCGGAAAGGACAATTCAGTCGTTAGAAGATTTGTTGAGGGCTTGTGTATTGGAACAACGGGGTTCATGGGATTCCTACCTTGCGTTGATTGAGTTCACCTATAACAACAGTTACCATTCCAGTATCGGGATGGCACCGTTCGAAGCATTGTATGGTCGAAAGTGTAGAACGCCATTGTGTTGGTATGAGTCAGGAGAGAGTGTAGTGTTGGGACCGGAGATTGTCCGAGAGACTACAGAGAAAATCAAGATGATCCGTGAAAAGATGAAGGCTTCGCAGAGTCGTCAGAAGAGTTATCATGACAAGCGGAGGAAAGATTTAGAGTTTCAAGAGGGTGAGCATGTGTTCTTGAGGGTTTCTCCTATTACCGGTGTTGGTCGAGCGTTGAAATCAAAGAAGCTCACTCCTCGATTTGTTGGTCCTTATCAGATTTCTGAGAGAATCGGAAATGTGGCTTATAGAGTGGCTTTACCGCCAAATCTTTCGAATTTGCATGACGTGTTTCATGTGTCGCAACTTCGGAAGTATGTTTCGGATCCATCTCATGTGATCCATATGGATGACGTAGAGGTGCGGGATAATCTCACTGTGGAGACGATGCCCGTACGGATTGTGGATCGTGAAGTGAAAGCGCTTAGAGGCAAAGAGATTGCATTAGTGAAAGTGGTTTGGCTAGGAGCTGCCGGCGAGAGTATGACTTGGGAGCTAGAGAGCAAGATGCGAGAGTCCTACCCAGAGTTATTTGATCTGGTAAATTTCGAGGACGAAATATTATAAGTGGGGGAGAGTTGTAACACCCTAAATATTTAATTAAATTATTTAATTAAGTATTTAGGAATTTGATTTAATTAATTGGATGTAATTTAATTTTTGGAAATTATATTAAAAATTGTGTAGGTGGTATTAGGAGGTGGAGGTGCCAAACTAGATGGACTTGGGCTTAAGTGAGAAGCCCAAGCCCATGACTCTTGTCATATGCGAAGTGGACAAGGCGCCTAGGGGTTAGGGTTTCTTTGTTAGCATTTGCGAAACTTGAGAAATAGAGAAAGGAGAGGAGAGGCGCGCTGTGGAGAGTAGAGGAAGGGAGAAGAGGTCGCAAGCTCCAAGGAGAAAAGAGGAACGTGATTCTTTTGTCGTGGTTCCATTCGTGACCGTCTCTAGGGCTCCTATTCTTCAAATTCGAGGTAAGGGGAGTTCTATCAATTTTTATAATAATTCCTATGATAGGTTTTAGGTAGTGATGGCCTAGATTAACCATGATCATGACTATGTTGCGAATTTCATGTTCTTGATGTTGATGCATGTGTGATTTCATGTTTGGGATTGGGATGTTGTTGATTATGATGGTTGGTGTATGATTTTGACGATTTCAATGTGTGTCCATGATGGTTGTAATGGGTGTTGTAATTTATCAAGTAACAATTTGAAGAAAAAGATGTTTGTGCTAAAATTGTGTTGAATTCTGTTGCTGGAAGTATTCTGGGCGTTGGGTGCCAGCGCTGGGCGCTGAGCGCCCGTGTGTGTTGCTGTGTGTGGAGCGCTGGGCGCTGGGTGCTAGCGTTGGGCGCTGAGCGCCCGTGTGTGAGTGTGCGTGATGCGCCAAGGCGCTGGGTGCCAGCGCAGGGCTCTGAGCGCCCCTGTGCGTGAGTTGCGTGTTGCGTGTTGCGCGAAGGTGCTGGGTGCCAGGCGCTGGGCGCCCATGTGTGCGTGTTGCGTTTTTGCTGGGCGCTGGGCGCCCTGGGCGCTGGGCGCCCAGGGCGCCAGTTTTTCAGGATGTTCCCAAAATGTTTTTCGAAAACTGTTTTCGCTATATCTTTTGACTCGGACATCCATTTTGAATGTTTCAAAAAGCGTTGTGAAGCATTTTCAGTTGTCTATCTGTGTGTCTCATTTTTAAAAATAAAAACTTATGATTTCAGAAGGTTGCTGGGCGCCCAAGTGGCTGTCCCCTATGGTCGTTGCTGTGACATTGAAAACTCGTTTTGGTGTCTTTAAAAATTCTCTTTTGTGTATAACCAGTGGTGTTAACGTTTTAGTGTCACAAGTGATGATTTTGACGATGATGCCCTTAGTGGCTAGTTAAAATATGTTTTTGCCCTTAGTGGCCAATGTTGTTGATATTGGTGTGTAAATGACGATGATGCCCTTAGTGGCTAGTTAAATGACCATTTTGCCCTTAGTGGCCAATGTTGTTGATATTGATGTGTAAATGACGATGATGCCCTTGGTGGCTAGTAAATGACGTTTTGCCCTCAGTGGCTATTGTTTTAGTTGATGATGTTTATGAGTAAGTGACGATGAAAACCCAGTGACGTTTTGAGGCCCAAAAGGCTAAGTGATGTTAAGGCCTAAATGGCTAAGTGATGTTGTTGTGTAAATTGTGAACTAACAGGTGCTGTGCCTCTTATTTGGCAAATTGGTAAGTGACGGGTCACATGGTTGACCGTGAATTGTGTGTTTGTGAGTGGTGCATGTCATAGTGTCTCATGCCCCATATGCATAAACCCAGTGACGTTTTTGAGGCCCAAAAGGCTAAGTGACGATGAGGCCATAATGGCTAAGCGACGTTTGTGAAAAGGTACCTCATGCATATGCCCGGGAGTGGGTTGCATTACATATGCCTACATGACATAATGATGAGTTTATGTAGCGACGTAATTGATGATTGTGATGTGATTATTTTAGAGCTGTGACTCGACTTATTATTTATCATATGATTTATTATATGGATTGAATTGGACTCACCCTTCTGTTTGAATGTTACCTCTATGCGGTAACGTGCAGGTGATTGCGAGTGAAGGACTAGGTACCTTCACTAATTCGAGTCGAGTCGTCACGCTCTGATACGTAGCACTCCGGGGGGGGGGGGGGGACGAACTTGATGTTTATGAATGATTTCAGCTGTTATGCTTTGTTGACGATTCTGTTTTATTTTGTTATTCCGCTGCGTAGTTGGTGTTTATTGACGTTAAGTTTATTTGCGATGATAAATGTGTTTTTGAGGGTCTCCTCTTAGTGACGTGCTACGTGATGCAGGATTACTATGTTTGAGCTGTTTTAATTGAGAAGCATTATTTTATTGAATTATGTGTAACATTCCTCGTGCGAAACAAATTTTTGAAAACTCTGATATGGGGTAGAAAAGGGGTGTTACACGTATTCTCATTGCAAACGCGTGTTCTCGTCGCGTGCATATGTTTATTCCTAATAATGTACACATTTTTATTATCATTAGTAGAACCTTTTTTAAAAAAAAAAACTTTATAAAAAAATCTGTTTTAGAATTAAATATTATTATTATTATTATTAATCTTTTTTTTACACATTAAAAATAAAAAAAATAAAAATTAAAAACGAAAATTAAATAAAAATAAAAAATACAGAGAATTATAAAACTAATAGTGTGCTATTCTAGTGTGTGGTCAAGATTCCCTTTTCTTTCTAAATCTCTAGCTTGCCTTTTTTTTTACTAAGTTGCTCTGCACATCTACAACATCTCCATCTCTCTACTCTCAATCTCATGTCTAACATCCAACCTCCAGCCTGTTACACAGCAGAGAAAGTCAAATAAGACAGGTCATATGCCTAAATCGTGAATGAGGCAGAAGCTTGGGAGAAGAAAATTGTGCTCATAGCACTTTATACATCAAAGCATGAAAACTTGGACAAATACAATCAGAGTTGCTGAGATGAAATTGACTCCACAAACACATAACCCTACACAAGTTCAACTATAAATACAACTCGGAATTAAGGGGAGCAGGGGGGTGATAGGTAACAGGGGAACCAGGAGGGGCACTGGGAACACAAAAAAAAAGAATTAAACATCACAACAACACACACAGAAGAAAAAGAAAAACAGCAAGCAAAGGGAGAGGGAGGGAGCCGTAGGGGGGGGGGCGTAACATAAAAAAACACTAGTGGTGTCTCAAATCACAAAATTCTAGTAAAGGGTGGATAGGTTTTGATCAGGAACAAAAGAGAAAGCAGAACGTTGAGGGACATTCGTTTCTTTTTCAAAGACTGGAACCAGGTTAGTTTTTTTTTTTTCACTTCCAGAATGCTAAACATATGCTAAATACAATTACTAGGTTAGTTTGATTTGTTTTTTTTGGGGATGTGGTAGATAATAATAATAATAATAATAATAATAATAATAATAATAATTATAAAGAGAAGATGGAGACAGAATACTTACGAGCAAGAAGGATAAAGGCAGGAGCCACCTATAGCTCCGACCGCTGCTAGCGGTGGCCGCTTCTGTCAACACGCTGCCATCGGACCCCTTTTATTTTCCCCCTCCTCGCGTTCGTGTTTGCATTTGGACGGCCAATCAACGCCGTCGGCTACCATCCTCGCCGTCGCACCTCAAGACAGTCACCACCACCCAAGCCTTCAACCGAAAAAAACCACCCAAACCCAGAGCCGATCCACAGTGTCGAAGCCACGGTCTACTGAGAAGGAGGGGAAATGTAACATCCGCAAAATAATTAACCGAATTATTTGGATGTTAACCCAATTAAATTAATTTAGTGCTTGACTGGTAAACTTATTGAGTGCTAAAATTAATTATTGGTTGTCATCGGATCGTTAACCGGTTAATACGGATCAAGGAAGTTTCGGAATCGAAATGGGAGATTTAGATCAATATGGTAATTGGACCACGTTACCAACTATATATTAAATAAATATATATATGTATACGTGTGTGTGTGTGTTAAAAAGGAAAAGAAAGGAAATAATTAAGAAAGAAAAGAAAAGAAAGAATGCGAGAGAGAGAGTTACAGAGAGGAGAAAGAGAGAAAAGAAGAGAATGGCGTGAGGGAGAAGAGAAGAGGGAGAGAGAAGACTTCACCGAAACGACTTCCTTCCAACACGAAAAATGTTCGGCATTCCTTCCTCTTCGTTTTGGTACAAATTTCATGACGATCAACTCACTCTCTCTCACTTTGCCATTTTTGTATTTTGGAGGTTTTCTGGGAGATCCGATTTTGGGTTCGTTTTGAAGGTTTAAGCTCGATTAGGAACGAACCCAAGGTGGATTACTCGAGTATTAAAGTTCGATTGGATGATTGGGAGCTAGTTGGGTGAGCTAGGTTTCAGAAATCAAATTTTGGGTTATGTGTGAATAGTAGTTTTGGAGGTTAGGGATGATGAATAGTGTCCGCGGAGGATTTCGAGGAATTTGATATTTCGGTCAAAAGAGGTTTCGTGATCGAGTGGGAAGCTTTGGAAGCGGATTGGGTGTCGCCGGAGCGGGGAGCGTTCGTGTGGCTACTCGGTGATTCGGCTCGATCGTGGTTCACGCTTCAAGGGTGAGTTTTACTCACGTTTAGGATTTTTGTTTTCGAATTAATTAATTGATCGTTTTACCGCTTTCGCTGGTCTGGAATATTACTTGATATTGTCTGTTTCGGGTTAGGAATCGATCGGAGCGAGTCTCGAGTTGTGTAGTATTGAAATAGAATTTTTGGTGATTAGATTTCGAAAGATTTTGACTTAAAAACCGTTAATTGGAAAATATGTCGTGTTTTGATACAATTCGTTTAAAATGAGTTTTTGATTGATTATTATTGTTTGTATATGTTTTTGACTGTTTTTATGTTGGGGCTGGACTGGAACAGGTATCGGAATTGGTCGGAACTACGAAAAATGCGAAAATGGGATAAAATGCAATGCTGTCAAAAGCGCACGAGTCGTGCGTCCCAGACGCACGGACCGTGCGTGTTATTCTGTTTGTTTTCGAAAAGGCATTACAGGGCGCACGACCCGTGTGTATGGGCGCACGAACCGTGCGCTGTGTTCTGTCCAAATTTTCCAAACTTGCCCGAAACGATCCCGAACGATTCCAATCCTCTTCTAATCCTTTCCTAACCCTCCTATAATGATATTAGGCTTATAATGCCATGATTTTTGGTATGTTTCAAAAGGGTTTTATAAAATACTTTTGAAGTTGAAATTCTTTCGAAAAGCCGAACAATAGTACACGTGTGCGGATATGTTTTACAAATAATAAACCGGTCTACTATTCACGATATATATATTATATCGACGGTAGGAAACGGCCCAATGCGGGTATTGTGTTCAGTTATCGGTCAAATGTAAATGAACTAAATGTTCATGTGTCTGTAGATATATTTATTATATCGAGTTGGGTGACGACCCATGTTGACATACTAGGCGGGGCAGTCATGATCCCTTACCCTAGGCTCTGTGCCATTAGGAAACACTATTGGTTATGGGGTTCGCCGGGATTAGCAGTGCGTGCAGTCGGTGTTATGTTAAAAAGTTATGTGTTACGTTCGCCGGGATTAGCAGTGCGTGCAGTCGGTGTTATGTTAAAAAGTTATGTGTTACGTTCACCGGGATTAGCAGTGCGTGCAGTCGGTGGTACGTAAAATGGTCTTTGCGTTACGGTTCACCGGGATTAGCAGTGCGTGCAGTCGGTGTCCTACCAAGTCAGAATTCTATCACACGATTCACCGGGATTAGCAGTGCGTGCAGTCGGTGTCGTGCCAAGTCAAAATTCTATCACACGGTTCACCGGGATTAGCAGTGCGTGCAGTCGGTGCCGTGTTAAATTAAATAGGGTTTATAATTGGACCGAGAGAGTTAGTAGGGGTCTCGGTAGAACTCACTGAGATTGTATCTCACTGTTTATATGTTGTTGTTTTACAGAGAAGCAGAGAAAGTGGAAATTGAGGAGGCACGAGTAGGTGGCACTCAGATGGTGGCTGAAGACTTAGCTTGATGCTTAAGTTTATATTTCCCTTTGTTGTCTTTGTACTACAACTCTATGTATTGGTATTATAATTTCATTCCGCTTTCTTGTATGATATTGAGCACTATAGTTTGCTGAAGGTTATGGTCAGGGAACCTGTTTGGTCTTATTTGTATTTAAGACTGTTTTGTTGTTATTCAGCGAGAACTATATTGCATTGTTCAGTATCAGTACAGGAATTTTATATCTCTGATAGTTTAGGGATGGTGCACTTGGGTATTTTTACTCGATAAAAATACCGGGGTGTTACAGTTGGTATCAGAGCAGTTTGACCTAGTCGGACTTAGTTTAGGGTTGAGTCGATTCCTTGTTAGTCCTTTTTTTTAATTACACTTGTGATGCTAAGAGACATTGAGCCTGATCAACTTAATACTTAGTGCATCATAAGCGGAATTATGACAGGATGATCAAGACGCAGTCCTCGACCAAGACCGGAATCTCCAACCGATGCATCCTCAAGAAAGGTGACATGACAATGGAAGAATACACCGCTAAGTTTGAGAAGTTGTCTCAGTTTTTCCAAGTGGTAAAGTAAGCTCTGGATGACGAATGGAGAACGCGGAGGTATAAGAAGGGCCTTAGTGTTTTTATGACTTAGGGTCTCAGTTCTTATACTATTACCAATTATGTTGCCTTGGTGCAATCAGCCTATGTCGCCGAGGATGATCTCATGAGGAATACTGGAAAGGAAAGAAGGTAGTTGAATTATCAACTCCGAATGCAAGGTCCTAAGATAATCTCATCAAAGGAAAAGCAAGTGCAATTCTTTAATTCTTCAAAGGTCAGAAGATGTTCTAACTGTGGAAAGCCTCACAGTGGTGATTGCAAGCGAAGATCTAATCGGTGCTGTTATAGTAATTCGGAAGAGGGTCACTATGTAAAAGAGTGCCGTGCAAGGAAGAATTCCAAGGAGTTACAAGCAGCTCCAAGGCAAGGATGCGTCAACACTTTGGATGCTCAGACAGTTGCAACTGCTGACAAGTTACTGATGGGTCTGGGATCATTTTTCAATAACTCTGTCAGTATATTATACGATTCGGGTGCAAACCATTGTTTTATAGCACAAGCATGTGTAGATCGGTTTGGATTAGCATTGTCTCCGCTATCCGAGCCGATAACTATCTTAACTGCTGATAAGGGTCGTGTCCAGACCTAATCTTTGTATAGAATTGTCTACTTGTCATAGGAGGCAGAAATTTAGTTGTAGAATTTATTGTTTGCCTATGAGAAGTGCGGACACCATTTTGGGTATGGATTCGATGACTGCAAATCATGTTGCAATCGACTGTGTTAATCAACTATCAGCTTTGCTTCAGAATCAGTTAAATTGTCTAGGACAAATTCTGAAGCGGTTACCTAGTTCACCTTAGACGGTCAATCTTCATTCTAAGGTGCGGAAGCACATGTTGGTATGTTATCTGCATCCACTGAAACTAGTTTAGATTTGGCGAACGTTCGAGTTGTGAATGTTTTTCCGGATGTTTTCGCGATGAAGTTTCTTCTGAACCTCCAGAGCGAAAGGTAGAGTTTACCGTAGAATTGGTTCCTGGCACGGGATCAATATCTATCGTTTCTTATAGGATGTTTCTTTAGAATTAAAGGAATTGGAGTCTCAACTTGAAGAGTCGATGTTAAAGAAATTCATTCGACCGAGTGCTTCTCTCAGGAGTGCTCTGGTGTAATTAGTAAAAAGGAAAGATGGTAACATGAGATTGTACATCGGTTATCGACAACTTAATGAAGTGACGATCAAGAATAAATATCCTTTACCAAGGATAGACGATTTGCTTGAGCAACTTGATGTGCCCCAGTGTTTTCTAAAATTGATCTGAGGTCAGGATATCATCAATTAAAAGTTAGAGCCTTAGATATTCCGAAGACAGCTTTCCGTACTAGGTATGGACATTACGAGTTTGTAGTGATGCCCTTCGGTTTGACTAATGCTCCAGCGGTATTCATGGATTACCTGAACCGAGTTTTCCTCAATTACCTAGATCAATTTGTAGTCGTTTTCATTGATGATATCTCGATGTGCTCGAAGACCATTGAGGAGCATGTCCAACATCTCCGCATTGTTCCGAAAGTACTCCGAGAAAAGAAGTTGTGCTTGAAACCTTCGAAGTTTGATTTTTGGGTGTCGGAGGTAAAGTCTTTGAGACATGTGATTTCCCAAGTCGGGAGTTTCTGTAGATCCCAGTAAGAAAGAAGCGGTGTTGAATAGGAGTGACCGACATCAGCCGCAGAGATCAAAAGTTTCTGGGACTAGCCGGTTACTATAAGTGATTTGTTAAAGGGTTCTCACAGTTAGTTTTCCACTTACTCGGTAAACTCGTAAGGGTCATCCGATTACGTGGGATGCCGATTGTGAAGAATGTTTTCAAGAGTTGAAGATTTTGACTTCTGCTCCAATCCTGATTCTTCCAACCGTCATTGGAATTTCAAATTTTCGATGACGCTTCAGGGAAGGTTTAGGATGTGTTCTAATGCAAAATCAACAAGTGGTAGCTTATGCGTCCAGACAATTGAAGTCTCATGAGAAGAGTTTTCCGACTCACGATTATGAGTTGGCAGCTATTGTGTATGCACTGAAGATTTGGAGACGTTACCTGTATGGGTCTCGTTTCGATGTCTTTAGTGATCACAATAGTTTAAAGGTATCTGTTTGATCAGAAAGAACTGAATAGCAGGCAGAGAAGTGTGTTGAGTTTCTGGAGGATTATAAATTCGTGTTGATGTAGCCCAGGGTTTCAAATTGCGGACCGCATCACGTGATGCGGCCGCAATATTGCCGTTGCGGCAGCGTCCGCAACCGCATCAGTCCGCAATTGCGTTGTGATCTCAAATCACAGAAAAATCCGCATCGCAACGCCGCATCGGCCGCAACGCAGTGGTGCAACAGCCGCATCAGGCCGCATCAGACCGTAATTGACTTTAAATTGGTCGCACAAATTATTTTTCTATCTTCCTCTTTCTTTATATCATACATTTAGAGGGTATTTTAAAGGATTAAAGATACTATAAAGTGATGAAGAGTAGATAATGAAATATATATGAAATTTTAGAGAGGAGATAGAAGACATGTGAACTATAAGATAACTAATAAATTATAATATTTAATGTTAACAAAAAATTATTTCACGCCGCATCGACCGCAATACGCATCGCAGCGACCGCAAATGGCCGCAACCGCAACTACCGCAACCGCAACCGCAACGCGACCGCAACCGCAATTTGAAACCCTGATGTAGCCTTCAAGAGAGGCCAGTGTTGTAACTGATGCACTGAGTAGGAAGTCCATCCACATGGCCGAGTTTATTGATGCATGAGATAGAATTATCGGAGTCTTTTAGAGACTTAAATCTGAATTCAAGATCAAGGAGGAACCGGTTAGTGTTGAGCCATCTAGTTCCCTAAGGGATTCTATACGCTTGGCACAGAAAGTTGATGTGAAGCTACAATCACAAAAGGTATTTCCAGATTTTACCATGGATAGTGATGGAGTCAGTTGTTTCAACGGTAGGATCTGTACGCCCGATGATGAGAACAATAAAAGGCAAGTGTTAGAGGAAGAACACCAAAGTTTATATTTTGTTCCAAGATGTACAGAAATGTAAAGCAGATGTATGAGTGGCAAGGTATTAGTTTGTTAATCTCTTCCTTGTGAAGGTTAACAATGAGATTGTAATAAGTGATTCCGTTTGACAAGTCAAACGTGAATACGAATATGTAAGTGAGGTAACTGCTGATTGTTTTCACGTTACGAATAGCCATCAAAGGATTAATTGAAGGATATGCTTGTAAGTGACTGAAATTTCCGAACTGAAGCTTGGCGTGCGGTGTAATAGTTTTGAAAAATCGTTTTTGTGAAAACCCGCATGGTAAAGTTAATTTTGGGAACGAATTAAGAGGCTAATAGGATATGATTGAGGAGGAAAATCCTGGGAGGATTACTTAGGTTGAGGGGAATCTCTCAACGCTATTGACTAATTCGGAAAGGAGCTCCGAGTTCTGTTTGATAGTTGTCTTGAGAACAACTGAGGTAATTTGCATTACGTTCAAATTTATTTGATGACCCCACGGTTTACTTCTACGTTTAAGATAAACGTTTCTGGTAAATCCTCGTTCCATCTTCTTTCGAAAAGTGTTATCTCGAAATCTTGGGGGCGAGTCAAAAAGTTTCACAAATGACTTTCCGTCACATTTGTCAATGTGTACGAGAACTGTTATGGATTTTAGAAGATTTGTTGAGGACGTGTTTACACCCTCGGAGGAAATCGTGTTTGTTTTTACCTCTACCGAGGAGTACCAGTCTGTGGATATCATTTTCAACCTATATTTCCATCAAGTGTCTTATATTAGACCCTTTGATTTAAATTAATCAAAGTTGGGGAGCAAGTGAGGAATGAAGCTTCGGAAGTGTTTTCGGACGCGGTGCTGAGCCCATGTAGGCGAAAGAGGAATTTCTCGTGTTGATTCGTAACAAGAGAGTTCGGACTGTAATCTTAGAAGCGTTCTTGGGTAGTAGTCGAACATACTTAAAGATTGGCGTGCCAACTTGGGAAGATTTTCTACACTTATTTCGTTAATTCAAGATTGTCTTCCAGCAAATTTAGATATTTCTGAGAATGTCGATTCTCGGTTAGTCAAATGAAAGACTTGACGAAATTTTGAGGACAAAATTCTTTCAAGTTGGGGAGAATGTAACATCCGCAAAATAATTAACCGAATTATTTGGATGTTAACCCAATTAAATTAATTTAGTGCTTGACTGGTAAATTTATTGAGTGCTAAAATTAATTACTGGTTGTCATCGGATCGTTAACCGGTTAATACGGATCAAAGAAGTTTCGGAATCGAAATAGGAGATTTAGATCAATATGGTAATTGGACCACGTTACCAACTATATATTAAATAAATATATATATGTATACGTGTGTGTGTGTGTTAAAAAGGAAAAGAAAGGAAAGAATTAAGAAAGAAAAGAAAAGAAAGAATGCGAGAGAGAGAGAGTTACAGAGGGGAGAAAGAGAGAAAAGAAGAGAATGGCGTGAGGGAGAAGAGAAGACGGAGAGAGAAGACTTCACCGAAACGACTTCCTTCCAACACGAAAAATGTTCGGCATTCCTTCCTCTTCGTTTTGGTACAAATTTCATGACGATCAACTCACTCTCTCTCACTTTGCCATTTTTGTATTTTGGAGGTTTTGTGGGAGATCCGATTTTGGGTTCGTTTTGAAGGTTTAAGCTCGATTAGGAACGAACCCAAGGTGGATTACTCGAGTATTAAAGTTCGATTGGATGATTGGGAGCTAGTTGGGTGAGCTAGGTTTGAGAAATCAAATTTTGGGTTATGTGTGAATAGTAGTTTTGGAGGTTAGGGATGATGAATAGTGTCCGCGGAGGATTTCGAGGAATTTGATATTTCGGTCAAAAGAGGTTTCGTGATCGAGTGGGAAGCTTTCGAAGCGGATTGGGTGTCGCCGGAGCGGGGAGCGTTCGTGTGGCTACTCGGTGATTCGGCTCGATCGTGGTTCACGCTTCAAGGGTGAGTTTTACTCACGTTTAGGATTTTTGTTTTCGAATTAATTAATTGATCGTTTTACCGCTTTTGCTGGTCTGGAATATTACTTGATATTGTCTGTTTCGGGTTAGGAATCGATCGAAGCGAGTCTCGAGTTGTGTAGTATTGAAATGGAATTTTTGGTGATTCGATTTCGAAAGATTTTGACTTAAAAACCGTTAATTGGAAAATATGTCGCGTTTTGATACAATTCGTTTAAAATGAGTTTTTGATTGATTATTATTGTTTGTATATGTTTTGGACTGTTTTTATGTTGGGGCTGGACTGGAACAGGTATCGGAATTGGTCGGAACTACGAAAAATGTAAAAACGGGATAAAATGCAATGCTGTCAAAAGCGCACGAGTCGTGCGTCCCAGACGCACGGACCGTGCGTGTTATTCTGTTGTTTTCGAAAAGGCATTACAGGGCGCACGACCCGTGTGTATGGGCGCACGAACCGTGCGCTGTGTTCTGTCCAAATTTTCCAAACTTGCCCGAAACAATCCCAAACGATTCCAATCTTCTTCTAATCCTTTCCTAACCCTCCTATAATGATATTAGGCTTATAATGCCATGATTTTTGGTATGTTTCAAAAGGGTTTTATAAAATACTTTTGAAGTTGAAATTCTTTCGAAAAGCCGAACAATAGTACACGTGTGCGGATATGTTTTACTAATAATAAACCGGTCTACTATTCACGATATATATATTATATCGACGATAGGAAACGGCCCAATGCGGGTATTGTGTTTAGTTATCGGTCAAATGTAAATGAACTAAATGTTCATGTGTCTGTAGATATATTTATTATATCGAGTTGGGTGACGACCCATGTTGACATACTAGGCGTGGCAGTCATGATCCCTTACCCTAGGCTCTGTGCCATTAGGAAACACTATTGGTTATGGGGTTCGCCGGGATTAGCAGTGCGTGCAGTCGGTGTTATGTTAAAAAGTTATGTGTTACGTTCGCCGGGATTAGCAGTGCGTGCAGTCGGTGTTATGTTAAAAAGTTATGTGTTACGTTCACCGGGATTAGCAGTGCGTGCAGTCGGTGGTACGTAAAATGGTCTTTGCGGAACGGTTCACCGGGATTAGCAGTGCGTGCAGTCGGTGTCCTACCAAGTCAGAATTCTATCACACGGTTCACCGGGATTAGCAGTGCGTGCAGTCGGTGTCGTGCCAAGTCAGAATTCTATCACACGGTTCACCGGGATTAGCAGTGCGTGCAGTCGGTGCCGTGTTAAATTAAATAGGGTTTATAATTGGACCGAGAGAGTTAGTAGGGGTCTCGGTAGAACTCACTGAGATTGTATCTCACTGTTTATATGTTGTTGTTTTACAGAGAAGCAGGGAAAGTGGAAATTGAGGAGGCACGAGTAGGTGGCACTCAGATGGTGGCTGAAGACTTAGCTTGATGCTTAAGTTTATATTTCCCTTTGATGTCTTTGTACTACAACTCTATGTATTGGTATTATAATTCATTCCGCTTTCTTGTATGATATTGAGCACTATAGTTTGCTGAAGGTTATGGTCAGGGAACCTGTTTGGTCTTATTTGTATTTAAGACTGTTTTGTTGTTATTCAGCGATAACTATATTGCATTGTTCAGTATCAGTACAGGAATTTTATATATCTGATAGTTTAGGGATGGTGCACTTGGGTATTTTTACTCGATAAAAATACCGGGGTGTTACAGGAAAGACCGATTCGTGTAGAGAGAGAGGCGGCGGAGAAGAGAGGAGAAGGGTGGTGGCTCGGTGAAGAGGAAAAACGGCGGTGAGGAAGCGAAGGGGTAGGGTGAGAGAAGGAAGGGGACAGCGCAAAGTGGTGGGGCGGAGCAAGGAGAGGAAAAAACGAAGTGATGAGAGAGGGAGGGCTGGCTGCAGCAAGGAGAGAGAGAGAGAAATTTAGGTTTTGGCTAATTGGGGGTGGGGGGCGCCGTGTAAGTGGAGAGAGGAAATTTAGGGTTTCTATTTTAGGTTTAGGTATTTATAGTATGGACCTAAGGGCAGTTTGGTCTTTTCACATTTTTTATTTTTCAGACTTCTAGCTGCCCCCGTTTTTAATTCACGCGCGCCCCTGTCTTAGGCCCATTTACGTTGACAGGCGCCCAAACACAAAAAAAGAAACAAAAAACAAACTGGGCCTGTTTCCTACATCCCAGTTTTAATAATACAGCCATCCTATTATTTGCACCCCGTTTTACTACTGCACCCCCTGTTTCTCTTTTTAAATTTTGCTTCTTTCCCCTAAATAAATTTATTTTTTCACAAAATCTTTTTTCCCAAATAACAGATTTTCTTTTCTCTAAATAAGAATCAACTCAATTGCGAAAACTCATTAAATCAAAAACTTTGTTAGTGGTCTTGCGAAGCCTTTGCTTGCATGATTATTAACAATGGAGTGCTTGGTCATCATGAAGGCTTTCATTTTTTCAAAAGGAGATTTTTACATGCACTTAAGTGGGTTTTAGTAATGATCACCCATAACCCTTGTTAGTTTGATCATTATGAACGCCCTTCACTTTTCAAAGCCAAAGCAAAAAGACTTTCCTTTTCAAGGCTCGTTAGAACTACGTCGCTTTGATTCCCATTTGGGATACGTAGGAGCGAGTCACATTCTCGTCAAGCGCAACCATAAAAAAGTTTAGCATTTGCATAATAAAAAGAAAAGAGTTATTTTCATAACAAAAAATAATCACTTTTGCAAACCAAGATCATTTTTAGAACAAAAACCTTTTTTCCTTTCTAAAATCAATTTCAACCCATCGTCGCTAGTGGCTAATCAGAACCTTGGTTCGTCTAGCCATTGGTGGCGATGTCTTTCTCCCAAAAGAATAATAAATGATGATCCATCATAACCTTTGTTAGTTTGATCATCACGCAAATCAATCTCTTTCGAAAATCCCTTTCAAAAAAAGATAATAAAAATGAGTTGTTATTGATAGTCCATCAGAACCTTTGTTCATTTGACTAGCTGTACAACTCTCTTTCTGAGTATTTAGTGGTGATTCATCATAGCCTCTGCTAGTTTAATCATTCGCTAATGCTCGTCCTATTTCAAAACTCACTAAAAAAGATAAAAAGTAAAAACTTTTCAAAAAGACAAAGAAGAACTACGTAGCTTTGAGTTCTCCATCGCACCGGGAGATACGTAGGAGCGGGCCATGTCCCGTCAAGCGTTTTTTTCTAAAAGACCATTTTTCCCCTTTTTTATAATAAATAAAGAATTTCATTAAGAAGTTTTCAATAAGAAGTAGAGAGGCAAAATCAAGTATTTTCAAGTCAACACACTAAAATCACACATTTAATTAAAGGTTCCCTCTCAGTAGAGAGGACGTGTGGGGTGCTAACACCTTCCCTGCGCGTAACCGACCCCCGAACCCGAATCTCTAGTTTCGCAAGACCAATCGCTTTCCAAAAAAGGTTTTCCTAATATTTTCCTTAATAAATATTGGTGGCGGCTTCATTGTCTTTAGAAAAGTTGTAAACGAGGAAAGTTATCCCTCGGGGACTTTTTCGGGCGCAACATGGCTGCTTCGGCTTGTCCGTTGGTCTGGGGGTGTTCTACTGATGTGAAACGGTGCTTGATGGCCAGGTCGGCCATCAGTTGTCTGAAACCTTTGTCCGCAAATTGCGTGCCGTTGTCGGTGATGACCACCTCCGGTATGCCGAATCTGGTCATGATATTTTTCTTGAAGAATTTCATACAATTTTTAGCCGTGATAGTGGTCAATGGCTCACCTTCAATCCATTTGGCCAAGTAATCGACCGCGACTATTAAGTACTTTACCTGCCCTGGGCCAGGCGGAAAGGGACCTAAAAGGTCGATTCCCCACCAAGAAAAAGGTCAGGGAGAGCTTAGGTACGTCAGTTCAGAGGAGGGGGCGACATGCACATCAGCGTACCTTTGGCACTTTCCGCATTTCTTTACATGATTTTGCGAATCTTCATTCATGGTAGGCCAGTAATAACCTGCCCTGACTGCTTTTGCCGCGAGGGCTCGTCCTCCCAGGTGCTGTCCACAGATCCCCTCGTGGATCTCTGTGAGCACGTAATCTGCTTCTGGTCCTTCTACACATTTTAATAGAGGAATCGAGAAGCCTCTATGGAAAAGTTGCCCTTCGATGACCGAGTATGATGCTGCGCGCCTCCTCACGGAAGCTGCTTCTTTGGCGTCAGCAGGCTCTTGCCCTTCGAGAATATACTGACGGATCGGGGTTATCCAGTTCTGGCTCGCCTCGACGGTGAGAACAGAGGTAGGCGATTCATTGCTTAGGAGAATGCTGGGGCTAGACAGAGTTTCTTGGATGACGCTCCGAAGGTTCCCTGGTGTTCTGGTGGTGGCCAGCTTGGAGAGTATGTCAACCCTGGTATTTTCTCCCCTGGGTTCGTGTTTCACCTCCTCCGCCTTATTAAACCATCCAAGGAATTCACGTACCTTGGTAAGATATTTCTGCAGCACCTGATCATAGGTTCCAAATGCTGCGTTGACCTGCGAGACGACCAACAATGAGTCGGTGCGGAGCTCAAGTTGCGTGGCGTCAAAATCTTTGGCCAGCTGTAGACCGGCTATGCAAGCGTCGTACTCCGCTTGATTGTTGGATGTGGAGAACGAAAAGGTCAGGGACACCTCTACCTTGAGTCCTTCTGAGTTTTCAAGTATCAGCCCGGCTCCACTCCCTTTGCTGTTTGAGGACCCATCCACGTGGAGGGTCCATGCCGTTTCTGCTTTGTCTTTGTGCGGTATCGTTGTCATCTCAGTCACGAAGTCCGCCAAAATTTGAGCCTTCATGGCCGGTCTTGTTTCGTACTTGATCCCAAATTGTGAGAGCTCGACCGCCCACTTGATCATCCTTTCAGCTAGGTCGGGACGGTGCAATATTTGCCTAATGGGCTGATTGGTTCGAACCACTACTTGATGCGCCACAAAATATGGCCGAAGGCGCCTGCATGCGATCATGTCTGCCAGGGCGACCTTCTCCACTTTTTGGTATCTTAACTCAGGTCCCTGTAATGCCTTACTGACACAGTATACCGGCCTCTGGCCAGCGCTGGTTTCCATGATGAGCACTGCGCTTAATGCTTCATCGGCCACAACGAGGTATAAGTATAACGTTTCCCCTTCCTCAGACGTGTC